>JALIZH010032944.1:2377500-2420809 GCA_030522465.1 Rhipicephalus appendiculatus | reverse complement strand
ATTTCCCATATGACTCTAAATTTATTGTGCACGAACAACGCTCTTTACGCGCCTATATTTTTTTTTGCCGACGGTGCCGGGGACCTTCCGTGTGCGCTTGTATTGATTTATTGATGTTCCCCTTGTTGCCACTATAGGGACGCCCTCCTCGTTACGCTGCTCGTCAAATAGTAGCTTCCTTTTCGCCAAAAATTAAATCGATTGCTTGATTCATTTTTAAATTTATTCATAGAGTTGTATAGTTAAGAGGTATCTTCACAGCTAACTGTTATGAATGTATTCTAACTTTCGCGTCGTGCTGTTTGCTTTAGTTCAGATTCTTCTTGTATGTTGAAGTTCGTAGCTTTGTGTGTTTATATCTAAGACATCGTTCAAAGCTACAGTGGAAAGGCAAGGCCTGTTTCATCTCTGCAAGTCTCTTGCCCGTCTTTGTGCATTGCCCTATGAATGGCGCATTGTCATGAAATAAAACAAGGCGAACACTGCGTGAGTTCTTGCTAACCATTGAACAACAATGCTGTAAAAACGCCAGGACGCGCGCACGCGCGCGTCGCTTGCGTCGTGACGCGTCAGAGACGACCTTTTCTTTTTCTTTTCTTTTTTTTTACCGCGCCATTATTGTACGTTCGGAGTCGCACAGAATCGATGCGACACTCGTACAATACATGTAGATCGGAGGCGATAGCGAAACGGCAGTAAGACTTTAAGGTTCTCGAGAATGGCAAACTCAGATCCCCATCTTTGAGATATGTGGAATGTAAATCGGCGGAGGAGCGGCTCGAGAGATTGGTGAATGGAATAAGGGTTTCACAACCAGACCCACTCCTATTTCATTTTTGCATCCGCGACACGGCATGCCTTGGAATAAAAAACAATCACAAGAATCAATAGCGACAAGCGGACGATATTCGAGACAGATACGAGAAAGCGTGCCATCGTATAAATAACATTTATAACGCGAGCTATGTGGATGGCCGTATACAACACTCCGCGTGGCGCATAATATCAAGAAGCAGCGCTCGAGTGACGTGGTTGCGTGGTTATATATGCGTGGCGGCGGAGCGAGCGACTTCAACTGGAACGCGACGCGCATTATACCATCGAACGCTTTGGTATACAGGCTATGTGCTAATAGTGTGGATAGTCGGGCTTGTTGGTTGTACCAGTGGCCGTGGTTGTACATGCTTCAAGAAACAGCGCAAAGGAACGACAGGACATACAAAAGAAGACGCACACGGTGCTGTGTGCGTCTTCTGTATGTCTCGTCGTTCTTCGCGCTGTTCCTCGAACTACCGTAATTACACGATTGTAAGTCAACTAGAATGTGAAATCGTCCTCCCTTCACCCACTACCCCGCCCAATCAGCATGGCCGGAAAAAAAAGCATTACAAAAAAAACGCGTGAGCGCATTTCATAAAGGAAATTTATTTACCTAGTTTTATGACAGACTACACGATGACCGGGTCCATAGTTGGATTCAGCACGCATCCCGTCATGCACTTCTCTGCCCTGTCCGCGTAAAAAGTAGCGCTAGAATATTTTAAGCAGGAATGTGTCGCCAAATAGCCCCGCAACATGTTTTGTAATGTCACAACCAAAAAAACGCGAATTTTGGTACAAAAAAGATGGCTTCGCAGGCAGTGCTTTATAGCTATGCAAAGAAGCTAGCTTTCAGAGCAACACGCGGGAATCATATTTAGAAACATTTTCCGCGAATTCCTGCTAACAGGGCGGGTTACACGCGAAAAACATATGGTATATGTCACAGGTAGCGCTGGAACGCAATCGCAATGTCGTAATCATGCCACAGCGTCCCTGATTTCTTGTTTGTCCCGCAGTGACTGGCGTTACTAGATTCAGTTTCGATTGTAAGTAAACCCGCCCCCATCTTCGAATTTCAAGTAAAGACAAAATGGGTCGACCTAGAATCGTGTAAATGTGGTATGTATGCTGATCGCGAAGGCGTTGGAACACAAACCCAATGTCGTAACCATGCCACAGCGTCCCTGAATTCTCGTTTGTCCCGCAGTGACTGGCGTTACTAGTTTCTGTTTCAATTGTAAGTCACCCCCCCCCTCCCCAATCTTCGAATTTCTAGTAAAGACAAAAGGGGTCGACCTACAATCATGTAAATGCGGTATGTATGCTGATCGCGAAGCGTTGGAACACAAACGCAATGTCGTAACCATGCCACAGCTTCCCTGAATTTTCGTTTGTCCCGCAGTGACTGGCGTTACTAGATTCTGTTTCAATATTAAGTAAAACCCCCCCCATCTTCGAATTTGTAGTAAAGACAAAATGGGTCGACCTACACTCGTGTAAATGCGGTATGTATACGCTGATCGCTCAGCGTGACGGGGTCGTGGATTGCGAAACGCTCTGCCGAGAAGGCCACGCCGCGAAGGAGGAGGAGGAGGTCGTCTTATACGTCGTCTCGCGGGGCAAACTTGTCAAAACAAACGACGAAGCCGGGGCTCGGGCGCGCGGCTCGGAGGCGTCCGTGCTCCCGGAGCGAGTGAGCGAACCCCCGTGAAGGCCTTCTGCGCCTTTTCGCTCAACGACCGTCGAAACGACCAGGCCGCGCCGTGCAAGGAAATGAGGCGGACGGCCGCTGCCTGCCTGCCAGCGGAGATGTAGTGGCTGCGCCTCCAGCGTTACCACATACCCCCTTTCTTCGTGCCATTGCGTACATAAGTACTGTAAAAGAAGCACGGATGGCCGAGTATGGTCGGTCAGATGTATGTTTCTTCAGGGGAAAAGCCCGCTCAGGTTGTTTGCGTGCGTGTGTTTGTGCGTGTTGTGTGTACGTGTGTGTGCGTTTGTGTATGTGTGTTGTGCGTGTATGTGTGCGTGCGTATGTGTCTGCATGTGTGTGCGCGCGTTCGTGTGTGTGTGTGTGCGTGCGTGCGTGTACGTATTTATGTATGTATGTATGTATGTATGTATGTATGTATGTATGTATGTATGTATGTATGTATGTATGTATGTATGTATGTATGTATGTATGTATGTATGTATGTATGTATGTATGTATGTATGTATGTATGTATGTATGTATGTATGTATGTATGTATGTATGTGTGTGTGTGTGTGTGTGAGTGTGTGTGTGTGTGCGCGTGTGTGTGTGTGTGTGTGCGTGCTTGTATGTGTGTGAGTGTAGTGTGCGCGCGTTCGTGTGTGTGCGTGTGTGCGTGCGTGTGTATGTGTGTGCGTGTATGTGTGCCCGAGAGAGAGAGAGAGAGAGAGGACGTGTTATGGCATGCATGCATTGCACATCGGAAAGCTTGCCTATGCGAACGTTAGAACGCGAAATGGTCGTGCACGACACGACACTGCATACAAGATTGGGCCTTGCGTTCATTTTGGTAGAGATATACATATGATTTGTGCTTCGATTCTCTCCGTCCGTGTCGTCGTTGCGCTGCTTCAAAAATGTTCAAATATACATATGACTCTCTGTATTTTTTTTTTTTGCACGAGTCCACGTAACATCCACAGTGTTTAACAGTGTAGTGTCAAGCAGAATAAATATCAACAACAAGTTGACATTTATTGGTGGTACGGCGGGAATTCTGCAGTTTGCGATCGCCATCCTCAAAAAAATCACGCCATATCCACGATGTGAATGATGATGAGTGGGCGCTCGATCGTTTTCATCCATGGCAGAAAGAGAACGTGTGGTCTGGAACGCGCTTATACTTCATGGTCATCAGCGTCATCGTTATCACGTGTAGTGGGTACATTCCACTGACTATACTGCGTCATCGTCATCTTTATCACGTGTAGTGGGTACATTCCACTCTACTGGGTGCGCTTATACTTCATCGTTATCACGTGTAGTGGGTACATTCCACTATACTGCGTCATCGTCATCTTTATCACGTGGAGTGGGTACATTCCACTATACGTAGGCTATCTACCTACCTACTACTACTACTACGACAACTACAGAGGAGGGACAGACCCACACCCCTTGGAGCTTCTTAAAAATATAGGTCACCTCCTTTTAACAGAGAAACTGTTCGTAGTCGAGGCTTTCTTGCGCGCGGGCCGTCGTGGACAATAAATGGGCATGAGCCACAAAAAGCGGGTGAATCCCACTACGCATATGTGCCACTCCTGCCACCACTCCATCTACTCACTATTCCCACAACTCACCGCCATGCCCACTACTACTCCCGCCACTCCGCCCACTTCATTCACCCACTTCTCTAGTAGCAGGCAATGTTGCCACAACGTTGAAGCAATTTTCTCAATGTTGCGGTAACGTTGTGTCAACATTTGGTACTACATGCCTCTTCATTCCCACTTCATCCCACTTCATCCCACTTCATTCCACGCTTGATATGTACTGAGTATTTGCAGCGCTAAAAAAACGAGGACAAAGGAGACACAAACGACACAGACTTGCGCTCACTTCCAACTGATATTTACTGAAAAGGACGACGCCAGTTTATTTATACATGCGCTCATGTTATCAACACTTCGTCCTTTTCAGTAAATATCAGTTGGAAGTCAGCGCAAGTCTGTGTCGTTTGTGTCTCCTTTGTCCTCGTATGTTAGCGCTGCAAATACTCAGTACATATCAAGCCATGTACCAACTAGCTCATCAACGAATTCTTCATTCCACGCGCTTTATTCCACTTCATTCAAATCCCACTTCATTCAACCAGCTAAAATAATTGGCGAAGCGAAGGCTTCTTCGAAATCACCAGCTTCGCTATTTCATGAGTGTCCGCGAAGTGGAGCTGGCTGAATATTTTTTTTTACTTTTTGAAAATGATATGCAGGTAATTTATTTTTCCTTTACTGGGTATCGGAGTCTCGCGCGGTCGACTTCGCGTGCTCAACATGAAGTTCCAAAGTAAATGCCCTGTGGAGACCTTGTACCATTACCTCAAAGGTGCCTCCGATGGCGTGGTGGCGTGGTATCACCGGTGAGCTATATAGGCGTGGGTCTCTTGCGGGACTGGATATTGTTCGCTCAATATCATGGCGATGTGCGTCCAGCTTCCTTGATTCCACAGCCTGTCACTTTGCTGGCGTGCTGAAGTACAATAGCTGGCGTACTTAAGTGCAATAAATGGCTCCGTTGGTTGTTTGCATCATTGTGTAATGTGTCCATCTTTCATTGAGCGCATAAAACCCCACCAGTTTTACGGTTAACTCGTCACGCTGCCGAGCTCGAAAGCGTGGATCCGGTTCCTAGCCACCGCAGCTTCATTGAGATGTGGATGAAATACAAAAACACTTGTCTATTTAATATATATGCCCGCCAAAGAACCCCAGAGTGGTCAACATCAATAGGGAATCCTCCACTAAGGCGTGCCAAATAATCATATTGTAGTGAAGACGAGAAAGAAGATTCGCTCGGGCGTCTGTTGCTGTGCGCGAGATCTGGGTTCCTGTCGGACCAGCGCTACTCTGACTGCCAAGTCGTCACTGCTTTTCTAATAAATCTTCATACGACATTTGGTGGAGGTGCTGGGTGACGCACTCGAATAGATGACGCACTCGACTGCTTGCAAGGCGCGGAGTACTACTCATCTTTAGATCTTCGCTCTGGCTATTGGCAAGTGCCGATGGCGGAAGGTGACTGCGAGAAGACAGCTTTCGTAACGCCCGATGGCTTATACGAATTTACCGTAATGCCTTTGGGCTCTGCAACGCGCCCGCTACTTTCGAGCGCATGATGGACACCATCCTTCGTAACTACAGGTGGAAGACATGTCTGTGCTATCTTGACGACATCGTCGTGTTTTCATCAGATTTTCCGACGCACCTTGTTCGCTTGCGTGAGATACTGACCTGTCTCACCTCTGCCGGCCTCCAACTCAACATCAAAAAGTGCCGCTTTGCTGCCCGCAAGCTAACGATATTGGGACACGTCGTTTCGAAGGATGGTGTGCTGCCTGACCCAGATAAGCTTCGCGCCGTTGCCGAGTTTCCCAGGCCCACAACTCTTAAGGCGCTCCGCAGCTTTGTAGGCCTCTGCTCTTACTTCCGGCGCTTTGTGCGTAATTTCGCGACCATCATCGCCCCACTGACGAACTTACTTACGGCTAGTAACGGCATTTCCGCTTGGTCAACCTCGTGCGATGAAGCCTTCAAGCAGCTACGCCACCTACTCACCTCACCACCAATACTTCGGCATTACGATCCCACAGCGCCTACAGAAATCCATACCGACGCTAGCGGCATCGGACTTGGCGCAGTACTAGCTCAGCGGAAGGACGGCTACGACGAGTACGTCGTCGCGTATGCTAGTCGCACTTTGAAGAAGCCAGAAGCGAACTATTCTGTGACCGAAAAGGAGTGTTTGGCCATAATTTGGGCTCTTGGCAAATTTCGTCCATACCTATATGGTCGTACTTTCGACGTTGTTACCGACCATCACGCCCTTTGCTGGCTTTCTTCGTTGAAAGATCCATCAGGTCGCCTCGGCCGATGGGCTCTTCGCTTACAGGAATATGACATTCGCGTTCTCTACAGATCGGGCAGGAAGCACACTGACGCCGATGCGCTTTCTCGGTCACCGATACCTTCCGATGTAGATTCCCTGTCAACGCTCGTCACATCCATGTCTCCCATCGACGCCACGGACATGCCGGCTGAACAGCGGAAGGATCCCCGGCTATGAACTATGCTGAACTACCTGCAGGATCCATCGGCCGCACCTTCTTCGAGAACACTTCGTCGCCAAGCCGCCCACTTTACTGTGCGCGACAACATCCTTTACCGCAGGAATTATATGCCCGATGGTCGCAAATGGCTGCTAGTGATACCACGGCACATGCGTTCCGACATCTGCGCTTACTTCCATGCTGCTCCTCACCATGGTCGCGCCGGCGTTCTGAAAACCTATGCTAGGCTCAGGCAACGTTTCTACTGGCATGGAATGTATCACTTTGTCTGCCAGTACATTCGCTCTTGCACGCTGTGCCAGCGGCGTAAAATTCACCAGCGCCCGTCCGGCCAGTTACAGCCGCTTCCCTGCCCTGCTCGTCCCTTTGATCGCGTTGGCATAGACCTATATGGCCCACTTCCCTGCAGTTCCTTGGGTAACAGATGGATAATTGTCGGCGTCGATCATATGACGCGCTATGCCGAGACTGCAGCGCTACCAGCCGCCACCGCTCGCGAGGTCGCATTATTCATTCTACGGAATTTCGTTCTTCGACATGGAGCACCACGCGAACTGCTCAGCGACAGAGGGCGTGTGTTCCTCTCCGACGTCATCCAAGCCCTTCTCGCTGCATGCAGCATCATTCACCTCAAGTCTACCGCATACCACCCGCCAAACGAACGGCTTGACGGAGAGGTTCAACCGTACGCTCGGTGACATGATAACTATGTACGTCGCGTCGGATCACAGTAACTGGGATGCTGTTTTACCATTTGTAACTTACGCCTACAACACTGCCATACAAGCTACCACTGGCTTTTCCCCGTTTTTCCTGTTGTACGGACGAGAGCCCTCTTGTACCATGGACACACTGCTTCCATACCGACCCGACGCGTCCGAATGCACGCCGGTGTCTGAAGCGGCGAGATATGCAGAGGACTGTAGGCAGCTCGCTCGTAAACTTACAACCGCCGCTCAAGGTCGCGAAAAACTGCGACATGACAATGACGCGTCTTCACCAGACTTCCCGACTGGTTCTCTCGTTTGGTTGTGGATACCTCCTCACAGCCCTGGCCTTACAAACAAGTTTCTTGCACGCTATGATGGCCCCTACCGCATCAAAGGACGCACGTCTCCTGTCAACTACGTAGTTGAGCCCGTGACGCCGTCCCACGACCTCAGACATCGCGGTCGGGACACGGTTCACGTCAGCAGACTTAAGCCGTACTACGACCCCTTGATACTGCCTACGCCTTGAGACGCCAGGATGGCTTGTCTTCTCTCCCGGGGGGCAATTGTAGTGAAGACGAGAAAGAAGATTCGCTCGGGCGTCTGTTGCTGTGCGCGAGATCTGGGTTCCTGTCGGACCAGCGCTACTCTGACTGCCAAGTCGTCACTGCTTTTCTAATAAATCTTCATACGGCAATATGTAATTCCGTCACCGAACCTGCCTCTGTGTCTTGCATCTCTCTCTGTCTCTTTCTCTTACTTCTCGACAAGATTTTTTGAAGCTTTTGTATAAACGGCTGAATATTTTGATTTCAGCTAGCGATAAAGTATTTTGTCACATGGTTTAAGCGTTTTATCAGGTCTTGCTTGAAGATTTTCCTGACTTGTTTTTTCTGTTTACAAAGTATGCTAATCTTTAATCGTTTTTTTTTTCCTTCGTGTTTCTCGCTTTCAGTAAATATTTTTTATGAGTCTTAAAACGAAAGAAGCAAGTGCGACCGTAAGAAAACAGTATTTTTCTTTTCTCTTTTTTTTTTCAGTAAGCACTATAACATTGCTTCAAGTCGCTTCAGCAGTGGCCCGAGAGCGCGAGCTTCAAAGGGGCATTTAAATTTGAATGTTAAGGATTCAGCGCATTTGAATATGCGGTGAATTTGAATAGCAGGGGAATGCAGTGGTGGATTAACTGACAAATTGCTTGAGCGGTATCTTCAACTGGGTGTTTCTTTGCTTGTTTTTTTTTTCGTTTATTTCAGAGTTGAGCACTCAGAACATTAGAATGCGCATCCCATTATATGTGTAGCTCATTTGAATAGCGGGGGACTGCAGTGGATTTGTGAGCGAGGGAGACAGGGATAGAACGTATGAGACTGGACAGTTAAAAAGCATTGTGGAGCGTAACTACGTTCGGGCACTTAGGTCAGTCGCCTTCGCGTATTCTACAAGTGCTAGTTAATTTGGGATAGTGAAGGGAACATGGTTTAGTTAACCTCTCGCCCCTTCCTTCATTTACGTTGTCTTTTTTTTTTTTTGCACAATGGGATAGCTTTAAGTACAGTGAAATATTCCTTTGTCCTTACGCATATGCATTAGGGACCGCATTACTATCTAGGGACTCGCGTACGTTCATGATGTCCGGTATTTCTTTAGTGACTGTAGCACTGAGTTAGACTGTTGTTCCTCTTCCAAACACTGCCGGCAGAGCACTCACTTCCAGTTTTCCGAATATATGGAGAAAGCCTCCTGGAAAAAATGCGCGAAAGTTTGCACTAAGCTGCGCAAAGCTTGGCACAGCAAAGCTGGTTGATCCTCAGCTTGCCGTGCTGCAGTATGGGAATCGCAACACCGGGAACGATTGGTTCCCGCGTGCTTGGCCGAAGAAAGAGGCAGCCAAGAGAGGATGACGGGCGGATCAGGAATACGTGCAAAGCTGTCGCTGTCTCAGAGCCACGGTGTAAGAAACAGCCGTGGTTGCTATGGCGACGGCTCGGCGGCGGCTGATACTCGGCGCGGCGGTGGCTTGACTATTAGCACAGGTGGCGCGCAGCTGTGGCGGTTGCTATGGCAGCGAGGCAGGGAGTGCACATTATACAAATTAAATCAAAGAATACACAAGAGCACACTAACGCCAACGTGCGACTGCCACTATCAGACGCCTAAGTCAGAGATTAGAGTGTGTGATTTTGACAATTGTGTTCAAGACGAGGAGTGGCATATCACCATTATGATCAGATGGGCGTATTCAAATAAAGAAAAGCGGGAGCCTTCACCATGTGGACGGCGGCTTGTCCTTTTCTCTTCAAGTGAAACAATCTTGTTTCAAAATCCGGCTAGTATCTGGTTCGGGCCAGATCGCTAGGATGGAGTATTAAAGAGCTTGCCTTCCTGTAGCCCCCCTGGCGTGCTGGATAGCACAGTTTAATGAAATTACAAGACGCAAACCACCGAGACAGGCGAAAAGAAAGATGGTCACTTCTAAACTCGGCAGATCCTCTAGGCCAGTGGTCCTCCGCCATGGATGTTTTGGAGACCCCTTGTGGACTGGTGGAAGAGAGGAGGAACCCCTTGCAGTGAGAGATAAGTGGGGCGGGAGCTTATAAATTAACGCACCATGCAGTGTGAAATAGGTGTCTTTTTATTTCTCCCAAGGAAAGAACAGCCAAACTCAAGGGCCACACTAATTTCATCTCAACAGCTTGTCAATAAGTTGTGCGCTCTGCAGCCACAGTCAACCTGTTTTTAGCTACGTCTGTTCTTAAAGAGGCCCTGCAACACTTTTAAATGCGAATGCATTTCTTAGTCGGGGCATGTCAGGCGTCCGTCGGTGTCCGCATCTCTCCGCTCTCACTCCATCTCCATTAGCAACAGCTGCGGGCGCGCGCGCTTATCCTCACCCCTAGCAACCGGAGCAGGTGGTGCGGGTGGAGTAGCGGAGAGTGAGTGGAGAGGAGGAGCGCGCTCTGGTGTGTGATGGCGCTCGCATCGCGGGAGCTCGGCGGAGCTCCCGCGTGTGTGGAGAGAGTGCAGGAGAGGGTAGGTGCAGTGCTTCGCCGCTCCTTCTCTCGCCGTTCGCTCTCTCTCCTCCCTGCGCCCCACTCTCCCGTCCGCTCGCTCGCACGTACATATAAAAAAAAATAAGGCGCTGCGCCGTGCTCCCGACCGGGCTGCAGAAATTAGGTGCCGTTTCCTTCTTCGAACCACAACCACCATATATAAATGGAGTGAAGCGCGCGCGAAATGCATTCGCATTTCCTCACGATTCCCTTCGGGGAAGGGGGGGGGGGGCATTTTTTTGAGCATGGTCAGAAAACGCTGCCGATCGGTAGTCGAGACTCCCGAGAACACGTGAGCCAAATATTATAGCGCAGCACGAGGCCTGGAATTCACAATAAATTCTCAATCAGATAAAAACTGCTTTCTCTTCTCTCGACAAATGACGCTACAAGCTCAAAAAATCACTCGTCACTGCCATTGTATCAGCCATTGGCTGATTTGAGCATGGCGCACTCGGTCATTACTGGGGCTACCGCAGGAGGCCTCGACTTGACCACGCGTGCGCTCGCGGTCGCACCGTGAAAAGCCACGAATTCGAACAAAAAAAACAAGAGAGAGAGAAAAAGTGCTCAAGGTCACGAGGCGCGCATGACGTATTTTCTTCCCCCTCCCATCCCTCCCTGCTTAGCCTCCAGCGCTTTCGTCGGGACGAGAGAAAAGAGAATGGAATTTAGGCTACACTCGTACTGGACGGATTCTAAAAAAGTTTTTTGTGGAGGTGAATTATTGAGGTAATAAGCTGCTATAGTGAATCCATTCCATGGCTACTTGGAAAAGTGTTGCAGGGCCCCTTTAAAATATGCGAGTCTGGGAAAAGTATGCTCGCGTGCATATGCCATAGGAAACTGCAACAAAAGCCAACGAAAACCATTTCATGTTGATGGGGAACATAAGTAGGCTCCGCCGCAGTTCAATACTGCCATGCGGTGATGCATACCAAAATACAGAAGGGTCCGCTGTTACCGGACATAACTTCCCTCCAAAAAACACGTTTTTACCTCTTTTTTTTTTCCTTTATTTTTTTTTTTTTTTGGAGGGCGGGTTTCGTGTACCCCCCAAAAACGGCTTCGCGGACCTCCTGGGGTCCTCGAACCTCCATTCGAGAACAACTTCTCTTGGCCGGTCTAACCGACGGTTGAGTGGGAACAAACCATTCTCTATATGGAACACCAGGTATCTTGCACGGCAAGTAGCGTGGACAATAAGTGCGTCTTGTAAGCATGGCTCAGAATCAGGAAGAGATGAACAGAGCGTACTCATGTACATTTCTTCTATAGCGGGCCCTACCATCTGCTCATTTCTCTTCCCGCGCAAGCTACCTGGCGTACCACATCAATCGTGGATTGGTCCCACTCGAAGTGAGAGTATTGTGCGGATGGGTCAAACCGTCGGTTGGACACCCCAAGAAGATCCCGAGTTTGAAAGTGACGCTTTTTTCCTGTCACCTGCTTTTTTTTCTTTCTTGGTGGTTTGCGTCTTGTAATTTCATGAACCATGCACCAACTAGTCCGACAAGCCTTACTGGATAGCACAAGTTTGTTCCTGTAGAGCGGAGGTGAACAGCGTTTGCCGCCATCACTTCCGAAGAGGTTTTGGCGAGTCTTTGTGCTGATTACCTCCCCCCCCCCCCCCCAATAGTATATGGCTTAGGGAGGCCATTTTTACTTTAAATATTCTACATATAGAGTCTTGGATAGAGTTCTGGGAGCATCCTGTGTAGCTGAGCAGGGCTAGGGCAAGAACTGGATCGTCTTCAACTTTTTCAAACCCGTCTTACTTGAGTTAGCGTTTGCTCGTGCTAACCAGCTCACTGATTAATGCCCCTTTACCTTTACCAATCCAGAACGGCGCTGGAACAGTGAACGCTCTAGAAAGGGAACGCTTTCCTCCGAAGCAGGAATTGATGCGTGCGTGTATATATAATTTGCCGGCATCGATTCCTTGTTGCTAACTACGTCAACCTACTGCAAGAACCGTATACGCGTCTCGCGGCTGCTGCTGGCGCCTCCGGTGATGGTGCCCTCGCAGCAGGCGGCATAGAATCGAAGAGCTCCGCATTTCTCGAACTCGTAGGCGTGCTATCGCAGCTACCTAAGACGTGCTCACCGTTCCTTAACTTCCCTCGGGCTGGATTCACGTCTCCGCCGATAATTCACTTCCAGCTGAGAGGAGATGCCGACAAGATTAAGGCTCGAAGCCGAGCAAGCAACTTCTTGCGTATCGAGCTTGTTCGTCTTTGTTTTTTCGAGCGAAAATAGGGTTATTTTTAATTCACTTTCTTTTGTGCGAGAGCGTTATATGCCCCATGTGAAGGGTCACGTGACGAGGAACCGGCGCGTGGTGCAAAAAAGAAATGCACATGGATCTCTCCCTCTCTCACACACTCACATGCACTCACGCAAGCATATGCACCCTCCCGCCCACCCAAATTCACACACGCACGCACGCACATAAACACACACACACACGCACACACACGCACACAATGTTGCTGCTTTTCATCTTGTTGTAGCATGGTTTCTGAAGGAAGTTTTAAAAAGAAGGCTGCTAGTGTTACTATAAGAAATTTAATTAAAACTAACAGAGAAGAAATTTGCATGTGTTTATGCTCGATCCCTTCAAGAGCTAAGGAGTAGCCAACGCCTTATTTGTACGCCAACATCTCCTTACGTCGTTCGTATCACCTAAAAAAAAAAAAAAAAAAAGGAAAGTAAGGATATGCGGGGTGCCGAAGATTCTTGTTGTTACAATCATGTCACTACCACAAGAAGCGCCTCATGGAAAAGGCGGTGCAGTTTGAGCAGTTCACGTGTCTAGCAAATAAACTGTTGTTGCACTAGCTAAGTTAAAGAACATTACGCGGATGATCGTAGCGCCATACTTATGGGAGTGACCGCCATCAGACACAGGCACCGTAGTACCAACCACTCCTGAAATATAAGTCGAATGAACGTAAGGCTCGTGTTGGGACCTCGATGCTGAAATCCCGAAAAAAAAAATACTGTTGAAATTTAAAGAAGCGGTCGTCCCCGTTCTCAGGTTTTTCGAAATTCCTCCAACTTCGAGCCAAACAGGGCACACCAAGCATCTGCGGCTCCGGCAACTTCACAAGAATAGATAGCTCTATTTTCCAACCACGACTATGCCATGTTTCTTTTTTTTTTTATCTTGTCCACACTGTTATCGCGACAGATTACATGCAGTCGTCTTATCCGTAAACACCTCTGCCTCGCTCAAGTCAACGTCAAGTTCTCGTTTAAAGTTTCGGAATAAGAAACAACTTGGGACTGTCCTCCGTAAACAAATAGAATACTCGACCGCGCACGCGGCGAGCGCTCGCAAAGTAGAAAAGACAGGGATAAGAGGCGTCGTCCGGAATTTATTCAGTCGAGCCGCCTCGCACGAACTGTCGCATAACCGGAGTGCTGCTTCGAAGGTGACAGTTTCCGGGGAAATATCTCACTTCCACAAATACCGCAGTTGCTGCGCATCGCAACCGTCGCGCTGTCCACTTTTTTTTTCTTTAATTTAGTTTTTAGAGAGAAGCGAGGGGTCGGCGTTGTTATATTAACTTTGTTTTGCAGGCGTTGTGCCCCTCTAGGTGGCAGTTGTCAGCTGTTCCCTCCCTATTTCCTCTGTGTGTTCGTGTTTTCTGTGTATACAAACCAAATTCCTCTTATTTCGGTAAGCTGTTCGGACCCTTTTCGATTTTCTGCGTCGCAACGGTTTGTTTACTTTACGTGTCTTGTCGTTGTGTAGAAGGAGAGAGAGAACGTGAATCAAAACGGAAAGGCATCGCTAACTTGGTTATGGTTCATAGTTGAGAAAATTTCACAGCGCTAACACGACAGGGACAAGGCAGGGCATAACACTAGCAATAAAAGCTTCAGAGTTGAGTAAGCGCTCGTGTTGTGTCCTTTCTTGTCCCTGTCGTGTTAGCGCTCTGAATATCTTAAGAATGAGAACAAAAAAAAAAATGGCAGCTTCACACAAGCGGGGACAAGCAGAAGGAAAAAACGCAGATGGGTGGTGTTCCTTTTTTTCTGTTTTTTTTTCTCTTTCTCTCTGCTTCTCGTACCTGTTTTTGAACCTGTTGCTTTATATTTTTTTTCTTTCTATTTCTTTCTTTCTCTCTTCATCTATTTCTTTCTCTTTCTCGCTGTTCTATCTTCATTTCTCTTTTTTTCCATTTCTCTCTCTCTCCGCTTTTTTTCTCCCTTAACAAAACACGTTGCGGGGCAAGTTGGTGATAGTGAATTCAATGCGTGCTAGTGAAATTGAGGTACTGAACAAAAGGTGATAGCTTGCACGAATCCCACCCTATCCACTGTTCCTTCATGAATGCGCATGCGTTCGTTGCCTTTTATTGCTATAAAATGCGATGCGTGCTGTTTTAATAAAAATAGTTGGAGTCAGCGCCCGTCCTGTCATCTACTTCTCTTCTTGTCCTCGTCAAATGTAGCGCTACAATATTTTAAGTAAGAATTTTTTTTCTCTCTCTTTCTTTGCTTCTCGTTATTTCTCTCTTTCTTTCTATTTCGGTCTTGCTCTGTTTTTTTCTATCTCTTTTTTGTTCTTCCATTTTCTATTCTTTTTTCTGTCTTCATATCTTTTTATTTCTCTTTCTTTTTCTTTCCATCTCTTTATTTCTTTCTCTCTCTTTCACATGTTTCGCGTTCGCGCGCTCCACTTCGCCGAGTGGAGTATTCGTTTTACGCTCACACCTGCTGCACTCGGTAGTGGGGCTTGCCCAATTCCTGTGGTTTTCTGCGGACACCAACGTTTTTACGGCCGGCACAAACAGCTTGCTGCTAAAACTTATGGACTCTTGAAAGAATGGTCAACACGTTTGCCTGGCGTGCGTTGTTGTTATTGAAATTAAGTTAAATTAGAAGTATTCAGTGCAGAAATCACGATAAGATTGTAAAATCACGCTTCATTTGGGGATTACGGACTAAAATTTGGCCAGGAGGGGAACTTTTCCGACCACCTGAATTTTACATAGTTGTTTCTTCATTTTGCTGCCGTCTAAAGGCGGAATCGAACCCATTACCACGAGCCTAGCAGCGCGATACTTTAGCAGCAGAGCCTCAACGTCGGGTATTATTAACGTTGCAGTCGTTTTTTACACTCTAAGGGGAAAAAAAAGAGCATGTGTGACTCCCTTCTGTGATTCCTGACTTGCTACGTATAAGACTCTCTTAAAAGGGTCACGTTAGCTCTTTCTTGGGTGCCAAGACTCTTCCCGTGAGAGTATGATGATCCCCAAAGAGAGTTCACGTGTCTCCTTGAGGAGAATATATACGTAGCAGGTCACGTTTCAGACAGAAAAAAAAAAAAGACTCGAAGAACTCTTTCTTTCTTTTTTTTTTTTTTTCGTACACTCTAAGGAAAGGGAGTCATTTGACTCTTTTTTGAGAGTTCTGGCTTGCCACGTATACGACTCTCTTTAAAGAGACACGTAAACTCTCCCAGGAGATCGTTATACTCTCTCTGGAGAGTCGTGTGAGCTACAAGAGAGTTAGCATGACTCTTTAAAGGGAGTCATAGACGTGGCAAGTCAGAACTGACCGAAAGGAGTCACACATACTCTTTTTTTTTTCTAGAGTGTACACTGCACGTGAGCATAAGTTATCGACAGCGGGGAGGACTTCGGTGCGTCGGTCACCATCTCTCACCTCCCTCAACTCTCACAGAAGGCTCCATTTGCAGCGCATTTTTGTGCCTTTTCTTTTCTTTCTTTTCGGTACACTTCGCCGCGAGTTTTTTTTTTTTTTTTTTTTTTTTTTTTTTTTTTTTTTTTTTTTTTTTGCTGCGCCGTCTTCGGTGTCCACAGACTCGACGCAAGTGCTGTCTTCCACGGGCTTCGCATCGTCTCACCTTTCTGCCAATATCTCAGTCTGCGCAGAGGCGATTGGGTAGACTTGACACAATCCTTCGTTGCGTAAACACAATATCCTTGCGACACTCTCATATATCCCGCATCATGCAGCTTTTCCGGCCTGCACGGAGCTTTTGGGCTGCTACGTGTTCTACAGACGACAGCATAGCATCGTCCTCAATGCCAACTGTGACACAACGTTTTCCGTCTGATTCTGCGCTTTCAAGAGCGTTGGTCGAACCTCTCAATATTTCATCCATTCATTTCCGCTGCCCATATCACGTGTCCAGCTAGGGACGGCACTCCATTTTCTATTCTGATCGATCTATACTCGCGGACAACTTTTCTTGGCAGAGACGGGAAGCCACAGGGGCTGAGTTTCTACACATGTACTTACTCTTACGCGAAGTATTTCGGTTTGGCGCGTGTCTGTATCGTCCTCCTCCTCTTACCGATGTGGAAAGGGGTGGCTGCGCGCAATCAGCGAGCATATCGACCCAGACGCCGCTTAGCGTTAGAGGTACACATAAAAGGTGAGACTTTCTCACGCGTGCTAAAACGTAAAGGGAAAACGTATAAAGTGAAATAAATACATATATCCCACTCGTGCGTGTTATGTCTGGAGCTCCGTGTTCTCGGATAAATAAAAAAAATACCGATAAACACTCACCGATAAAATTTTTGACAATTCGGATTTATCCGATAAACTCCGATTTTAAGAGGGAATTTTCCACGTTCAAAGTGCATTTTCGAAGCCGACAAACATCGATCGAAAGGAACGCACCTGCATCAGCGGCTGGAAACTCGTAAAGTATGCTTGCGTATATTACAACAAGATTTAATACGGTAGTAATACGCGTATGCCGCGGTGGTGTAGCAGTTAGGGTGTTCGACTGCTGACCCGAAGGTCGCGGGTTCGATCCCGGCCGCGGCGGTCGCATTTCGATGGAGGCGAAATGGTAGAGGCCCGTGTACTGTGCGATGTCAGTGCACTTTAAAGAACACCAGATGGTCGAAATTTGCGGAGCCCTGCACTACGGCGTCCCTCGATCATATCGTGGTTTTGGGACGTTAAACACCAGATATTATTAAGGTAGTATACGAAAAAACGTGGGTGTTTTGTATTCAAGTATTTGTGCTTGTATGTATATGTGTTTGTGGGTTCAAACCTTCCAGGCATCTAAAAGTACACGTAGTGTGTTCGCGTGTTTTCGTGTTCAGATATCATTTCATTATTTCATCTAAGATTACGGAGTATTGAGAATAATGATACTAACAGGTCCTTTATTTTTCATCAAGAAGATTAGGGAGGCTAGGAGAGAAAGCAGAGATGCAGCTTGACTAGCTTCTGCTCCCTCTAAACGTACACTTTGGCGAGTTAACTGCAGTACACATCAACAGCCTTATTATCAGGGGAAATAAAGAGGAAGTGAGAAAAAAATGAAAGGGTGGAAAAACAGGATTATCAGCAACATTGCAACGCATTTTCATTTGAAATAAAATTAATAAGAAGACATTGCAACAACTTATAATGCCAAATTAAACACCGAATATCGGACAATTGGAGATTTACGAGAAATAAACTCCGATAAACGCCGAATTTCCTAAAAAAAATTAACTCCGAAAAACACCCTCCCAATCTCCGAAAACATGGAAGCACTACTTATGTCCTGTGTCGTGGAGCTGCTTGTAGGAAAATAAATGGGTAGTTTTTAGATCTTACGTAGAAAATACGGGCACAATGGTAGAACTACATACATTCGCGGTGAGATACATGCCATTTGGATCTGTAGCCTTCGCTCCATTGCCAAGAAAAGTTGTCCGCGGACATCCCCTTCAGGCGCCGTGTCCACACATGTGGACGCAACTTGTTTTTGCCCGTTCTTTGGACTAGGGGCCAGGAACCATCAGGACACATAGGATGAACTAAAGTTTTTGTATAGTCTCTGTGTACAAGCACGTACAAGGGTATGAACCATTTGCTGATTCCTATAGAAATAGCGTGCCCTTTTGATCGAAGTTCGCAGTCGCTGCCTGAGCGACGCAGCCCCCCCCCCCCCCCTTTATCGTTACCCGTTCATGCGCCTTCGCCCGTAGGAGCTGGCTGATGAGTTTCACCTCCACATGAGCCGCGCCCGTTTGCAGCCTTCGCAAGCTTTTTTCTTGCACGTAGAGCATGCGAAGCGCGGGGCGATATCATCGATTCAGACTTTATACGGAACATGACGGCGACGGCAAAAATACGCCTTGAGTGTCCATAAAATTGATATGCCAATATTATAGTGTCGAACCGGAAAGGGTAGCTACTTCGTGCAAAGTCTGCTATGACGTCACACCCGGCCGCAATGCAGACACAGTACACATGGCGGTGGCGCTAGAAGAGGGAAACGTGGCGATGGCAGTCGATGATGAAAGCAGCTGTTCCAGTTTATCAGAACTTGCAAGCGGTGATTTCAGCGACAACTTGAGCGCTAAATGATCACCGTTAGTTTTCGTCCTCCTACTCTCGGTGGTTTTCATCTAGGATACGACTTCACTAGACCTGTGCGCCAGTTCAGAAATGGCCGGCGGCGGCGAGTGAGCGGCGCGGGTTCAACGGATCGGAGGCGGCGTGGCGCGGGAAGCGGGGAGGGGGGGGGGTATTACAGAGTTGGAGAGAAATTTGTCCCTTGGATCTAAAAAAAAATCCAGTTTCTCCAAAGGGGTGAAGTAGCGAATGCGATAGCAACAAGTCGTAATGTTACAGGAAGAATGGCTAACAATGAACACGTTTGGATCCCATCTCGCGTAACTCTACAAAATGCCGCTCACGGCACAGAAGCGGTTTTCGAGCAGTCTGCCTTCTTAGTGGTATCAGCGCGGTATCACAGCGCGTAGAAGGGTATACGAGCCGTTTGCTACTGTCTGCCGAGATAGCACGCGTGTCAGCGCTCGGGACAGCGCCATTATAGTCAAAATTCACTGTTGCTGCTTGATCCAAAGCAAGCAAGCAAGCAAGCAAGCAAGCAAGCAAGCAAGCAAGCAAGAAAGAAAGAAAGAAAGAAAGAAAGAAAGAAAGGAAGGAAGGAAGGAAGGAAGGAAGGAAGGAAGGAAGGAAGGAAGGAAGGAAGGAAGGAAGGAAGGAAGGAAGAAAGAAAGAAAGAAAGAAAGAAAGAAAGAAAGAAAGAAAGAAAGAAAGAAAGAAAGAAAGAAAGAAAGAAAGAAAGAAAGAAAGAAAGAAAGAAAGAAAGAAAGAAAGAAAGAAAGAAAGAAAGAAAGAAAGAAAGAAAGAAAGAAAGAAAGAAAGGAAGGAAGGAAGGAAGGAAGGAAGGAAGGAAGGAAGGAAGGAAGGAAGGAAGGAAGGAAGGAAGGAAGGAAGGAAGGAAGGAAGGAAGGAAGGAAGGAAGGAAGGAAGGAAGGAAGGAAGGAAGGAAGGAAGGAAGGAAGGAAGGAAGGAAGGAAGGAAGGAAGGAAGGAAGGAAGGAAGGAAGGAAGGAAGGAAGGAAGGAAGGAAGGAAGGAAGGAAGGAAGGAAGGAAGGAAGGAAGGAAGGAAGGAAGGAAGGAAGGAAGGAAGGAAGGAAGGAAGGAAGGAAGGAAGGAAGGAAGGAAGGAAGGAAGGAAGGAAGGAAGGAAGGAAGGAAGGAAGGAAGGAAGGAAGGAAGGAAGGAAGGAAGGAAGGAAGGAAGGAAGGAAGGAAGGAAGGAAGGAAGGAAGGAAGGAAGGAAGGAAGGAAGGAAGGAAGGAAGGAAGGAAGGAAGGAAGGAAGGAAGGAAGGAAGGAAGGAAGGAAGGAAGGAAGGAAGGAAGGAAGGAAGGAAGGAAGGAAGGAAGGAAGGAAGGAAGGAAGGAAGGAAGGAAGGAAGGAAGGAAGGAAGGAAGGAAGGAAGGAAGGAAGTAGTCGGTCAGGTATACACACACGTCAAGCTCCGCTGGCCCTCATTTTGCCGCTAGGGAGAGGGGCCCCCGATTTTCTGCTTATTTCTTTCCTTCTTTCCTTCCAATAACGAATGTACGTGCATACAGGCACCGGAAACTAACGCGGCGAGCACAGGAACTATAATGTGCACCAAAGTAAACCAAGCACTGCATTAGCTCTCGATTCTTGCTTTGGAGGTTAACCGAATTGCCGAGAGCGGCACACACAGAAGGCGAGGTAACTACAAATACGTTTGACATTCATAACTCTAACCCGGAACTAGCAATAATCACGGTTTTTTTTACTGCTTAGCCACCCTGCAGCGCAGAGTTCGAGTGTTCCTGACAGATGCGTGTTGAACTCTGTACAAACTGCGGTAGTTACGCTGTTTAAAGCCCGTTCGGAAAAAATCACAAGTTACGGCCACCCGAATAACTACGTCGAGGTTAAGAAGTTTCGATCTCGATTCTCGCGTATGTTGCACTTCATTCTTATATGGGCTGGATTCTAAATACGCAAACGAAACTTTAGCGGGTTCAAATGTCGCTCGCGTTAGCATTGACTTGTTCATGTTCTATATTTGTACATGATATGAGTCTGCGTGCATCTGATTTTAAGAAACACAAATGACAGGATTCTCAGCTGTACTGAAGTCAAACACAACGATAAATTAACTCGAGAAATATAACCGAAGCTTTTTACTTTAAAAAAAACGACAACACGTGTCCCCTTAGCCACCTTCCGTTAACCCTAAAAGAAGCCTGTAGCTAAGGGAAATTTCTCCCGAATGCGTCTCTCTACACTGTTTAAAAAAAAAAAAAAAAAGCAGGTAGTAGTACTTTCTGTTTTGGGTTAGTAACAGCTTGTCACATACACATAAGTTCCTACCCTGTCAGTAACAGCTGTCAGTAAAGGTAAGGGTAGCGACTATTACTCCCCTTTTCTTGACTATAGCAGCACATAGTAACTCTTTACTATCTACTCATTCTTGCCGTTGAATTCTCTGTGGCATGTGTTTTCTTCCGCATTTTATTATGTGCTTGTTTTTTTTTGTTTTTTTTTTTGTTTATTACGTGGAGCCAGGTTAGTGTAATAAATAATGTTTTTTTTTTATTTATTGAGCGCTTACATTTCGAGATTTGTGTTGTGTTTGTGTTGTGATTTCTGTGACGTGTTTAAAATTAAAGTTTTCTCCTTCTGAAATAAGCTTCACATTCGAGTAAGAGCTTGCAACCTGCAGTACCGTTACCCTTGTCTTGTGTGGTTTTGCTTGAAATATTAAAGACCACAATCTCTCTTCGCCCCCTTTTATACGCTCAACTTACTAGCTCGTTGAAGCATTAGATATTGAAAAATAATGGACGACCAGCTATTAATACATTTTTTAGCACTTTCTCATTGTATAGTTCTGACGCGTTGTTCATAGCTTACTTGTGTACCAGGGCATAACACCTGCTCAACGCACAGACGCGCAAAAGCAGAAGTGAAAATTTTAGTAGATATTTTTGCTGTAGCCAAACGCGCGTCGTTCGAGGCAGCCTTTTTCTTTCTAATGCGTCCGCCACGTCCATTAGACGCCGGACTCGAAATGGCCGGCGTTATAGTTAGCGTTGGTCTTTTTTTCTATTTCGTTATGGGTTCTTTCTGCCTGTCTCTCTCTCTCAAACATAGAGACACCATCTCTCTTTCTTTCTTGCTCTCTTTCCTTCTCTCAATGTTGTCCTCACAATTTCTTGCTTCTTCCCCCGATTCGTTTGCTTTACCGGCTCAATACGCCATCCCTGCTGGTCTAGGTTCGTTATGTCCGCGGCTCCGTGACCTAGATGACCAAGTGAGCAGGCGGAATACGGCGAGCGTGCTTCTGACAGTCGAGAACTCAACGGAACCGCAGTACGGTGCAGTGCGTACAAACGAACAAGCTACAAATGAGGGGGCGAGTTCCTATCGTACTCGGCAGTAGAATGACGTGAGATTCGCGGAGCGATCGATGCGTGGAATTTAATCGAGCCACACTCCATACATGCATAACTGTAGACAACTAAGGGACACAGCGGGTAATACTGCCTTCGACGTTGCAAAATACAGACAGACAGACAGACAGACAGACAGACAGACAGACAGACAGACAGACAGACAGACAGACAGACAGACAGACAGACAAGGAACTTTATTAAGGTCCTGAGGAGCCAGCCAGTGCAGTCCTACAGAGGACACACTAGATTTTTTTTTTTTCGTGCAAGGAAACAGGTATGTCGAAACCTCAGCGATAGCATTGTATAAATCATGAACATTGGTTGGTGGCGGACTAGTCAGACTACAGGCTCAGATCACTCTCTAGATGAGACCGATGAGACCCCACAGGCGATGAATATGAAGAAACCCCATGTGATGATGATCGAGTGCAGATAGGATGAAGAAGTGCTGGAAAAACGTCCGCAATATGCAGTATATTTACAATGAACAGTATACAGTGTGCAATGTACAGTATACAGTAAGGTACAGTATACTGGAAGTACCAAGTTGGTCTTGTTGATTCACGCTCATTGTGTAATCATTTTATTGAGCTTTAACAGGGACAACAGGGGAAGAGAAGACAGCTTGTGCGCACCTATTGTCTTCTTATCTCCTGTGATCCTTGCTATAGCACAGTTAAAATCATTACAAGTTGACCGTAAACGCAGTACAGTACCTTCGAATACACGGCAGCTGGAAGTACCACCGCGTTAGTTTTCTTTGCCTCTACCCTATTCGCAGCGCACTCTTTCGTGGTTCTGTAATAAATTACCAACTTGCTCGATTCCTCACGCCTGCGACTCTTCGTATAGACTATGTTCTATATCTATTCAGGTGGCGAATTCCATCGCCGCGCGTTGCCACCTTAGAAATACATTCAAGCGAAGGGCCTATAGGGATGGACTTTTTCGAATAAATAACATAAATAATGCGCAAAAATGAGCACCATACGCGGAACATGCAAGAAAAGAAGTACTATCGCTTTTTGAGCGCATCCCCCCACTGCATCATCTGAGACGCTATGCGAAAGAGAAAGGCTTAGGCCCAGCCACTTCGAAGGGCTGGGGCATTTTGTTGCCGTTCGCTCGCGTGCATCTATGCCCGGGACCCGAGACGAGCTAGAGGCTGGAGCCTGCACCATCCGGTCCAAGCGGCGGCGAGCATCTGCTGAGCCAAGATTGCAAAAGGGAAGTAGGTGAGGAGAAGGTGATGCGGTGGCGAGAAAAGTACGGGCAAAGGAACGTGGCTGCCCAACAGTTCTCCTTTTCCCTAACCCTTCTTTCTCATCCCTATTCGTCGCTGCCCGTTGCAGGCGGCCTTTGCTCGCCAAGCGGCGGCAGCGGGCCCGTGGCAATAGCGTCGGTAGGGGCGACGCTGATCAATACGTGGCTGGTCCCCCCCCTTTTCGAGGAGCGAAGACGCTCGAAGGAGCTGCGAGGGGCGGAAAAGGATAGGCAGATGCGGCAGAGCGGATGTACCACATGTGCCCGCCGTAGGAGCCGCTCGTTCTTAGCAGGTCTGCCGGCAGTGGCGTGCACGGGGTTCTCTAACGAGGGGTTATGGTTTAGACCCGTCGTGGAGTTCTAGTGGTTATGGTGCTCGACCGCTGACCCGAATCTCGCGGCATCGAAACCAGGCCGCAGTTAAAAAAAAAATTACGGGGTAAGTTCGATTGAGTAAAGATAGAGATCATACGCGGCGCCCCCCTTAGATAATTCGTATTCCAACACCCACCCTCCCCCCTTCCAGGAGGAGGAGGAGGAGGAAAAGAAAAACGGAAAAACAGCGAGGTTAGCCAGTTCTCAGACCGGCTGGCTACCCTGTGCTGGGGAAGGGGGGTGAGGGGAATAAAAGATGATAGAAGAGAGATGTTAAAAAAAAGTCACAGTTTCACCGCAAGGGTGAAGCAATGAATGCGATAGCAAAAAATTGTAATGTTATACGAAGTGAGGCTGGCAGCTAACTCTTTTTGGATCCGATCTCACGCAACTCTAGAAAACGCTTGTTTAAGAGAATTCTCTTCGCGTTGAGAGCGCAGCACGTAGAAGGGTACGCCGGCCCGGCCGCCGAGAAGGGGAGATGAGAAGGGGAGATAAAGCGCGCGCCCGCGCCCGCGCTCGTAAAATCGAACGTCGCCCCCCCCCCCCCCCCGCTGTCGGCCGCCGAGAAGGGGAGATAACGCGCGCGCCCCCCGCTCGTAAAATCGAAGGTCGCTAGAGGGACCCCCCCCCCTCGCGTCTTTTCACGCTCACGAACGACGGGCGGGCCCGGTTATATATATACATATACATATACGGCAAATGACGCCGACGCCGACGCGGACGCCAACGCCGACGCCGACGGCGAAAACCAGCCGCGAGTGTCCATATAATTGTTATCGCAATAAAAGAAAAAGGTGAACAATAATACGTTAAGCGACACTGATTACAGTCTGTCTCTGAGACTAGCCGTCCGTAAGAAAGGCGACAGCGCTCTCAAAGCTTTCTGTGCCGAGGACGGTTTCGGCCAGTGTCCTAAGACCTTTTCCTCCGACAATGGGCGATTGTCAAGTCTATCGAACACTTTTGACAGTTCTTTTCTTGGTGCACTGAAGCGAGGGCACTCACAGAGAAGATGGGCGATTGTCTCCTCGCAGCTACAGTTATCACATGTCGGGCTACTGGCCATTCCGATTCGAAATGCGTGAGCATTCGTGAAGGCCACCCCGAGCTACAGGCGGCACAGAAGCGTCTCCTCGGCACTAGTTATTCCCGATGTAAGACGGAGCTGTAGATTCGGGTCAATGTAATCGCCTATATGTGTACGGGCTGATTCACCGTGCGCACTTAACTATTTATTCACTTTGGCAATGCACACTTCGCCTTGATTCAGGTTTAGAACAAATGCGGGATAACAAAAAAAAAAAAAGAAGAAGAACACCTAAGGGAAACATAACATCTGGCTGAACATTATCAAGACAAATAATACGGGCATTTAGAGCTCACGAGTCACTGTGCAGAACTATGCCTAATTATTCACTAAGAACTGCCGCGTGCGTTGTAATAACGCCACATCTATATTATCTATATAGATAATATAGATAGGTATGCAAGTACCTAAAGAAAAGTGAAAGCTGGTTGCAAATGCATGGTAATCGAACACGCGACTTCGCCGCTCAGAGTAGCCACTGCTGGTGACTAGATGGACTCGGGTAGCATCAAAAGTGCTCACAACCACTACCGTTTTTTTTTTTTTTAACGGCGAAGCTGTTCAGAAATCGTTCCTTGTTCACCCCGTGCCAAAAAACTATCATCATCATAAACGGGTATGTGCCACAGAAATTGGGCACATCCCACTACTCACCACTGGTCCATTAAAAATAAAGAAGGCAACAGTCAGCCCAACAAACGGGAATGAGCCACATAAATTTCTGTGGTCAATAAGGAACTATCATCATCATAAACGGGTATGTGCCACAGAAATTGGGCACATCCCACTACTCACCACTGGTCCATTAAAAATAAAGAAGGCAACAGTCAGCCCAACAAACGGGAATGAGCCACATAAATTTCTGTGGTCAATAAGGAACTATCATCATCATAAACGGGTATGTGCCTCAGAAATTGGGCACATCCCACTACTCACCACTGGTCCTTTAAAAATAAAGAAGGCAACAGTCAGCCCAACAAACGGGAATGGATGGATGGATGGATGGTGGAACAATGAGCCACATAAATTTCTGTGGTCAATAAGGAACTATCATCATCATAAACGGGTATGTGGCACAGAAATAGAGTAAATCCCACCATACACAGCTTCCTCAAAAAAGGGAATAAGGCAACAGTTAAACCCAAAAAATAGCTGCGAAGCAACGGCGGCGAGCCGAACACCCTGAGTCAGCACAACGAGAGAAAATTCGGCAGATCCCACGTACCTTGGGAATCGATGCTATGCTAGGGATGCGGAGGGAAGGTGACTGTAGTGTAATTTTTTGTTGACCGAAACGTTACGAAATGACGCCAAAGTTATGTACATACAGATGTTGTACGCACATACATATATGTTGAACAGTCGCATATGTTTCATACAACCAGTTGTTTACAGTTGCGTAATCATGCCAACAGCAACTTGGGCATTAGAAACACCAGAAGCGATAAGCTGGTATGTAGCGCTTGTGCTCACGAGGATGGTGGCCCTTGACAGTGCTACATAAATTAACTTCAGTGGATGGCGCTTAACTGCAATTGACGTTAACACGACGTGACGGATGTATCGTAGGAGTACATATGTAATGTTTCTAAAATTAAATAGCTAGCACTGCAACAACAATTGACATTTCACGAGCATTCGGGTCTTTTTCAAAAGTAGCTCCGAGACCTGGCGTGGCTCTGTGCTAGAATACTTGATTGTCACGCAGAATGCTTGGGTTCGATCCCTGCTGACACTCTAATATTTATTCTTTGCACTCGTTGGTCGGGTCACCGCTGCCAATGTCGGTTTTTCTTAACGCTGTCGCATTTAAATGACGAATGTCTGTTCTCGCGGTTGCTGGGTAGCTATTAACTGTCATTCACCTGTAGCGCATACCAGCATACCGTAGCCCGTGGTATACGGGTATGTGCCACACGTATCTGGTGGAAAGGGTTTGTAGATAGATAGATATATAGATAGATAGATAGATAGATAGATAGATAGATAGATAGATAGATAGATAGATAGATAGATAGATAGATAGATAGATAGATAGATAGATAGATAGATAGATAGATAGATAGATAGATAGATAGAAACCCTCAAAGTGCCTGCAGTACGCAAAGAAATGCTTCGCATTTAATACTAGGTTAACGGGAAAGGCAACGTCGGCTACGAGAAGACCCTGAAGCGATGGAAAGCCTACGCCAACAACGACGTGCCCGTGTCGTGTCTGTCACTGTCTTTCTTTCAACTCGAACCTCACTGCGCTGAGAATCATTGTAGAAACAACCTAGCATCACCTAGCTAAAGCCTAGCAACGACCTAGACACAACCTGCATCACGTAGCTAAGGCCTAGAAACAACATAGAAGCAACCAGATTAGTCTTCAGAATCGTCCTGTTTCGCTGTTCCAAGGCTTGCGCGGCTTAGCGCGAACTTGGCCAATTTTTTTTCTTCGTTTCTTATTAAGACGAGAGCGATAGATGCTTCATCAAACGCGACATTTGGACCGACGGCGTGATGACGTCACCATATGACGTCATCATGATGTCACGCTACAGTGAAAGTTTTTGAAGTCATCATGGCGTCACTACGACGTCAGATAACGTGACGTCACTTGATGAAGTCATCCCATGACGTCGTCGCTTGGCCATAGGTAGCCCAGATCACGGACGCAGTGCAAAACCACACTCTTAATCAGGTCCTGGTTAAATGCTGGCTATATCCAGGAGACCAGGCGCAAAATGTCCGGTTTCCCTGGCTATATCCGGCAGATTAAGAGTGTAGGCAATGGGCGGGAAGCCTTTCGTACCTCCGATCCCGGAAGCCACGCAGATATCGCGTAAGGTGCAGAAAGCTATAGCAAGAGATGAGGTGGGAAGGAGAGTGGGAGAGAGAAAGAGAGAGAGACGAATAGATACATAAAATTAGAAGCAAAAGAAGATGGCTTACGCTTCCGAGTCATTTCAGGCGAACCCATAAGGGACCGTCTGAGTTCTTCATTGCTCACTTTAGCATACACGTCACAATGACGCGATCGTAGCTTCATCTCTGGCGACCGGCAATGTGACGGGCACCGCAGGAGCGGCTGTACGTGACACATAACATGTGGGCTTTTCTGCGCAACAACGTACCGGCCGATGACGTATTTTTCCCAGTGAAGCCGGAACTCTACAAACGGAACTCTGCGGGATACATTAGAGTGAAAGCTGCTTTTGCGGTAGCACGCAAGACGTGTTCGATTGTCTCCTCACAGCTTCGCGAGCAGCGCACCGCAGGTGCCTGTCATTCTCGTGACTAATGAGCGAACTTTCGTAAGAAGCTTTCGTCAAACCTTTCCGTTCACCCAGATTTTAACCGCCTCGCACGTCACTGTGCTCGCCGTTGCAGCTACCGTTGTTTTCTTTGTTCTTTAAGCCAGGAATGAAAAAATGGTAGGGTGACATTGAGAGATCTAAAGAGGGCTGAGTGGATCAGGAAACAGACAAGGGTAGGGGACATTCTAGTTAACACAAGAGTTAACATCAACATCAAGTTAACATCAAATGAACCTGTTCTGTTCTGTCTTGTTTTGACTGGCCTGCTGTGCACAGGTTGTGGCTACAGGCGGGGTTAACCTGGTAGATGTGGCCGTCAATTTCTGTCCCCTAACGTCTCTTTCGGCGTAGTATGTTTCACCATTTGTCAAATAAACCAGGCTCTCGCAGAAAAAATCCCATACACTTCTTTGCGAACCATCAGCTGTCGTACTAGAAACACAATCTGGTCATTGCATTCAATGGGACCAGCAACCGATTACCCGCCTACCCCGGATCACTGGGTATATGCCACTCTTCGTTGTAATTATTTATAACGCAAACAACGTAACAAATATCACCCATCATATATCTATCTCAAGATAGACTGATAATTGAAATAACATCGAAATAGTTTCCCAAAGGTGCAGCCCATTTCATTTTGGATTGTTCTCTGGAGCCTGCTTTGCTTGCACCAGGAGACAACGGCTACGAACGATGTAGCAAAGCCAGCGCTGATGACGTTTTACTGATATAGCAAATATAATGCCGTTAGAGATGTGAAGACGCCGTCGACTCGGCCGTTGTCGTGATGTCCCGCTGGAAGGTGGTTTCTCACATGCGCGATAAAAAAAAAATCATGAGAATAATTAAATACGGAAAAGAATGGAAGATTAGAAGGAAAAAAATATGTATTAAAAGGCAGAATACAATGTTTTTGTACGTTGGGGTCAATGGTGGGGAAAATGCTCAGCGCATTATAACAGAATCTCAAGATATTCGTACCCAGAAAGAATCCCAGAAGTCATCGCCCTTTCAGAGCCGCTGGGCGGATAGGATGTATTAACTTAACTAGTCCGTGTCTGATATAAACAAGAGAACATACAAATGGCTTTAATGAAACGTCCTGCAAGTTTATGGAACGGGCAAGAGAGGTCTAGCCAAAGTGATGGCCTAGGAGTTATGGAGTCTTGGCGGCTTCCTCGACCCGCTGGAAAGCCCAAAGTTGATCGTTCAAGGGCAGAGCCTGTGCAAGCGCAGTCTCCCAGCTCGCGCGGAGGCGATCGTTAGAGGCTGCGCCCCACAGTTTTACCTTCGTTATCCCTCGACATTTCCCAAAGCATGTGCTGCAGAGTTTCTCTAGAACAAAAGTTCTTGCACATATCTGTCTTGCATATGTCTGGGTAACAGAGGTGTGAGATCACCGGGCTTCGTAGGAAGCGCACAACTTTTACACGAGGACACAAAAGACAAGACACAAGCGCTTAACTTCAACTGAGCGTTTATTGTAAAACATCAGAGTGTATAGGGGTGAAAGAAAAAGAAGAACAAACAAACAAAAGCCCACGTGTCGGGTCATACATTATTCATACATTATTATCAAGCACACCATCCAAAAGGCGAAGTTCTTTTCGCGTAAGCGAGATAGACGGTGCGCTTACACACTCAAAGTCATCCCGTGTCATTTCGGTCTTGTCTATTGTTTCCTCGTGTAAAAGTCGGGCGCTTCCTACGAAGATGGATCTACACCAACTTGCCCGATCTACTTGTTTATTGAGATCACAGTGTTCAAATAGAAATTCCGCGAATTAACGCGATAGCGTTAAAGAGCTCGTTCCGCAGAAACCTCCGGTGTCGGTGTTGGTGTCGGCGATGTTCGTTGTCAGCGAAAACTCAGCGTTGTCCGGTGAGCGAGAATTCGAGATAGATGGAAATGAAGAAATAATAAAGAAATATTCGGTGCGGGTGGGAATCGAGCCCAGAACTTCTGCGTGGACAAGCACGTGCTCCCACCGTGGAGCACGCCCGGGCTCGAAATCGCCTCGGGAAAAAACAAACACTATATGAATGCTATGTTGCGTGAATAGTGTCATTAACACGTGTATTATTGCGTAACAAAAGCACAGGAATCAGACGAGGCGTCAAAACATGCGATTTTCACGTCGAGAGGTTGGTTTAAAAGGAGATCAATTACAAAGCGCACAGGTGTAATTAACTATCATTATCAACAACAGCATCAACAACGTGCGCAGCTGCGCATGTGTGCGTGCTGATTTGCCGACTCGTATAGTGGAACCTCACCAACTCGCAAAGGAAGAATTATGCCATAGTGGGCATTTCGCAATTGTTTTTTTGCAGTAGGCATTCTAGTGTAGCTTGACAGGGCCGATTTACAGGCGCGCAGACGGTTCCCTTCCTTGCGGAGTGGTCTAGGTGTCCATCGAGAAGGGAAGGGGAAGCTAGCGATTGCGAAGGCGATGCGAACAGGCTCTGATTACGCTAACCCGTTCCACTCTTGAAGGCGAAGTTCAAGCGTTTTTTAAGTTTTCTTTTGTGAAAAAAAATAGCAGGGTTGAGCATGACGGAACCGGGGAGTTGTTACATAGTACGTAACAGTCCATTATGAAAATAGAGGCGTGAGTGAAAAAGAGAGAGAGAGAGAGAGATCACCAAAGAAAAGGCGAAAAAAATGCTAGACTGCAGCGGATGTGATGAAACCTTGCGTAGAGCGGAACATCTAGGGCACTAATTTCTATCAACACCGCTTCAAAAAGGAAAATGACAGTACGGTAACTATCATGATCCCGCATCGTCATTATAACCCTACATTACGTCGACGGCTGGACGTAAGCTTCCGCCATTGATTTCCTGTTTACCCTGCGCTGTGCAAGCAGATTGCACTTTATCTCTGCAGATTTTTTCGTTTGATCACTCCACCCATCTCTGCGCCGTCCTCATTTGAATTTTCCATCTCTCTGTAGGCGTTCCGTTCCGTCCCTCTGACCGACCATCGGTTATCTGTCACCCGCATTACGTGACCCATAGAGTTTCCTAATATTACACTAGGAGGAGGAAATCTTGCGCTAGTGTCCATGGGAGCTGCAACGCATTGCGCTTCAGCGAACATGGGTACGATGGGCAGCACATGGATTCGTCTCAGCTTTGTTCTTTCGGCTCCGTTTGGCTGGTTTATTGGCTTGCCGTGTGGCCTGCAGCCTCTTTGTCGCAAGACGACGAAGTTCAGCAAGTGTTCAGCAGTTCAATCTACCAATTGAACTCGGCTCAGGAAGTTCACAACGATCCGTTCTTTTTATCCGAAACACAACAATAAGCGAAGCTACAATTGCGTTCAAAGCCGCAAGCGCGAAGATTAGGCAAATCCATGTGCTACCCATCATTCCCCATGGGGGCTGAAGGATCGAAGCGCCAGAGTTCCATCTAACAAAGGTAGGAAACCCTGTGACGTGGCCCATCAAGTTATATTTCTTTTTTTCTTTTAATGTCAACTGGAATAGGACTACAACTCTTTGTTGTGTGAATTCATTTTGCCGTCTTGCTATATCTCACTTTTACGTCTACAACTTTTCATTCCTTCGCACACTGAGTTCTCCTGAACTTCTAGAGTTTCTTTGTTGTCATCCAAGTTTCTGTCTTATGTTAGCGCTAATAGAATGCAACGGTTGTAACACTTCCTGCTTTCGTAATAGCGGTGAAGTTCGGATCACTGTTGGTGAGAACGCGAGAGAGAGAGAGAGAAACAGTTTTATTCACGTTACAACGAGGTCGTTGAAGTTATAGCTTGCCGGTAGTTCGAAGGGTGGTGGAACGCCTGCGATGCGAGCTCCAGGCCATTCTTCGGTGAATCGCCTTAGTCATCACTTCAAAACACGGCGCGTGAGCATTCTTGTACCCCGCTTTGGGCGCGCCTTTAAAAAAAAAAAAGAAAAATAAAGAAAATGTACCGCTGATTGCTGACACCGCTGATTAAGGGGTCCGAGACACGACCCGCTGCTTAAATAACAAAAATAACGGGTGCGCTAATTAGAGGCGCCGACACACACGACACGACCCAGACGTGCGACTAATTAAGGATTTCAAGGCGCGTCGCGACGAGAGAAAAACCATGGGGCGAACAACAAGAGCATCCCGCGTCATTATGCAAAACAGGCCAGGCTCTTGGGATTGCTTTATTAATCCGCGGAGTGTAACGCAGTTAAAAAAAATTAAAGGTGTGCCTAAATGCGCGAAGGGCGCTAGTTTAAGGGCAGTTTGCCATTGATAATCAATGTATTAATTTCCAGGAAGAACGAGTAAGTCGCCTGATGACATTGTTTCGGTATCTAGACAAAGGTAAAGTATAAACTAAAAAGTTACCTTTATTCTACATTGGCAGTAGCCGCAGGTCCTGTTTCCAGCCGCATCATAGCTAAGAAAAATTTGAAGCAATGCGAGAACACTCATACTAACGGTGGAGAAAACCGACCCAACAGCCGCTGCACTGTATCAGCGGAAGTTTATTAAAGCAACACGTAAAACTCTCTGCGAGAAAAGCGTGGGAGGCGTTCAAAGCAAAGTGTGTGCCGCGCAAACTCCGCAAGAACTGACAATAAAAGATAAATGTTTTATATTCGCTATATTTCTATGACGATAATCATTTTCAACAAGGTTAAGTCGGATAAAAGTATGGAGACTGAATGCAGGCAAGATCAACCGGCGCCGCTTGCAAATCACCAGTATTTGTTTAAGTAATTATTATTTTTAAGAAGCGGTGCTGAATAGCTAACATTCTTGAACCGTAAGCTTTCCGGCATTGCAAGAAAAACCGTGTTCTCTGTGGAACTTTACTTTCTTCGATCGATATTGTAAGGCACCGTTTGGTGTGCATATTTGGGCTTACTTCTTGTGCAGACCTCGTGCTTTTTAATTATGGTTTTAGGTGATCTGTTTTCTTTTTTTTCTTTATTATGTTCCACGAATGTTTGTATAATGATTTGACCGCGCGTAGTCCGCTTGCCTATTAGAAGCAAAATGTAGTAGTAAAAAATATATATATATCCTTTCATCTTGCCTGCCTGATTCTTTAGCAAGGTCTATCTAGTTAAAGAACGTTATATTGTGCGTACAGAAACAACGTAAGGAAAAGGTTAACTACGCTAACCTTTTTTTTTTTTCTCGCATCATTACAAATAAAAAGCTCAGCCCTGACGCGAGAAGTTCGACTATGAAATGCATTTCAAACACGTGCAGAAAATGATTATGCTCTGGGTTTTTAAGTGCCATGACCGCGATATATTTATCAGACACGTTGCAGCAAGGCACTCTGTATTTAATGTTCATAACCTGGAACTACTTAACCTGCAATGAATTACAGGAACGCGGGGGGTGTTTGCATGTCATCTCTACTTAATTGTGGCTACCGTACCTGGTACTGAACCCACGACCTCAAGCTCAACAAGCCAAGGCATTGCCACTTGGTTATGCCGACTTGATGAAGTACGGAGAGTAGATGTGCGCACTCAGTTAAGGCAACATCTCGAAGACCTAGTGTTTTGAATATTCTTGACATTAATGCGAAGCTGTACATGGCTCTTTGCGCCAACCCGACGTCATGAGACGGTCGCGTTACGAAAAATCGGTGAAATTTGCAATAAGCCGCGGAAGGTTTGAAACAAGGAAACTAGGACGATTCTGAAGACTAGTCTGGTTGCTTCTAGGTTGCTTCTAGGCCTTAGCTAGGTGATGCATGTTGTTTCTAGGTTGCTTCTAGGTCGCTGCTAGGCTTTAGCTAGGTGATGCTAGGTTGTTAATACCTTGATTCTCAGCTCAGAGAGGTTCGAGTTAAACCAGAGACAGTCACAGACACGACACGGTCGTCCAAACTCCAGGGACAGAAATTCACGCTGAAACTGAGCGTTCGCACCTCTCGTAGATCTACGGGCACGTCGTCGTTTGCGTGGGCTTTCCATCGTTTTGGGGTCTTCTCGCAGCCGCCGTTGCCTTTCCCTTGCTCTGATATTCTCTCGTTGTACGTACTCGGGGTCTTCGGCTCGCCGCCATCGTGGTCTCACTGTTGCCTTCTTCATTTTTAGTGGACCAGTGGTGAGTAATGGGATTCGCCCAATTCCTGTAGCACATACCAATTCATTATGATGATAACTTTCGCTTGGGCCGCATGGCACATATCCATAGGCCACAAAAATTACGGCTTGCTTAAACGGCTTCGCTGTTAAAAAAGGCACACAAATTGCTTCATGTATTGGGGGGAAAAAAAACTCACAGGGTCCCTTAGAGACAGTGAGAAATATTTTAACGAAGAGCTGGAGATATTTGTCTGGCTTTTCGCCTGACATGCTACTGCAGGTGTGGGGCGATGATTGTGATACGTACACTGATAAACACATAACACGTACAGCTAGACACGTAGACTACACTATCTACAATGTTTCATTCAGGCTCGTGGCCCGGCATTCGCCTAAGATGACTCTATGGCGAGAACCATGTTTTTCTTCTCAGTCAATTGTACTGACTCCCCCCACCCTCGAAAGCTTTCTGCACTTAGCGTGGTATTACACAGCCTCCGGCATCGGAGGCATTGCAAACTTTACGTAGAAAAAATAGACAGAGGAGCGAAAAAGAAAGATATGAAGACAGAAAGAAAAAAAAAATGAAGAGAAACAAAATAGACCGCTCATCTCCACACTTCCTTCAGGCTTGGCACGACTGGTGTGAGTCTGCCTTAATTTTTCCTTTTCATACGGCGCTGTACCAAAACGCCAACGTCTCCCTAAAGAACATGTAATTAAAAAAACATACGCTGGAATTGACTATGAAAGGCGACGCCAACGTCGCTATGTCCATCTTCTGTGCGCCTGCCGTTTTGAAATCATGAATTCATGAGCAACTCGTGAGCTTGCTGCTATCTTACAGATGCTTCAAATGGAGGTCATTCAGGCTACGTGAAAGTAATATAAGAATTAGATACGGAAATCGATAGCTTAAATGGGCGAAGTATCCCATGAAGGCTAATCACATTAAAAAGCGATTATGCGGTACACTCACGCACTGACTACGAAAATGGATGAAAACGTGCTACAATTAAAAACCGTAATCGAACTCATTTTGTTGCCTTATCGCGCCTACTGTTATCAAAAGTGGCGAACGCCCCCGTGAACGCAGCAGTCGCCAATTTTCAAAATGTTCCTGCGCAGGATAAGTTTTTCGCGCCATTTAGCGAATGTTCACAGCCCCCCCCCCCCACACACACGCACGCACGCACGCACGCACGCACGCACACACACACACACACACACACACACACACACACACACACACACACACACACACACGCACGCACGCACGCACACACACACACACACACACACACACACACACACGCACGCACGCACGCACGCACGCACACACACACACACACACACACACACACACACACACACACACACACACACACACACACACACACACACACACACACACACACACACACACACACACACACACACACACACACACACACACACACACACACACACACACGCACACACACACACACACGCACACGCACACGCACACACACACACACACACACACACACACAAACACACACACACAGAGAGAGAGAGAGAAACAGAAACAGAACTTTTTAACGTTTTTAGTGACAAACCGCATGGTTGCAGTACTACGGATTTCCAGGCCTTCTTTTTTTCCTCGTTATTTTTCTTTCCAAAAGTGATACGCGAGTTGAATGAGTTTCAAAACTCAATTACCGGTTTGGCTGAGCGGATCGCTTTCGTTCGCGCTATTTTCATCGCGCTACACTGTGCAATATAATATCAAGTTTCGATCGTGTTCGCCTTTTGTAAATGTTGTCAACGACACTTGTATTTCTTGCCATCGCAGTTGTACGGCCCGTCGGCCGCATTCAGAAAATAACATTTCATTTTGTAGTCATACATTTTTATTGCTCGTGCTTGGTTTACATAATCTTGGACGCCGTGCTTCGCCTTTCCCCCCTCTTTTTTGTCATTTCTTTTAGGGGCGAAGCTCCTAAGGGTGTGGGTCTGTCCCTCCTCTGTAGTTGTCGTAGTAGTAGTAGTAGGTAGGTAGATGGCCACGTATAGTGGAATGTACCCACTCCACGTGATAAAGATGACGATGACGCAGTATAGTGGAATGTACCCACTACACGTGATAACGATGAAGTATAAGCGCGTTCCAGTATAGTGGAATGTACTCACTACACGTGATAACGATGACGATGACGCTGATGACCATGAAGTATAAGCGCGTTCCAGACCACACATTCTCTTCCTGCCATGGATGAAAACGATCGAGCTTCGCCCACTCATCGGCATTCACTTCATGGATATGGCGTGATTTTTTCCGAAGTGGCGTATGTGTTTGCACGGACGAAATAAACGCTCGCGTTGTTAGCAGGGACAAGTCCTGCGTGTCTTTCATGTGCCGTGTGCCCACGCTGTTTCCTGAAGTGAAGCCCGTGCCAGCAAGCTCAAGTTAAAACTCTTTTATATGTCTTGCGATTAATTGTGTTGCATTCATATCGGTACATTACAAGTAATTGTCGATTGTAGTACGAGTAAATGGTGGATGACTTGGATCCTATCCTTAGAATAACAGATAGCTGAGCTAGTTGGTAAGTATTCATCCTAAAAAGACAGGGCGTGCAATGCAAACGAGTTCTGCGGAATTCCGCAAGGTGGCGGAAGGGCTAATGAAGGGAAAATAGACAACCACCTCTTTGTAGCACGAAGCCACAAGGAAATCCGTACGGATTTCTCAGAAAGAAAAGCTTCTTGGTTGCCGAAAAATTCGTCCTGGTCCGGGGTTCGAACCCGCGACCAACGCCTATCCGGGGCGGTCTAACTACCAATTGAGCTAACCAGGAAGCTAGCACTTGGCAGCGCGAGGGCGAATCCATCGACAACTCGAAGAACATGGACAGAAGGTAATGCAAGTGCGTTCTGCGGAATCCCACAAGGTGGCGGAAGGGTTAATAAAGGGAAAATAGACAACCACCTGTTTGTAGCACGAAGCCACAAGGAAATCCGGATTTCCTTGTGGCTTCGTGCTACAAACAGGTGGTTGTCTATTTTCCCTTTATGAACAGGGCGCGTGCAAACACGGACACAGGAAAGAAGTCAAGACACCACAAGACGCCGTCGTGACTTTGAAATTTTGAAACTTTATTCATTCCAACATTCCATCATTTGGGATGCTGAGGGCAGGGGTCAAAACGCCTCTTCATGGGCTTGACTAGGACCACGACCCTGTACAAACTTACTTCTTGTGTCCGTGTTTGCACGCCCTGTATTTTGGACGAAACCTATCCATTGTCGGGTAGCCCACAAACGGACCAAACAGAAAGGAAGAAAACGGGACGAGCGCTGATTTAAAGGGGTACTGACACAAAAACTTTGGCCTCGCGTTTTTTTTGCTGCAATGTGTTGCTGGGGTCCTGTTAGTCATAACACGGCACCTCGTTCGCTGCAGCGCGCGACAGATATTTAATTACAGGCTCCTCATTACCGACCAGTTTCAGTTTCGGTTTGAGAGAGCTCGAAAAACGACAAGACGCCGGGTGCAACTGTCACCACCTAGCGTGCGCAGCTCTCGATCACGTCAGCACACAGAACTGTGACGCACTTCCGCATGGTCTGCATCAAGAAGTCCTTTCGAATAGGAAACGGGACAGCAGTGTCGCCAAACACAAAACTTTCAACGCGTGCGCCGCGGCCACGGACTCGCGACCAGCCGCCAAGAAGTATAGACCGCTGGAACAAACGCGGCAAAAGAAAATGGCCGCTATGACGTCATCACAACTTGTTGCAGCGTGGTCACGTGAGGGGAAGTAGGGGGGGGTCACCGAGGGTCACCTCTGATGGTGTCAGGAGAGCGAGGGGAGTCAATCGCTCACGCAAACTTCAAAATTAATTTGAAATACCTGCCAAGCTATATTCGCTGTTGATATTTTGCAGATGATATACACATGTTCACGGGAATCGAACCCGCAGGCTGTCTCGGCCGCGAAATTTTGTGTCAGTACCCCTTTAACATGTGAACGATTTATTTTTTTTAAAAATTCGATATCTACGGGGAACGTAAACCAAACACATGCTTGCGTGTGTGGTTTACGTTTCAGAAGAAGATATTATGTTCGTTGATCGCTCGTGCGCACGTGTGTAATTGACGTTTCCTGTATATATTTGTAATTTTTTTTTTTCAAATGAATCTTTCAGTTGTTAGAGCAGCGCTTGTTTCATCTTCTTCGTTCGCTTTTTGTGCGTTTGTGCGCTTGCCAACAATGAATCGTTGACTATTGACGTATTCGGTGTTTCGTCTCATATTACTCGCGAGTGTACGTGCTAAAGATCCCAGGATGGTCAGGATTAATAAAGAGCTTCTTACAACGTCGCGCCTCGCAATGATATCTTGGGTCTGGCAAAAAAAAAAAAAGTTAGTACCACATCTCGCACTAAGTCGCGCAAGGCTGGGTCATGGTGGAGCTTCTGGGCACCTATCTGGTCTTGGCTTGGCTAGGGTCCCCCCTCGAAACCGTAGGCGTGCGCAGGGTTCCCCTTCAGGGGGGAGGGGGGGGGGGGCGAAGGTTCGTAACAGTGCCCTTCCCCTCCCTATTAAGTCAATGTATGGGGGGCAGACTTTGCGCCCCCCCCCCCACTCTCAGGTCACTAGGGGGGCGGCCGCCCCCCTTGCTCCCCCCCCCCCCGTGGGCACGCCTTTTCTCGAAACCTCTGGGATCCCAGAAGATTGCAAACGCGCACGTACATAACACCATCCACCATACACAGAGTCGACCCCGACACACCACCCACATGCTCGCTTTGCGGCCATCCCTATTGTAACTTCGAGCACATGCTCTGGCTGTGCCCTGCCCACAGCGCATCACACCTCAACACCCAAGAGGCTTGGCAGGAAGTCCTCACGAGCAGCGACTACAAACAGCAACTACAGGCGGTCCAGAGGGCCCGGGACATCGCTACAAGCCTTCGGCTGCCAGCGCCATCCTGGGCGGAGCCCCCCAGGCTGACTTAGGGGTCCTAACGGTCCCTACTCGGCCTCCTCAGGATATTTTGAATAAAGTCAATCTCACTCACTCTCGAAACCGCTCACTTTCCTATCACCTGCCTACTATACTATAGATGACTTTGCTTGCTCTTCCTATAGCGCGTACGTGCCGCTGAAATTGGGCAAATCCCATTGCTCGCCACACTGGTTCACTAAATATTAAACGAACACGTGCACGGGTGGCAAGCACCGATTAAGCTTCTCTTGTTAAGCATCTGTATCGAGTGCTTGGACGGTGATTAAGCGCGTATGGTGATGATAATTTTCTATGTACGGCAAACCTCTTCCATAACAGTCCTGCTGTAAAAAAAATCTGAATTAGAATACATTTTTGCGTGTTAGGTTACGCTGTCAACGCCATACCGTTATGCGACGGTCGACACGGTACACCACCACCCACGCTGCGCATGGACCTCTCAGGAGGGAGAGAAAGGAACGCTCCCGTTCTCCTCCCTTTACATATACACACACTAGGTGCAAATTGGATCGCCGCGCGCGCATGCTCAAGGGCATCGCTATGGCTCTCGTTATGCAAGGACGACTACGCGTCCGCCGAGATCGGAGAGAAAATTTGGCCCGCGCTAGGGATGTGAGGGGAAATCATGAAGGGAAGAGCTGAGACGACACGGCGAAGAAATTGGGAACCGAGGTTCCCTTCCCTTTTCCTCATTTAGTGTTCTCCCGGCCATAAGGCGAAGGGCGGTAAAGGAGCTGTGCTGGGAAGAGATGAAACGACACGGCGAAGAAACTGGGGACCGAGGGCTCCTCTCTTTCCCTCATTTTGTGTCATCTCAGCCATAAGGTAAAGAGCGGCGAGGGGGAACTCGCAGAAATAATGGAGACAAGCAGGACATTTCAAGTTTGTTTTTCCCCGATTTGTTCTTTCTTCATTTGGGGAGTCGCGATATCGCCAGACGATAAGGGTTGTCGCTCGGGATGAATAGAATGGACTGCAGGAAGGAAGCGGTTCGGGAAGTGGGGAGAAGTATTCGGGTCAGGGGTGGGAGAGGGTAGCTCGCTATGGGAGCTGGCCCCTTTATCGTTTGCCCCGGAGGAAGGCGAACACGCGAAAAGGCAAATTGGGAGAGCCGCGTCGTGGGACAACTTCGGGATATCCCTCGCGTAGAGACGAGTACCGGAAGTATGCGGGCAGGTCGTAACGAAGAGAGGAGACAAAGGAAATAGGGAAGAACAAAAATTGCGTTTGATGTTTTTTTTTTCTTTTTTTTTTCGTCATCTTTACTGCTGTTATTTTTTTTTTTGGGGGGGGGGGGGGGGGGTGAACGATAAGATGAAAGGAAGTATCCATAGATTCGCTTCAACAATAGAAGGAGAACTGCAAGGATTTTGCTGTTTGACCTCATTAAGACTCGAGGAAAAATTTTGTTCCGCAAGTATCGCGAAGAAGGTATACAGCGGTACCTGTTCTCTCCGTAAAGTTGTACTGTGCAGTGCTGTACAATATCGATAAGGATAACATATACGGGGGAAAAATCCGCCGATGATTATGATACTGCCTGTTTCGAATTCTGAGCGCATCTGTCTAGCTGTTTTGGTTTTGCGATAAGTTGAGGCATATGCTTCAGCTTCGGCGACGCGCACCTCTCGATTCTGGCGTCGGCAACGTTGAGCTTCTGCTTGGGCAGCTCGTTTAGCAGCAGCGACTCACGATGCACTTCCACCAGTTGGGTCGGCTCATTGTTCAAAAAGAACTGGCTGAGACTATTTTGTATATAGGTACACGGTTTACATATACATATAGGTTTACATATAGGTACACGGTTTACATTAAGAAGAGAACGCCGTGAGTAGCGTGACTGTCGCGGACAACTTCGTGCAGCCCATTTCACATCAACTGCCGCAGACGGAGCGTAGCACGACTACCTGGCTAAGTGGGAGACCGCGGAAGGCAGCGTGTGGGTGCGTTCCACAACAGCCGACGCACGACGGCGCGCACTACTGTGGCACCGCGGGTGGCCGCCGCGGTGCCACATACGTTTCTGGAAGCCTGACGCCCAATCCCTTTCAGCAATTATCCATTCATGCGATATATGAAATACGTTCTTTCAAATGGCAGCGTTATGTAACATTTTTGTTCAGCCACTCCCCCCCCCCTCCATCTCCTTCCCTGATTCAACGTTTTCACTGTGTCAGCTCCTGCGGGATTAAATTTCGTGTCAGCGACCCGCCAGCTGAGGTGAGCTTGAGGCCCCCGTTCTAAGGGATTCGTCGTATATGCCAGCCGTCGTACATTTGTTCTTGAACTCTATTTCCTAGCTACTACGTGCGCGCATGTTTCGTTGAAGCCATTACCAAACTATAAACGACCAGTAATGCAAATGAGTTCTGCGGAATCCCGCAAGGTGGCGGAAGGGTAAAGAAAGGGAAAGTAGACAACCTCCCGTTTGTATAGCACGAAGCCACAAGGAGCTAACCTAGCTTCCTGGTTAGCTCAACTGGTAGAGCGACCGCCCCGGAAAGGCGTTGGTCCCGGGTTCGAACCCCGGACCAGGACGAATTTTTCGGCAACTAAGAAGCTCTTCTTTCTGACAAATCCGTACGGATTTCCTTGTGGCTTCGTGCTACAAACGGGTGGTTGTCTACTTTCCCTTTCTTAAACGACCAGCTGGCGTCTTTTTTTTAGTGTCTTATATCGTGTCTTGCACATCCGGCCCACTGTTCGGCTTCTTCGCCCCCGTTTGTCCCTTTACGACGTCCGTCGCGTTCACAAAGGCGAGCGTCGCAGAGAGCTCGGAGAAACGGAAAGTATAGCAAACGACGAAGGGAGAAAACGATAAGCGCCTTGCTTGGCACTAGTGCTCAGGAAACGATAGTTGCACAATGACATAACGTAAACTACCAAAACAACTCCTTCGACGTAGCGAAAGAGGGTGGAAGATGCTTGAAAGCGTCTGTGGAAAAGATGGCGACTACGCAAAGGAGTTGGCAAAAAGTATACGGTCTTTGTCACTCGTCTTTAGTTTTTATTTGGGGGTAGGATGACAAGGTTGCTTTTATGTACAATGAAAGCGTTTTCACCGGCTCCGAAAGATGAAAGCAGAATGCACAAGGCAGGGAAGGCAAAATAAACAAGGCAGTGAATGGAGTACAACTCTGAAAGCTTGACAAAGTGGGAAAGGGGCAAAGTGGTGCAAGGTATGAATCATACTTAAGAAACAGTGCAGCCGGAAGCGACATGTCAGGGATTCTTTTTCGAACCGATTCTCCAAAGCGAAGGCATTGAGCGTCGTCATATGTTTCGCCTTTTCAGTTTACTCTCCTCGTGGGATTGGCCAAGTGTGAAGAATCCTGGTCCTGCTGAATCGAAGCTGTCCTTGCTATATAAGGCTCCGGTGTTTCGGTGCGCGTAAGTAACGTTTGTCAACGAATATATACGACTTATATAGCTCTCAGTATTGTTTCTGCTTTATTCAGGCATCTTTGTTATAGCTTTTCGCTTAGGTGCTAGCAGTGGAATTCGAGCTTTAAAGGAACCCTGAAACACTTTCCTGAATGGATGAATTCAATGAAAGAGCTTATTGCCTCACGAATGGACTGTCACAATCTTTTTTTTCTTAGAATCCATCAAGTGTGAGCGGAGTTACAGGAATTTGTCGCATATTTCGAGCACTTTCTCTCTCATTTCGTACCAGCCAGCCAGGGGATGACAAGGGGGCAAGAAGATTCGTCCGTTCGTCAGCGCGCTTCATGACCTTGAGCACTTTCTTGTCTTTTTTATTTTATTTTTTTATTTTTTCGCACGCGCGGCTTACTTTCAGTGCGATCGCGAGCGTACGCTTGGGAACGTAGCGGCATCCCGCGGCGGCTTCAGTAATTATGCAGCTCACAATGCACAAACCAGCCAGTGGCCATGGACTTTAGGTTTATGGGACGGGTTGGGTTTATGACATCACTTGTTCAGGGAAGGGGGGAACGATCTGTAGCTGAATTTAAGAATTGTAAGTTCCAGGCCGCGTGTTTCGCCATAAGGTTTGGGCTCACATGTTCTCAGGAGCCTCGGC
>JALIZH010032944.1:2017500-2372500 GCA_030522465.1 Rhipicephalus appendiculatus | reverse complement strand
GGTTCGATCCGGGATGCCGCGGTCGCGTTTCGATGGAGGCGAAATGGTGGAGGCTCGTGTACTGCACGTGCGATGTCTTAAGGAACACCAGGTGGTCGCAATTTCCGGAGCCCTCTACTACGACGTCCCTCATAATCATATCGTGATCTTGGGACGTATAACACCAGATATTATATTAAACTTTAAAAAAAAATACAGGAAAAAGAAGGACGCGAATGAAAGACACGCGCTGCTATCGTTCCTCTCCTTCTGTTTCCTTACTTTTTTCTAACTTTGCGCTACTACAATATTGCCCATAGGCGTGCGCACGAGGGGGGGGCAGAGGGGGCCGGCCGCCCCCCCCTAGTCACCTGAGAGGTTGGGCGCAAAATCTGCTCCATACATTGACTAGGGTGGGGGGGGGGGGGGGGGGGGGACGGCCTCTAATCATCTAAGAGGGGGGGGGGGCGCAAAATCTGCCCCACACATTGACTTATAGGGAGGGGGGGGGCGCTGCGACGAACCTTTGCCCCCCCCCCCCTGAACAGGAACCCTGCGCACGCCTATTATATTGCCACACATGCTCCTTTTTTTCCATATTTAAGTTACCGCCCCATTACACGTGTAGCTGCTGCCTCGCGCAAACAACGCCTGAATGACTGGGAACCATCTATATAATCTTAGAACCTTCCGATGAGATTACGCGCACAACGTGAACATTAGAGTTTGTTCTGGAACTTACGCGACCCGCTAGCGATAACGCTGGAATCTTCGATGGCACACGTATAAATGCCGACGCGCTTCACCACTTGACAGATTATCGACGGCCGACTCTGTGTACGCCGCCATCAGTGTACAGCGTGCAGTGCTTGCTGTAGTTTGAGTTCCCGTTTCCCGGCCACAAGTTCGGCCAAATAAAGAGTTTCATCTTCAACACGCCGACTGCTGCCTTTGTCCACGTCCCTACCATGTAACAATGTGTTTTGCGTGAATGTCACGTTGTAAATACCGTTACTGTGCGACGAGCCAGCAGTGAGCGCGCGCGGACTGTAGCCGAGTTACTGCGGTACACGCCTACGCGGACGGTGCGATACGAGGAACGGGACGGTCTGCGTTACCGGGCGAGCTAAACGATAACTTCTGCTGATTAATCCGGCAGCGGGTCGTGATTATGCATGCGCGTTGTTCTCTGGGAGCCTGGATTAAATACATCCGCCGGGGCGACTTTCCGGGATTAAGGTCACGGGAGAAACGGTTACGTCGACTAGCGCGCTTGACCGTGGAGGCTTCGCGTTGCCTCCTGAATTCCCTTATTGTTTTGTCCCTCATTAGAAAGGGATCGTCCCATTAGGGAGGCCACTGCGCGGAGGGGTCGGCAGCGTTCCCTTGTTAAAACGCAGCGAGTTCCCGAAGCTGCGATTTAATCCCGTTTGGCGGGTTCCATTTTTTCTTGTTTTTTTTTTCTCTGTACAGTTCGTCAACAGTTGGAGTTGATTTCTTTTTCTTAATTGTTCAGTCGTAACAGTTATCTCTATGTTTTATTTTCAATCAGGCGCGCGTGAAAACCTTCTTAGAAGGCGCAGGCTTTGGTTACAGGAAAACAGCAGCTGAATTCACAAAACTTCTTTTTCGTGAGGGCGTTTCTCATTGGTCAGCCAGCTTCGCTAATTTATATGTCCCGCGCCCTGATTGGCTGGAAAAATCCTCTTACGGAAATTTTCAGTGTAAGATGTACTTGTGAATACGACAGCTGGGCATCACGTGATGTTTGTTTACATTCGTCTTCGCCCCGCCGACCTGCCTGACGGCTCCTCCCCAGCCACCAGTTTTTTTTTTTTCTTAGGCGCGGAGGCATCGCGCGGGCGTGCGCCCGTTCCTAAATTACATCCTCTCCCACTTTTCTCCTCTCCTGTCCTTTCCCTCCCCATTCCCCCCTCCCCCCGTGCCGGCTCGTTGAGGTGACCTCAGTTAAGAGAGACAGTTATGAGCTGGCACTTTTCTCTTCCACTTTCCTTTAATAACCACTTACCGAACAAAGGCGCGTAATAAGAATGCGTGAAATTCGAAGGTTGCAGGTTCGGTCCCTGCCGGCGACAAGTTGTCTTTTCGTCTACTTAGCTTTCGTCACATCTACACCACAGTTACAACAGCTCACTTAAAACAGTAAAATTAACGTCCCATATAAGTAAAACCTCGGTGATGCGAAACTCGCGGGGTAAAGAAAAATATTCGTATCATCCGAAAATCGTATCACCAGAAAACATGGAAAATCGGCACGCGTCAAAAGAAAGCTGGCGTACGTTTTCACTTATTGTTTCTCAGTGCCGAAGCAGTATCACGATTAGCTGGGAATGATTGCCAGTAAAGTTTCTAGACGTGAACGATCATACTATACGGCGTATAGTCATAACTATAAGCGCGTGCGCGGAACCAGATGCGCTACGACCACACACGGTGTTTACGACCATAGGAGTGCGCCGGGGGGGGGGGGGGGGGGGGCGAAGCCAGCCCCATACATTAACAAAATAGGGAGGGGGGCGCTGGGACTCGAGGGAGGGGCCGCAAAGTCAGCTCCGTACATTGACATAATAGGGAGGGGGGGCGCTGAGAAGAACCTTCGCCGTCACCCCCCCACCCCCACCCCTGAAGGGGAACCCTGCGCACGCGTGTGGTTACGACCCTTGACCGCTAGTAGCCCCTTCCTAGTCTTAGTACGCTTTTCCGCATGACGCCGGAGTAGTGCGGCGAAAATGACCTAGAGAGTGCTTTGCACACGATGGATGAAGGCCAGGAAATTTTAGAACCGCTGTTCTTTGTTATTTTCTTATTGCGGTAGGTTTACGCGGGAGGTTAGCTCAAAATTCTATCCTCTCCCATGCAAATCCGAGAGTTGGCACAGGTGCGCGTTCCCCAACAATCGTGCATTTGACGTTGCGAGGCCTAGCTCCTTCGCCAAGTCTGTCCCCTTCCCCTCTTTCGGTCTTCTTCCACCTATCGTAAGATGTCTTACTGCGAGGACATGGCTTGCATCGACGTGGCAGGCACGTGTAAATACAGAACAACAATCGCTGCCTCAAGCACAGCAGCACGCATCGGGGATGGGAAAAAATGGCGACGCCTACGCCATCTGTAATCTAAATAGGAAAGCAGGCGAAGGCTTATTCGGGCCTCTAAGACTTGCGTGCACATTTTCGGAGTATACCACGCGGCGCGAATGGCCGCGCTTGCGCTTCCGCGTCCGCGCGTGATTCCCGGGTCTTCCGCGGCAGCGCGCGCAGTACCTGCTCGAACTAGAGTTACTCTAGTTCGAACCTGCGCGGTAGCGTACGTTCGTATCAAACGTCGCGGAGCGAAAAAGCAGTTCGTAACAACTGTACTCCATTACACTGCAGGCTAATGGGCCTTGGCCGGGACTATACAGAAAAATTCGTATCACCCCGAAATTCGTACGAGCTGGGCTCGTATCACCGTGGTTGTGCTGTATAATGCCTTGGGTCTATTATCTGCTGGTTTTCATTAACGGAGTGCCAAACGAAGAAACAAGCCCTCAAAAAGTCTTTTTTTTTTTCATTCATGTGCACTTGCATAGCACCCACTACGACTACGCCATAGATCACAACAATTTTTGTTGAAGCAGAGAACCGCCCACTATGCGATTATTTGTCATTCTGCGGAGAAGTGGGGTACACGCTACACATCTCTACGGCATTATGAACCCTTTGTTGAATCTGTGGCTTGATGAAGATAAACAATTACGTCTGAGCCTATATTTTGTTGTGGGTTGTAAACGTTAAACGAACCACTTACTCTTCTACCATGTCATATTACATATGTTAACGTGGTTGCTTGCCCGATATGACGCCTGTAAAAGGTCTTTTGGCAAAGATGTTTCAAGCACCTGCGTGGATCATGGTATAATACTCGACTGCCATGTAGAGGTCCCGGGTTCAAATCCCATCTGATCCTGGCTATCTTTTTCTCAATTCTCGCGATAGCGGTTGCAGACACCGGCGGCGACGGCAACGGCGGACAACAACGCCACAAAAATTGGTTGTTGCTGTGATCTCCTAACATCTCTCGCTGCGATAAAACGGAAAATGTAGCTAGCGATGAAGGGGAGTGGATACTGACACGATAATTTGAATCAAGATGTTCTCATGACATGGAAATCACTGTTCCAGTCGTTTGTCCCGGTCGCGGCGGTCTCCATTTTCGATGGAGGCGGAAATGCTATTAGAACACCGTATACTTAGCTTCAGGTGCACGTTAGAACCCTAAGTGGTCGAAATTCTCCCGTTTCAGTCCATGAGTGTTGTGCATGCGCTGGGGGAGTTTTCGCACATGGACGGACAAACGGACGAACCCCCTAACCATGTGCATCTTCGCAATAATAGTGTGCGCTGCGTTGTTCAGACGTTCTCGTGTGCAGATCGAGTTTTGTGCTCTCGTGCGGAGAAAATAATAGCACCAACACGTTCATTATCTGCGAATTTTATTTTGTTCGGCCCTTGGCAAAGCTAGTCGGGGCGATGGCACCCCTTCTGCATACGGCACACGGCCATTTTTTAACTACGCTGATTTTTTTATACACATTAAACTACTCCTTTGGCTTGCTCTTGGAGGCAGGCCTGAAAGAGAAAGAAAGAAAGAGAGGTTTGTCATAGATTGAACTGCACGATAAGAATCTCTTGTATCATTAGGCATACACAAGAAATCGCACAACGTTGTTTTGAATAAGGGCCTTTACTGAAATGCCTGCTAACTACGTTGCCTGTTAACCAAGTTTCACAATTTCTACAAACGTCCTACATACTTTATCAGAATGTTGCTTCTCATGAGAATCTGAGTAGGCCTTCCCGTATAATGTCATGAAAAGTCTTCCCTTGGAGGACCTGCATGTGGTACAGACTTGGCAGCAATTTAATTGCAGTAACTCAATTACTCTCTGTTGTAGTGAGTAATGAATTAATTACTTTTGTGGGCCGGTGGTTTGGTAAGGTAATGAATTACTACACGCATGTAACTTCGGGGAAATTACTCCTTACTTTCCCAATTACGTTTGACTGAAATACAACGTGTGCACTTCCCTTAGGGAATAGAAAAATTGATAAAAAAGAAAGAAAAATAATATACACAAAATTGGTGTGGTAAACTTCAAACGTGGTAAAGAAGCAGGCCCACAAGAAAGCCGCCTAGCATCCAAACTTTAGCCGTGAACAACATTATTGTTGCTAACGTTAGTTAAATTAATTCCAAATTAATTCAGTCACTTGCAACCAAAAGTAACATTTAATTTAAATTATTTACATTCTAAAATACAAGAAAGTAATTAGTAATGGAATTTAATTACATTTGGGAGTAATCTTGGCATCTCTGATGTGGTGAAACTCTGACATTTATTGCCAAGATGGGATTTCTTGCGCATAATTACCCATTTTTTCACGACTCCCGTGCGCTATACGTAGTTTTTATTTCTATTATCTGGATGCCGTCATTATGTAACGACGGCGCGTTCTTTATATTCATTAAAATACGAGCAGGCCATGCACAGATACGGCGATTATCTGGTAAAGTTCAAAGCATGTGCGGCTCCATAGCGGCTTTTCCATTAAATTGCGCAAATGAACTTCGTAAATGGTCTCAAAACTACATAAAGACGATCGGCTAAAGCTCGTGTGCTTTTGTGTATTGAATTCTAATATTAAGACTGGGCTCTGCATTGTTGGAAAGCGCCAGCATGTCCTCCTGGGGTAATGCTTACAAAGTTTTATTACGCCCAACAAAGCAGAAAACTGGGCGAGTTGGTAGGTATTCATCTTCAAAGGATAGCGCGCACTTACTACGGGGACAAAGGGAGAAGAACACGACAACACAAGCGCTTGTGTTGTGTTCTTCTCCCTTTGTCCCCGTAGTAAGTGCGCGCTATCCTTTGAAGATTTATTACGCCCTCTGTTTACGACAAAGCTATATCACTGGCACTGGTTTCTTTCGCCCTCTTTTCTTCTTATTACCAAAAGGCCGGGTGTTTGCTAGTACTGTTCTAATGCCATTTTGTTTTGTTTTTTTTACTGGCACGAGCCCCGAGTGACACTCTTCTTTTCCAGGCGCATCCGGTCGAGCACCCACTTCCTGTTCGAAGAATATTCATCAAAAGTTTTCTAAATATAGAAATCGAAGGCTCTGGTTAGAGTTAAGAGCTATATTGAATATACGTGATATGTCAGCATAGCTTTACCTAAGGGCACGTTAACTATCAGCGTAATTAATGAAAATTAGTTGACTGAGTGCACTGAAACATTGTGAGCAAGTTGGTATCGTTGTGGCACCTGGTGGTGCAGATCTCAACTACGCGCTTCACTCTACGTGTCCTCTGTGATGCGCTTTGACAGTGAGACGAAACTCGTTGATTAAACAAGGAACACACCAATGCACACGAACGCCGACGTGCGGGTGCCTCAAACAAAGACACGTTAAGTCAAGGCTCGGCGTCGCCTTCAGAATTTTTTTGCTCACATTTTGTGGCTCTTTGACATAACTTTCATAATCAATGCAGGTTCGATGTGGTCTTTCGAAGAGTATGCGTGTTTTGTTTATTTTTATTTATTTTTTTTTTTTTACTGAATACAATGTTTTTTACCGTTGCGCGTCTCTGGGACGGTGAACTGAAAAGATATGAAGACCGCGAAAATCTTCGAGTAACAATAAACGCATCCGCTCTATCGGCATAGCGAAGCGGGCTAGTCGTCGCGCGTGATCTTCGAAGCTGGCGACGTGGCGATACAAGCAAACAACTCACCGAAGTATCGTCGAACATCTTCATTTCTTCGGGCGTCATACCGCTGGATTGCTGCAGTGAGATTGATATCACATATAGTTAAGCTGCATTTCTCACACTGAAACATTCAACGCTAACGCAACCTCTTCATTTCCAACAAGAAGCAGTTTGTTCTTGCGCAGCGAGAACCTTCAGAACTCACAATCTGGTTGTTCTCTGTGTCTGTGTGTGTTGCCTAATTGAACCTGTCACCTTCGAGTTAGTATTCTGAAGTGCAAGGCACGACGACGGACACAGGGAGGTATACAGTCGTGCGGAATATGTGCGTGAACACCGACTTAATGTTTAATCAGTGATTCCTTGTAACGCACCAGTACAAACGTGACGTATTGAATTGCAAGACATTAATTTCCTATTGGACATTCAGTGTCGCGAACACTGTTCCGCTTGACAACTGCGTTTACCCGATATGACCTTCAAAATATAACTTGACTAGTCCCTTTCATATTGCGCACGACTGTACATACCCCTTCGCGACACGCATTATGATAGACTGTCTATAAATGCGTGAAATTTAGATGATTTGATGCCAAGGTTCCGGAGACCAAATGTAAGCAAGTGGCAGTGTTAGAATTATCCTGCATTTTACAGCGATTAACTGCAATTACAACTTAATTAATTGTTTAATTATTGTGCAGCCACTGATGCTATATTTATTCATAGACCAAATTCAACGACCCACTCAAGTGACACGCGATAATTATCTCCTGGCAGCTAGCGTTCCTAAAAAGCAAGAAAAAAATTAATGTCAAATTCCCTCCAAAACAGCCCTACGTACAACGTCTCGTTAAACAAGGTACGCTTTAAAAAAAGAGTCATTTGACTCTTTTTTGAGACTCCTGACTTGCCACGTATATGACTCTATTTAGAAAGGCACGTCAATTGTTTTTGAGGGTTATTGTACTCTCTTCTGAGAGTTCTGAAAACTTGCCGCTGGTAGGGACCGAACCTGCGACCTTCGGATCAGAAGGTCGCAGGTTCGGTCCCTGCATCGGCAAGCTGTCTTTTCGTCCACTTTACCATCTTCACATCAATATCACAATTAGTACAATACACTTAAAACAGTACAATTAACGTTCCCTATACGTTTCCTGGCTTCATTATTTGCTTGTTTTCATTGAGGTTGTGTCAAACAAAAAAAAGAAAAAGAAAACAAGCCCTCAAAAAATTCCCTTCCTTCATTCTGCGCAGCCAATGTGTCTTGACTTAGCTACAATGTGCTCATTATGACTGCAGCCGATCGCTCTGGTAAACACACTACAAGGTTCGACGGTTCTTGCGACGTGGCGCGTTCCAGGACCAACGTCAAAAGTCAATTGTTTTTTTGCTTGAAATTAATACAACCAATAAAAATTACAGATGCAAAAAAAAAACATTAAATTAAACTAAACTTCAACTTCTCGAGCCTGGGATTGGATATTTTTATGTGAATGGAAAGCGGCCAACTGCAGAATAATTAAATATGTAATTACACTCCAATTATTATTAATTACTAAAGCTCGCGCAAAACAGTTATTTCCTCCTTTTCTTTCTTGCAATGTAATGTAGAGTGCCTGGGAATTACGTTGCGTGAATATGAGGCATTTACAGACAACCCATCAAAATTTATCATCATGAAAGTCGGGGCTGACACTGTCAACACCGACTTTTATTAGAAAAAAAAACATAATGATTAAAAACCAAGTGAGTGTTTCTTGCAGTTTATTCTACCAGATAACAGAACAAAGCTATTCGTCCGGAAAGTTGAATATTCGTGGATTCGTTGATCAAATACTTAAGTTCATTGCTTAAGCTAATAGGAACTTACCTTGAAGTTGTTCGCCTTTTCTACCAAGCAGTCCCTGATCTGAAAAATCAAGGTAATTAAAGTTAGCGCCCCCCTTCACCTCCTGCAGTTGCAAACAGTGCAAACAATTCTAGGCTTAAGTAAAATCATTATTTATTCTAAATAAACTATGTATGCATGGGGTCGTCAGGTTCCCTCAAGTTGCACAGTGCAGCTTTTTGCCTGGTCATCTTCGCAACCCTGTTGCAGAATAAACTCAGTTCAATTGAGTTCAAACTTTGAGCAGCAAGTGGACGAATCAAATAAAAGTAAAGCTCGTGGCCAATGAATTCAAAACGAAAAAGCAACGGCACGCCAAGGCAAGCATGCACTCAGCTGCACGGGAACGTGTCAGTTCTCTGGATGAGCTCCGACAGCGTCTCAGCCGCAAGATTGAGGCTTGCCGAGGTAAAAGACCTGCAGAAGGTAAGCACAAGGCCAACAGACAAATCATCAAGCCAGCTGCTAAGCCAGCCCAGAATAAGCGACACAAGCCAAGTCAAGAGAGCCTAGCTTCTGCGAGCAACAAGAACGCGGGAAAGGCACCCCAGGGTGCAGCTGCCTTCAACCGCGACAGCCACATCATCTACAGTAAGTTCGAACTGACTGACTTGTCAGCTGGGACAGACGCGCGACACAAGGTCGAAAAGGAGAAAGTTGTCCGTCAATTGGAGGTGAAAGCAGAAAAGATGGAGAGCCTTGAGGAATGTGAACCGGACCGTGCAAGAGGGGCTAAGGAAAAGCGGAAATGTCATCGGGCTTTGGACAGGGCGGAAGAAATCAACTTGAAAGATGATCCTGTTCTTCTGAAGACATCACTGAAGCGGTGCGAGAAGCGGCGGCAGCAGAGGCGCAAGAAGTGGGATTCACGTACTTAGCACCTCAAGCAACGTCAGATGGAGCGCCAGCAGAAACGTCGTGACTACATCAAAGCACGCAAACAGGCCAAGCTTCAGACAAAGATGAAGCGTCTCAAGAAGAAGGGCCATATCGTTCCAGGATTCTGCGAAGATATAGATATTTTGGTGGCTGCAAGACTATGAGACTTAAAAAGACGGGGTGGGGTGTGGTATCAAAAGCCCATCGAGTACTTTAAAAAAAAGGGGGTCGGATATGAGACTGCACGTCATCTGGCAGCCTTTTGTTGCACCTCCCTGTCCTTCCGCTTGTTTCCCTTCCTCCTCCTCCTTTCTGAGACACCGAAACAAGATTCAGCTCAGATGAATAGACCACAGGAAGAGCGAGGGATTGTTAGCCTGACTTGTTTCGAATCAATACGAAAACCTAATGACACTGTCGGTCCAATGTTGCTAACATGTAACCTTCAACAAGCGTTCCCTGATGGTATTTCGTGGCTTCAAATCAGCATCAGTAATTTCTCTAGCTTATGTGAGTTCCTTGTAGCATCAAACTGATATAGTGGCTGAGCTAAAGAAGAGCAATGGGACTAAGTACTCAAAGTGCTTCTGCAGAAGCGTTCGCCACGGTGGCTTTGCAGGCTGACGTGCCGCGCGCTGCTAAGCTCGTGGTCCCGGGTTCGATTGCTAGCCATGGTTACCACGTTTCAATGGGGAGTGAGCCAAGTGAAATAACACTCCGTGTACTTAGATTTAGGAGCACGTTAAAGAACTCCAGGTGGTCGAAATTTCCGCAGTCCTCCCGATTACGGCATACCTCGCAATGAAATCGGGGTTTTGACCTATAATAACCTCGGAAAGTATTACCCTTCTGAAGATGTCATTCGCTTATGATGCTTACTGAGCAAGACGATGATTACTAGTTCCAACGACGCACCCTAAATAATGAACTACCATTGCAGGCAAGGTTTAAGAGGATTGCCCTTTCGCAATGCGCTCGTTTCTGTAATGGCGAACGCTTATGTTGGCACAGAAAAACATTCAGCCAGCTCCTCTAGGTGGAACCGAAGCTGGTGGCATGTATTGGGGTTTGAATGAAGTGGGAATGACGTGACATGAAGTGGGGGACTGAAGTAGGAGTAGTGGCGGGAGCAGTGGTGGGCGTTGTGGAAAGTTGTGGGAATGGTGAGTTGTGGGAATGATGAGTAGGGGGAAATGGTGAGTAGTGGAAGTGGTAGGCGTAGTGGGCGTAGTGGTGGGTTGTGGGAGAAGTGGCACATATCCGTACTGGGATTTACCTACATTTTGTTGGTAAATCCCTCTACGATCTACGAAGGTTCCCGTACATGAAAGCCCCGACCAAGAACAGCCTCGCGGTTAAAAAATAAGTAGGGTGCTGGCCTCACTCACCGAAGTCGCCCTCTCTTGAGGGTCCTTCATGTCGATGAATTTACGACCGCAATCCATGACTGTAGGAATGGCTCCTTGAGCAAGCTGGGCATAAGTGAAACCGTTTGTCCCAGTCACCACCCACTCAGCGTTCAGCAAATCACTTCAGACAGCAGCGTAAGGAAAGTCAATGAAATCGCCGATAGACAGAATCATTGAATTAGTACAAAAACCGTGCAGTTACACTTAATATCCTGATTACACTACTAGCGTAACCAAATAAAGAAATAGCACTGCTACCAAGTATTTAAATACACCGGAAAACCGCAAGGCTTTCATCATATCGTAAGTTTTTTTTGTGTGTTTTGTCTAACTGTTCCCACATAAATCCAGCTCATCGTATCTCTCAGCCCATCAGTTATGTTAATGCTGTATAAACTCCAAGTTCCCACGCAGCCACGCCCCTGAAATCGTTTTTTATCAAGACAGCCATCGACTGGAACAAACTTCCATGAAACCTCGTCCTTCATGTCAACTCTGTTCACTTCAAAGCAGCCGTGTAGTCATTTTAATTGTCAACTTCAACTAACCTCCTTGTTTTTTTTTTTTTTTCGCGCACCCCTCATGTAAAAACCTGTTTACAGGGGTCACTGTAGCAGCTTCAATAAATAAACAAATAAATTGAATGATAACTGAAAAGTCCATAGGCAGTGTACTGTCTACCACTCCATGATGGGAAAAAGTACCTGCGGAAAGATGATCCCTTGTTTGCATTCTTTGAGCTCATACAACGCTTGCTATTAGGGAGTTTTAGAATAGGGTGCGCAAAACTTTGCGATTGCGCTTGTCGCCACTGCGCATGCTTCGTACGCTATGCTCTTGCGCTCCCCTTTAAGTGACGGAAATAGCGGGCCTACGCAACGAACGCTATCTTTGCGTATGGTATTCTAAAACTGCCGATTAAGTGACGAACGCTCTTGAGGTGTCCAGAGTACCGACCTGCTTGATGATTTCCGGGTTCATGTCCTTGGCGATGGCGAGGCACTGGCGAGCGTTGTCTAGCTTGGTCAGGTACTCCTGTGCCTTGGCCTTGTCCGGCACGAAATCTCTCACCAAGGTCTTCAATTGGTCGATCACAGCTTCCACTTCAGCTGCGCATTGGAGACATATCGAAGAATGTGCACAGCGAAAGCCTATAGCCGGTTACAGCCTAAAAAATATTGACAGCATGTCTCCGTAACAGCGTGGTTTTCTGGACCAGTTGATACATGATGATTATTCACCGTATCATACATCAGGTGCAACGCTGCGGAAACTATATATTCAAGAAGTTCGATCAGCAAGACGCGTGAGTACGCGCGTTTGGCTGTCGGCTTTCGTTGCTGTGAAAGCTCGTGCGAGCTGCGTATGAGCCCGCGCGTGAGGCGTCGCGACGGGTTGCGAATGAAACACGAGGAAACGAAAACCGCCAGGCCTGCGCAGAGGACGCAGCACAGCCACAGCGAAAGCTGGAAGTGCGGCCTTTAGCCTTTATTTTAAACACTCTTGGGGCAACTACTACAAGCCCACTTGCATGGTGCCCACTACGCTATAAATCATCATAATTTTTGTGTAGTGGGGAAGCGTCTACTATGCCATTCTTCGTCATTCTTCAGAAAAGCGCGATGCCCGCTACACTCTTGTAACGAATTATGTGCACTTTGTTGATGCTGTGGCTGACGACGATGAAGAATTATGCCACAGGCTTTTGTAATGGGTTGGAGCATTGAACGACCCACTCGTTACGCAGTTCGCATTGGGTGACGCCTGGTTCTTACTTTACTGCTCTAAAACGCTTTACAACACACGTTAACGCGATTCCTTACCCGATATGAAGCCTGCCTAGGGTCAGTTTGCACCGCAGTTTGAAGCAGTGGCGCAGCTCAGTGGTAGAGTGCTGGGCTGCCACGCAGAGGACCCGGGTTCGATTCCCATTCTGTCACAGGTGTTTTTTTTTATTTATTTATTTTTTTCTTATTTCGTGCGATATTGGTTACGGACACCGGAGGCGGCGGCGGCGGCGGACAACTACGGCACAGAAACGACCCTTGTTGTGATCTCATAACAGCTTTCGCTGTAAAACTGTGAGACGCCAAGTTATCCAGAACAACTTATTGACAACGGAAAAAGGGGGTTGTTTATACCTGAGGCACAAAGCATCTTTATTTACTACTCGGCCTGAAGACGAAAAGAAATGATATTGCGGGTGGTGAAATCTTTGGACTATTTCTTGGTGGGAGCGCATATACTGCAAGGAGTCTCGCTACAGCCTCCACAGCGCTGCACCTGATGTATGAAACGGAGTAGAGGTGAAGTGTTCCAGCACGTTAAGACGCATTAAGCACGTTAAGACGCATTAAGCACGTTAAGGCGCATTAAGCACGTTAAGGCGCACGTCCTGTGCGCTTCTCCTCTTGTACTCGCATCTTAAAGTGCTTAAACCCTTCCCCTTGTCACTCTCTATAAGATTTCAAGGCGAAAGCCTGCTACACACTTGTTGATGCATTAAGTTGTGCGATCGTGCAGCAGACCTCAGGCATAACTAATCAGCTGGAAAAATGACAGACAGGGTGGTGGCCATCTGGCTGACCATTGCCGAAGGTGCATGTGCACAGCGCAGTGTCATTGCACCAGTGCGCTCAGGCGGTTACGGAGGCCATGAGACCGGAATATATTTTGAAGCATTATTGCATTAGAAAAGTGGGTAATACGTGTGGGAGTGCACCATCGTTGACTCACACTTACAAAAAATGCGCACACCTTGAAATAAATCTGCGCGCGGAACAGTTGAGTTCGATGCGGGATGAGTAGGTTGTGTGGGTATGTGAATGCGAAGAGTTGAAAAGATTAGTGGTGGTTATAGGGAGTAGGGGGGGGGGGGGGGGGCATAGTGATTTTGGTTTTCCGCGTTGCGCAGCTTCCTGCGCATCTTGTCAATTAAGTTCTTCTGTGGGTAAATCCTCAATTGTCTCTTTTCTTCACATTGTGCTATGTCCTTTCTGGCGCTAATTAGTTATGTCTGAAGTCAATTCGCACCAACCAGCCCAACTCACATCTCTAATACGCGGACCAGGCTTTCTGCAATGCATAATGCGCAGCAGTGTAAAAGGCAATAGAATTGCTTTGACGTTCGCAGTAGATACCAATGTTATTTCCACCACCAATGTATAGCTTTCTGCACCTGACACCTCATGGGGTGTTGCGTTGACGTCACGTGGCATTCATGAAGCCATGTGACGTCATGCAATGACGACATCATGTGACTTCACGATGACGTCATAAATGTTGACATTCGTACGTCGTGATGTGACTTCATCGCTCGCTCGGGGAAAGTCGAGTGGGTTTTTTTTTTGGACCTGGCCTTGCGAGACCGTAAGATAACGCAAAATCTCGCTGAAATCTCGCGGACGTGTCTCTCAAGTCTCGCCTTAAAAAATGTAGGTTCTACCTGCAGAACCAGCGTAGGCCTGCCCTTCACATCTGTCAGAGCGTAGTACCAAATGGTTCTCGTTCGAAGCCCAGATACCTTCTCTCTGCTAACCGAAACACCACTGGAGTAGCCGGGGTATTCCTCTTTCCCCGCCTCCCCAAATTTTTTTCAATTTTGCATGTGCCCCATGCTCTCTCCTTCCTTTTCGTCTCCTTTTTCTTCACCTGCCTTTTTGCAGTCCTTTTCTGCAGACCTTTTTCTTTGCCTGTCTTCTTTCTACTCAGAACCAACAGCACAAATATATATCTGTATGGACGTATCAATTACCTTGAGCCCGCACGAGTGATGGACGTCCCCAAAATGAAAGAACTTTATCGGATGCGTTATCTATGCAAAATTCTTTTTAGTTTTAACGTGACTTCCACGATCAGCCCCGTCAGCGCGGAAGGCGGATTGGCTTGAATTCATTGTCACCAACCCGAACTAACGAACTGGCTTCACCACTAAACTCGATTTAACGAAGTTTTTCCTGATGTAGAAATAAAGAAGCGGCTATTTCCCTATAATATTTACCGATCTGAGTTTTTCTTCGAGCGCGTGTTCTATCACGTTAAAACATATAGGCACCTTAGTCGCGACCCTTAACATTATTTTGGATGAGGCTGCACACCGCGCGCATGCAACGCACAAGAAACCAGGGATCGGAAATTTGTTCGTTATATTGGGAAACTTCACAAAATCGGGTTTATAGAGTTTTAAACTGTTTTTTTTTTGTTTTTTTTTTTTGCCTGCATAGAGGGTAGTGTGAAGAAAAGTTATACTATTTGTCTTTGGGAGTCATTTAAGGCAGTGAAAGCCAGCATTCGCATTTTTCGGTGGTGTTTTTTCTATGTTTGCAACTAATAACCATACGTTTGTGCATGGGCGTCCGCAGAACTTCTCGCAGGGGGGTGCATCCGTGTGGGGGGGGCATCCAGCACAGGCAGCATTTCTTTAGCGTACGTGACATGATCGCCAAGATTAGTCACTAGTATGGAACGTGCAGAGTTGGCTGGCAACCCTGAAGGATGGTTGACACGGATATGTGCGACCTGAGTGTGCTATAACCAAACTGTGTAGCTTGCTGCTACTGCATAGAAAAATATAATCCGAAATTCTAAGGGGGGAGCACCTGCTCCCCCCCCCCCCCCCTTGACCCCTCTTCGGACGCCCATGCGTTTGTGGACACCCATTTTAACGGTGCCGGTATCGTTAAAACCGGCTCCGTTAAAGGATGGCGCTCGGGATTACCGGATGGTGCTCGGGGTGGCGCTGGTTGATTGGTTATTTCGTGGTTTATTCGACAGACAGCACTGAGCATCCCCGCCTCGCCACTTTCTCGCTCGGCTTGCTCTCACAATCCACTGCATTCGTTCTCCGCGTCTTCGTATATCGGTATCAGTGGCGTAGCCAAGGGGGGGGGGGTTGGGGGGGGTTCAAACCCCCCCCGAAATTTTTCAGTTTTGCTTGCGTATATATGCACGCACACATACAAACGCACGCACGAACATACATAAAGTATGGTTGAACCCCCCCCCCCCCCCCCCGAAAAAAATTTCTGGCTACGCTACTGATCGGTATACAGTGACATCTTCACGTGACCGTCTACCGGGCCTGCATCGCCCTGGACATGGTGTCCCCTATGTCTGGACCGCCATCGGGACGCCCTCGGGGACATTTCAGACGCGAGGGTGTGGGTTGCCGGCAAAAACAATGCCGTGATGTGTCGCTACGTTCGTTTTAAATTTCGAAGGACCAATAAACCCTTTTCTTTGTTTTACGAACTTCCCGCTTTAAGCGAAATACGAGTAACTCGAGCGTGAAAATCATTTCGTTAAAACGAGTTCTGTAGTTGCAAAACTTCTGAATAGTTAGGCCTAAGCAGCCGCACGCTGCGCGAACTTCTCGCGTCCGTTTTCATTTGTTTGCACACCAGCCAATAATGTTGATTCCTGCGGCTCACTGTTGGAGTATGAGTAAACGGACACCCTGGGCGACCGAAGGCGCGAGTTTTCAATGACACTGAGCCAGTTTGATGTACAATTTCAAGAAGAAGTCATGTACTCGAAGGTGACGCAGGTAGCGAAGAGGATAAAAATGAACCCGCGAAAATTTTTGGATAGCTGCACGAATATCTCAACTGTGCCACGATCGAGGTGTGCATCGTCAACTGAGTTAACTAGTATAGTGTACATCCCCAATCTATGATATATTCAAGTGCGGGTACTAATATGCGTAAAATGGAACAATGGCGCGCTTACCATTAGCGTTCACGGTGGTGGATGTGAAGCAGAGGATCGCGAAGATGGCCACAACTTGGTTCTTCATCTTCTCTCGAACACGGGAGAGCGCGTATCCAGAGGACAACACGTGAGCCAGTCGACGAAACTCCGCTATGCAGCGACTATAGATGTGGAACAATCACAGCGGTGTGGGCTGCTAGGAGGCAAACTCTGCCGCACGTGTGATCTGGGGTGCCTTACCAACGGAATTTATACGGCACAGCCGGAAAAGCCGCTGGTCCAGCTGCCATTGGTTTGACGTGAAAAAAAGAAAAAAAAAAGGACAGGGCGAAAAATCTAAGAAAAACCATCCTTGACAGAGTGGCTGTCAACACCATGGAGATTGTGACCAGACACACTGCTGACAGTCGCTCTTTCCGTTTCATTTTTTTTTCTGACTCGTAGTTCCTTCTGTAATGCTGTTGCACTTCTATTACACAAGCTGCGACCATGGTGGCGAAACGAATTGTCTCATGGTCGGTGACAACAGCTGCCCGACAGTACTAAGCCTAGCTAGCCAGTGATGATTCGGGGTACATTATTTCCGGGAAATCAAAACGCGCAATCAAAAAGCGTAACTCCGTGACCTGCGGTTAGAGAATGGCCTGGCCGTATCGGACCTCATTTGACTAATGGCTTCCAGCACAAATATTAGACCGTCTTCTGTGAAAAGAGCCCATGCCGAATGTCCTCGTGCGCTTAGTAAGAGCGAGAAGCACTTTGTCACGCGTGGTTTGGTTCACGTGGAAAAAGAGCCCGCGAGATGGGCTTCCTTGTGTGCCTGTGTATGTGCCTCGGTGAGGACATAGTTGTAACAGCGGGGAAATGTCAGAGTCGCAGGTTCGTTGCATAAATTTCTGAGGCAGACTGGCTGACAAAAACCATGCTCATTCTGCCCTTCACGCACTTCCTGGAATGGTTTCGCTTTATTCTAAGAACTTCATTGTTAACTGAAGAGGATATTTTTGGTGCTTTCGATGCCTCACAATTAAAGCTCGTGCTCCTTTGAATCCTTAAAAAAGGTAGAAGTTCAGGAGAGGAAGGAAGTTTGAAGAGATGAAAAATTCTTGAACATCCTGCAAGATTCTGAAAATTCTGCAAGAATAAGTTTTACCCTTGAAGAAGACGAGACAGCTTGTCAAAGCGTTGGCTTCAGCGACACCTGATTTTAACCAATTGTTCATCTCTTTAAATCTTTAAAGGAACTTCTCGCTACTGAGTCTGAACGTGCTGACGTCACTGGCATCCTTAGCACAAGCTAGAAAAAAGGTACACGCCTGAACAATGTACGCCCCTAGAGAAATGAATGGTGAATTCGCGCCTGTAGTGCATTCTATAGACAATGTTACGTAAGACGTATATGGGCACTGCCACATTGGACAGCTAAACGAATGTTTTCTTATTTTTATATATCGCCACGGGTGTTGATAAGGCCATGAGCCGGCGAATGCACAACCTCAACCATTTCCATGCGTATACGTCGACCGTAGAACTGTTCGTTAAGTTCTTACTGAAGATACAGAACGGCAATGTTAACAGCCCGACGGGGAGGAACCGAAATCCATCCGCATAATAGAGTCTATAGCCGGTTACAACCTAAAATTAAATGTAAGCTCCGCGCAAAACTGTCACTGTCCGGCCCTGAGAAAATTGGCACAGATGCCTCGGCCAGTTGCATATGCTTATTTTCGTGACGTCAGAGACCTTCCGTGTTTGTATCGTGATTTTTCCGACTCAGACACATGTGTCGTGTCGCTGGTGTTCGGTCAAAAACTTGAACTTGCTGGGAAAGTTCAGCAGATTCAGCCATCACAGCTCAGCCAAAGCAAATATTTAAAATGAAGTATGGACGACGAACCTTTAGTTCTGAAAGGGACCCTGCAACACTTTTTGAGCATGGTCAGAAAACGCTGCCGATCGGTATTCGAGGCTCCCGAGAACACGCGAGCCAAATATTATAGCGCAGCACGCGGCCTGAAATTCACAAAAAATTTTCAAAGTGAGCTAAAAATTGCTTTCTCTTCTCTCGACAAATGACGCTACAAGCTCAAAAATCACTCGTCACAGCCATTGTATCAGCCATTGGCTGAGTTGAGCATGGCGCGCTCGGTCGTTACTGGGGCCGCCCCGGGAGGCCGCGACTTGTCCACGCGTGCGATCGCACTGAAAACCCGCTTATTCGAAGACACAAAAAAAAAGAAAAACGAGAGAAAAAGTGCTCAAGGTCACGAGGCGCGCGTGACGTATTTTCTTTCCCCGTGCCATCCCTCCCTGCTTAGCTTCCAGCGCTTTCGTTGGGACGAGAGTAGAGAGAATGCAATAGCAGCGTGCGACAAATCTTTGTAACTCCGCTCGTACTGGACGGATTCTAAAAATTTTTGCGGCGGTGAATTCGTGAGACAATAAGCTCCTTCAGTGAATCCATTCCATGGCTACTTGGAAAAGTGTTGCAGGGCCCCTTTAATACGCGCTGTATTTAGATTAGCAGAGAAAAAGTACTTACCGTGCGGACGGAAACCACCTACCATGAATCTGTTGCACAAACGAATGCCAGGCGCTGAAGTTCAGGGGACGGAACTTGTATTTATTCCAACGTCGTAACCGACTACAGAGTGCTATGGCGGCAGGCTTAAAAGATATCGCGGTCAAGTTTGAGGATGCGGAGCACATTTAAGATATTTCAGATATTAGTACAGAACAGAACAGAACATCATACAGAATTAACATACAGAAGGAGGTACGAAAGCACTAGGTTGTAGGCGGACCTCCTGTCCAAGATTGTAAATTAAATATTACCTAATTAGCAGTAACAGCAGTACAACAAGAAAACTTGCGTTTCATAGAAGAACACAAAATTAGTTGCGGGTAAACAAAAATGATATACATAAGAGACCATATTTGACACTCTATGTTAAACATAGATTGCAGGAATTTCGCGCTGTATGGGCGTTACAGAATGGACACTTACGAAGGCACAGAAAAAAATTCAACCAGCTGCTCGCAGCGGACACATATGAAACAGCGAAGATGTTGGCTTACAAAGAAGCCTTCCCTTCGCCAATTATTTTAGCTGGTTGAATGAAGTGGGATTTTAACGAAGTGGGTTGAATGAGGTGGGCGTAGTGGTGAGAGTCGTGAGTAGTGGCACCTATCCATTTCCGAACTACGACGGCCCCCGGACATGAAGGCCTCTACTAAGTACAGCTTCGCTGTTAAAACACAACCACAACAGGTCGGCCACCTGTTCTGGTTGAACTCTTTTCTGTGCCTTCGTAAGTGTCTCTTCCGTAACGTGCATGCTGCGCAAGATCCCGCAACCCTTGTTCAACCTTTACCAACTAGCCCAAAGGAGTTCTTGGGGCGATCTCACAATTTTACTTCGTTTCCTATGAGCTCCAAGCTCCAGGACAGGGTGCTCAAAAGGGCTGAGCACATTTCACCTAGGAAGGGACTCCATGTGGATTTTTCAGGTGTCACGGGGCCTTTGCATTAAACTCGAAGAAAGCCACTAAAACGTCGTTCACTGTCTCGGCTTCGGCCTCACAGTTTTCTTCATTTTTCGACGTTTTAGTGGCTTTTTTCGAGTTTAAGCATGTACCAATTTGCCCAACAAGCAACACTCTTGAACGCCTTTGCATTGTCTGTATAGATATAGAATATATAAATATAAAGCCTTTACTGTTTGTTCCTCAGTGGATAGTGATCGTACCATCAGGAAGGCTCTTGCAACGGTGGTAAACCGCGTTCAGGGTTGCCGTTGGGTGGACATGAAAAGGCGCCAGAACTCACGCCAAAAGTAGTCAAAGTAGCCATGTCATTTGATATTATCGCTGAATTTCTAGCCAAATAGAGCAGAAGCGGTATTATCAACAGAGTCTTTGCTATTGATGAATAAATAAAACAATTTTGAATAAGTAAAACCACACGTACAAGTTTAAAAAAGAGCCATGGCGCCAACTGGAAATTTTCCTCGCCAACGGGGTCCAAAAGGTAGCCAATTTGGCGCAAAGTAGCCACCAACGGCAACCCTGACCACGTTCCCTTGTTAAAGCGCAGGGAGCTGCCGAAGCTCCAAGTTGATCCTATACAGCAGGTTCAAATTTTTCATCATTTATTTTTTCACTTCATATAGTTTGAGACATTGGGAATTGACTTCTTCCATAGAATTCTTCAGCTTCAGCAGTTATCACTTGGTTTTATTTTCAGTCAATAGCGTGTGAAGAAGCGTTTCACTCTTTTGGCTGCAGGAAATAATGATCTGGTTGTGGATTTTTGTTGCGCACTGGAAGTTGTAAAATGTCGTCGTTCAGAAGCATTTCACCAAACAATTCCTAACAATCGAGCTATTTAACCTTGAGCTTGGTCCATAGTGGTAGAGAGAAAGAAAAAATTTATTGTAGAAAGGCTTGTGAGTGAAGGTGGGAGGGTCCCTTATTCCGGGAACCCTCTGGCCTGGACCGCCCACGCCGGGCTCGGGCGACGAGTTGACATTTGTATAGTTTAACGATCGTAAAGATTATAATTAACTAAGCTTTACAAGACAAACAAATATAACAATTTTCGGAATACAGCTAGAAAGCTTTTTTTTTTTTCACGATTCCTTTTATCCAGTGTTTGGAACATCAGGCTTCCGTACGGCATGCCCGGAGTTCAAATCCAACTGTCTGAACATTTCAATTTGTGTTTTTTGTTTATTCGTATACAATGACGCCAGGACATTGGAGGTAAAATAAACACACAGTGAAAGTTTCTTCAATTCACCAAGAAATGCTTCGCGTTTGAAATGTTCCAACGACTGCATTTGAACTGGGAACCTACGGTACAGGAACATGGTGCTCTTAAGGGGGCCCGGCAACACTTTTTGAGCATGGTCAGAAAACGCTGCCGATCGGTAGTCGAGGCTCCCGAAAACACGCGGGCCCAAATATTATAGCGCAACACGCGCCCTGGAATTTACAATAAATTCTCAAAGTCAGCTGAAAATCGCTTTCTCTTCTCTCGACAAATGACGTTACAGGCTCAAAAATCAATACGTCCCAGGCCAAGTATCAGCCATTGGCTGATTTGAGCATGGCGCGCTCTGTCGTTACTGGGGCCGCCGCGACTTGTCCACGCTGCGCGCGCGATCGCACTGAAAAGCCGCGCATTCGAAAAAAAAAAAAAGAAGAGAAAAAGTGCTCAAGGTCACGACGCACGCGTGACGTATTTTCTTCCCCCGTGCCATCCCTCCCTTCTTAGCTTCCAGCGCTTTCGTCGGGACGAGAGAAGAGAGAATGCAACTGCACCGTACGACAAATCTTTGTAACTCCGCTCGTACTGGTCGGATTCTAAAAATTTTTGGCGGCAGTGAATTCGTGAGGCAATAAGCTCCTTTAGTAAATCCATTCCATGGCTACTTGAAAAAGTGTTGCAGAGCTCCCCTTTAAGCGTTACACCGCAAGCATTTGCGTTATCAAAAACAGAGACTCTTATGAATGTCCCTAAAGCAAGTAGTTGTGTTCAGATGCTTTGCGCGCACATACCATAGTTACTCGTAAACAAGAAAAAAACAGACGCAATAGCCAAAATAAAGAAGTTTAATGATCATCATACACTTGTGTTCATTATGTCACAAAATAAAAATGATGTAAAGTTGAAAAGAGACTCTTAGAAGGAGTCTATACAATTGTTGCTATGGGTGTGGCCACAACACTTACACACTTCTGGATAGCTCTTTCCAGGAATGGCGATACAATTTCATTTCATGAAATTTACAGTACTTCTGAAATTAGGCTTAACAAAGGGTCCACTGCATATTTCATACAGTTTCCTACATGACACTCGATATGTCACATGCGCACACTTGAAGAGATAAAAAATTCTTGAACAGGTGTGAAACCCCTGTTCAAAAATCTTTCATCTCTTCAAGCTACCGTCAAAAATCTTTCATCTCTTCAAACTACCGTCTTCCGCAAAGTTCAACAGCCCTACGGACGAAGACAAAAGACGCTTGAACAACAGGGCCAGTGCATGTGTCTTTTGTCTTCATCCGTTGCGCTGTTGAACTTTGCAGATGTCACACCCACTTGCCCAGACCAAAGCACTCCTAATACCAAATCCACTGGAGTTCTGCTTAACGTGCACACCTGATGATTGAACGTCGCTATTTGCTCATTTATTGTACATTTGTTACCTGTAAGTTAAGAGGAATGTTTGTGGCATACGCCCAATAATTGAGCAGCAGTTATAAACCTGACAAACCACTGTTTAAATCGCAGCATCACATATGTACTAGTACCGGAGAGGTAAAAACAAACTGTTGAATGCCATGCAATGCATAGACTAGCTGTATAATGCCACCAAGGTGTCCATGTTATAATAAACGCAGCGGAACTAATACAGCGCACATCATGCATACAATGGCACAGACTTAATGCACACCACTACATCAAAAACGCAATAACAACTCTAAAGCTAAATAATTTTGTACTACACTGACAGCACCACAAGAGAGCAGTATGGATGTCAACTTTCATTGTTCCTGCAATGAAACTATGTGCAGAAACTGAATCATATAAACTTCACAATTAATTGTTACCCTGAGAAGTACATTCAATACCACACAGGGCCCAATTTCCTTTAAGGCTGTTCAGTATTGCCTTGTACATTTTATGCAAATGCAAATATTGAAGAATTAAAATTCATATGGATTGAAATTTAGAAAAAAACATGAACAATCCTAAGCTAATTTATATCTTTCAATTTGAATTGGCTCGAAAATCTGCAACACATGACCACGATTTTGTGGACAAAGCCGAAATTTTAGGACAATGTGATGTTAAACAGCCACCTGTACTCTCCAATACTCTGAAATAACAATGCATATGAGTTCTCATCTTTTCCTTTCGTTGGCTATAACTGGTATAGTCGGGGGGGGGGGGGGAGAGATCATACCCCCTTTAAACTTTTTAATTTTGCATGAGCATATATACATGCATATCCAATCACACGAACAAACATACATAAAGTATAGGTTAATCCTCCCTCTCCCCCCCACCCTGAAAAAAAATTTTTGCTATGCCCCTGTTCTTGGTTATGATAGACTGCAGTAACTCTGTAGTATCAAAGTGCAATAATCCACGATATAAGGCAGGGTTCATTACTGTTAGAATAGTAATGACAAGCAGTGAATCACATGGGCTGAATGACAATTCCAGCAATGTTTAATGGCACACGGTATTTGTCTTGGAATCAGATGTATAGAGGACGGAGACCGATATCACCGACACGAGAATGGAATGTAAACACTAATGAGAACAAAAAGTGACACGTAAAGGTGACATCAATTTTCTTGTAAAGGTCACAAATAGCAAAAAGCAACCAGTCACTACAGCTTTGTCCTTCACAACCACAAACACTGCTGTGTCTAATGGTACCACAGAACAAATTAGTGCAATGAATGTGTGCATTGCAAATACAGCGCTATAACAAAGTTGCATTTGACGTGACAATGGCATTGTTACACTTGGAAATTAGTTATAAACGTATACTCATGACATTGTATTACTTGAAAGACTATTTTGTAGTCACTTTGTTATAACCGACAATTAATTATATCCGCACTTGTTCTTCCAAGGTTGGACAATAGTTGCCTGATTTGTTCTAAGGTGTGTATAGCCTTCAATATGGTGCACAAAAATTGATGTACCCTGCTTCTGTAGGGTAGACGTCACTACTTTTTGACAACATTTGTTCATTACAAACTGTTTCTAGTACGGCATAAAACAAACACTGTAGACACGACAAGAAATTGCATTCAACTGATAATTTTCGGCAATACTTCAATGAAACCTGTTGGCTAGCATATCACCTCACTAGAGTTTTTACTGGCTTTGCAATTAGCATCAGCTGACTGTGATGTCAGTAAAAGTGATCAACCTTGAATAATGGCAAGGGATAACACGAAAGATGCTTGTATTGACCTGATCTTTGATGTTGAGGTAAACAAAGGCTTCAGCACTGTAAGCCTAGGCCTACAATTTCGTTGATACAGCAGACTGTTAGGCAGTTCTTGAAGTTGTAAGGGACAATATCAAAAAGCCTGAACTCGTAAAACTTTTCAGCATAAAGATGGCAGAACGTCTCGCCACCGAACGGGTAACATAAAACATGCACATTCTATGATTGAGCTTCAAACACTGCAACAGGATGCGAATTTGCTGTTAGTAAACATATCTCTCAGGTTCTCAAAGTTATTGAGCATTTTAGTTGAATGTTATCTTGGGCAATAGAACTTAACTTTATTTTCCTCTAGGGAACTAATGAAGGCAGGCCGTGGTTCTGCCTTGGCTAACTCTGCCTGTTTCATGGACCTTTCACACTTTATGATTTCGTTACAACACTGATAATGCAATTCCTATTTCCTAGTACTTAATGCAACAATAATGTAGGACACCCACACCGAATGAGTTACGCTGCTAAAGACTTTTATCAAAACACAGCACTGGGATGAACATGTGGTGCCATAAATTCAGGATTCCTTTTGTTTATTTTTCATATTTGAGTTGCAGATGGCAGTTTCCGAAAGTTGTTGAAATGTGATCCAGTAATCTGGTAATGAATGACTGATAACAAATGAAGGGGACAATGTCAAAACCCATGATGCTAGGACAAGCAGGTGTGTGACCTTCACCCTTTTGTCCTTCCTTATGTTGGCATTCTCAGCTCGTCAAAGTTTCCTCGTGGTAGTAAAGGCTGTTTTGGTATCACATAAGAGTAATCTGCTAATACAAAGAGCCTCATACATATTCCAATTTGATAATTTTTAAACAAATTCAGTTAACCTGACTGCTTCAAGTAGTTTCTTTAGTTTCTCACAAATCCAATGACCTTCCGTCTGGTAGAATTGCTGACAAGATGGAATAGAGTTCTACGATCCTACGGTGTTTGTGCTACAGAAAGTCCTGCACGTCTGAGATCTATCTAATACAGGCCAGTTTCACCGAAATATGTTATTTCAATGTTAATAGTAAGACTTAAAGAACAAATATTGCCACGTGACTGGCAAAGTTACGTCTTGGAGATGGAATGCGATTAGGGAACAGAACATCTTCATGGTAGATATGCCATGTAAACGCCTCTCCAGGCACTGTTATAACGACAGGCAGGCAACAATGAACATACATTCACGGACTGTGAAATCTGATAAAACTGGAACACAAGTAGTAGACAATGCACATGAAAAAAAAACTATGATGCTCACACAACCAAGCAACATACCAAAAGCTATACTAACTAGTTTATCACAAGATAAGTCTGTCCTCGCTAAAAGACCGATCATTAGAAAGGTGTTTGGACAAGACATCTTTCAATCTAATATTCTGATTTCAGGATTACAATTATATTTGTGATCTAACAAAAAAAAAATTGGTGAGTGCATGGAGATGCAACTGCATAGAAAATGCTTAAGCATACACAAAGCACGATGTATCTTAATTGGTCCTCTGCAATGTGGAACGTAACGAAAAATTTAACATAAGCAGTGATTTTCCAGAAAGTTATTACTTTTTAACATAGCTCAACCTGAAAAGGTGGTGCAACATTTTGTTACTAAAAGTATACTTTTGCTAATGCTAATTCTCTAAAGGAGCAGTGACATAAATATTTCAGGTTCGAGATTGGCCTTCACTTGATAGCTTGGTGTGCATAAGTTTTTTTGGCGAAGTATGAATTGGGTTCGTTATGTGGAAGTCATTTTATTTCGAGGGTGAACAGTGTGCGAAGGCTCCGGCGCTCAGCACCCTGCGACATTGACAGTACTATGACGTGTTCAGCGTGCCCCTAAGCACTGAGTGACAATGTGCTAGTAATGATTATGCCAACGATCTCAGTGTTGCCATCGTGGTGCTGACTGGCAACGATGCCTCGCAACGGTTTCACTTCCATTGTCTGGGTTGGTTCGTCTCAAATCGTGTGTCTTTGCCACGCTACTTCGAATGATTTGTCGTGTGCTTGTCCCCACGTGATTATTCGGAGTGATGATCTCAACTGCATTACATGTCAGCGTGTCGTGAGAAAGGTGTGTGCGGCTTCCGCCAATGGCATTTCAAGTACCGGAACAAGGAGTGTCTTCGTCACGGACAGCTCCGAAGGTTGTTTATAAAAGCTTCCGAGTAGGACTGCACATGAAATGTAATTCTCCACTCCACACATCTCCGCGACGGATTAAACGTTTGCCTTACGCACCCACAGACTGTGCTGCTCTTCAGAGGTTGATGGTGACATGGGTGACATGCGCCAGCACAGACATCTGGCTGACGTGCACAGAATTATGAGTAGCGTGGATGGACGTGTAAGACTATCATTTGCGTTCAATAAATTGTTTATTTTTCTTAGCTGCTGCACTGCTTATTTTTCACGTTTGCTTCACTTCGCTAAGTGAGTCAGTACTCATTTTTTCTTAATTCTTGACTGTAAATGGGTGCTTGGCAGGCAGGTTTATCGCAGAAATTTCGCCAGGAGAACGTATGTGCTGCGTCACAGCCTAACTGATACTGCTGCACACCCATCGTTACACTGCCCACACACGCGGGCCCCGATTCAAAGGGTGCGCTCTCAACATCACCATAACTTGGACACACGTAACCTTATGATGCTTCATCACGCTGTGACGCTAGTTTCTTATGATGATATTAGGTGGGCGTTCTGAGGCATTTTGAAAGACGCCAGAATTTGTCATAATAAAATGGCGCTAAAATCAATTGCACAATACGTTCGGACACTTACGATTCAATTTCGGGGTCACCAGATAGAAAGGTACTAATTAAAGCATAAAACTCACTAACATAAATTTTGCTGTCACTGCTCCTTTAAACCTTGCTGCTTATTGTCTTCATGTAGTAGTTGCTATTAACATACAGTAAGCGTATATAGAAAAAATTATAAATTCAATAATCCAGTCTAAAAAGTTTAGTAGGATAAACCAAACTGAATTACAAAGTGCAAATAGGAACTAATACACACAAAGAAAGGCCAGTTATATTAAAAAAAAACTAATAAAACGCAATACACGGCTGAAGTTCTTCGATGTATAAGAGATATTTCTTAGGCTATACATCCACTATTGTACACTGAAGAGACAAGACTAAGTCACCAGACACTGTTGCTGAAAAGTTCGCAAATGTACACTTCACCTTTTACACAAATCAGTAAAGACATGGCAACACATGCAAGTAAATGTGCCACACAACATGACCTGGAATGCGAACGATGCAGAAATATTCACTTAAAAAAAAATTGCTGCAAAAAAGCTTCGAAGTGGCCTGCATCTCTTGAGTACTAAATGAATATGGAATATGAAATGAATATGTAAGTGAATATGGAGATCAATATGCTATGCTAAATGAAAGAAAAAACAAAAGTAAGTACTGCATGATGTTACTGTTTGTCCATGTGTAATGTTGAACTGCCTCGTGGACACATCAGGACTCGTCCACATTACTTCGAAACATCTTTCCGTGGCTTAAATATAATGTTAGCTAAGTTAGCAGGTAAGAGGAAACTTGCTTTATAATGATCAATACAACAAACAGCACCGTACTTCCTCATACATAAGTTGATAGTTTTTTTATGAGCCTTCGCAGGTTCGCTTAGCACTGAGGGTGTCACTTGATGATTTGACACATAGGGCTCAAGAATTTGTGCTGCCTTTCTGAATGTGTTAAGGGGACATGGCTACATCAGTACACCAAAATGCTGACTAAATGTGTGTGCCTTCTCGACTTGATCGATGCCACGATACCAACTGTAAACATTGGTGCTGAAATGCGCAGCAGGCGCAGAGACAAACATGCTTGCCAATCATATCTCGTGACCTTTCCAAAAATGTTAAATTTCAGAAGGAACAGATAAAAAATATAGAATTTTAGGGAATGAAGTGATTACTAAGCATTTAATGGCAGTGACCATGGCTAATTGAGCGAGCTTTTGAAGAATAACATTCTGATGAGCCATTTTAAAAATAAACTAGTAGAATGCACGTAAGAAGCTATAAAATTGGTCCCTATCATTATTAGGCCGGCTTACATTAGTGGGAGTCTCTTTTTGTATCTCCAAACCTCCTCGTTTGCCAAGGATAGCTTACAACTGAGTAGATATGTCAGGTAGCACTGAAGCCAAGATTTTAAAAAAATACGCTTGCTTTTCCTTCTGTTCCACCACTTAATTGTCTAAAAGCTTACATCGATTTAGAGCGGCGAAGTGATTCTCCAAACTTTTGCTCCCATTATTGTAATATAGAATTAACAATTGTACGTGTAGAAAAGAGGCATAATGAATATTGATCCCCAACTGCAGTGTCAATAATGTACACGGAACGTCCACGACATCTATTTCCACATACTGTCATCACTAAAGACATTTATGCTCACCGCGTTCTTGTTTTATTTTTGGATGTTTTTAATGTCTATCTGCTCTTAAAGGGTCTGCCAGGCTCGTCCGGATGCTCTTGAGGTCAGTAACACGATGGGGTGTTGGTGTGAGGAACTTAAGACAGCTTATCAAGATGGCTGATTGGGCGAGTTGGTGATTCATGGCAGACAAGGACCCTGTCCTTGTCTGCCATGAATCGTTATAAACGTATATTCGTTATAACGTATATTCGAACCACTGTAGCTATTACCAAGTCTATTCTTCATTTACTTCGTTAGAATCGATAATTCGTTATATCAGTGTTCATTATATCAAGGTTTCAGTAGTCAAACGATTGTCAATCTAGCTTAATACTGCTCTCAGCACATCCTTAAAGAGCAACATATTAAGGCGAAGTGAGCATCTCACTGTTTTTGACTATAACTGCAAACATGCAGTGCATTGACAGGGCCACACCTGTATCACAGTCCACAAGCACTTCTTTGGCATTGGTAGCAATTGCAATAAAAAAATCAAACATACTCTGTGACACGCACTGCAATAAGAAGTTGATCAAAGTTGCACGTTGGGCTTGTCAGTACAACACATCCTCGCACCGCACCACAAAAAAGAGTCCGATGTGCAGCTACAACGCGTGGTACAAAGTTACTGTTGGCAGTACACGAAATGACCACTCAAAGAAAATTATGACTATAATGGTATGCATGAGTTTCTGGAGACCAGGTTCCCATGATTTCATGCTAAACAACCAAACAAACAAGAAAATATCATAGAATTGAAACAATTTGCTCACGGGGCCATGCCTCAAGTACAAGAGAAATCTATATTCAAGATGCAAGAAAGCACAACTACTACTGTGCATTACAAACCCTGCACTGAAGTACGCTGCACTGTTTTCCATTGTTTACTCTATGTCTTTGAGCTTAATTGGCTGATTGTTTGCTTTGATCAGCAGTAGACCTACGTGAGAGTAAACGTAGGTTCAGAAAGCCAAACAACTCTACCTGGTGAGGTTAGATGGAACAGGAGGTTACGGTGTCCTTGGGACATTTAAGCCAGGCTGTCCTTTCTGGTAGCAGATCTTTTGCTATTTAACTCTTTACCTGCCATAGCCGTCTTTTCTTTTCACTAATATTGTCAAGAACATGCTGTACTAATCCACACAAGTTTCTTTTGTTGAATCAGGATGCACTGGCGCATTACTTTTTTTAAGAGCAAAGCCCTTAAAGCTCGAGGTAAAAAAAAAGCCCTCCGTGCCGTTACTTATCAATAACCAAGCCACAGCTGCGCACCACCTGTGTTTAACTTCGCCTAATCATGCATGCACCGAGGAGCAGCCGCCACCAAGCTATGCCCACAGATGGAGACAACCCGTGCAGCCGCCGTGCAGAGATTGCCCGGCGTGGCACGAGCCAAATATGAACGAAGAAAGGCCTGTGCTTCTGCCGGGGTTGCCACAGCCAGGTTTGCAAGTTTGTTTCTGGTGCTGGAGTTTGGACATTCTTGCAAGATCTGTGACAGGCTTTGGTTCAAGTCTACTCTGTCTAAGCCAAGGAAAGACCTAGCATCAGCCAAGAAGGCCACGTTAAGCCCTTAATGACCAGGTTCGCTGTTTCTTAAGCTTTACACGGCTAGTGTAAACTTCTTTCTTTTTTAGCTTTCAAAGCATTTCTTTGAGGAAAAATAAACCGCTGGTTATCAGAGCAAATATGAAGTATAAATGCAGAGTCGTTTTTCCCCCATTTCCTTGCATGAAAACATGGCAGTGTTTAGTCCCTTTCCAAGTTCTTCTGTGAAAGAATCTCAAAAATGATCACTAGGCTTCATAGCCAGAGCGATTTTGACACAGGGAAATGGGCACTTTCAAAATTTCTCAAATTAAATTAGAGTTGCGTCAGCCTGATCCTGCTCCATGCACACAAGTTTCCAAACTTAATTTTCAGTGACTCGCTTGCCCTTTCATGAACACATCACATCAGAACAGAGTGACTTGGCATTTTCCTATAGCACACCTTGAATACCGACTGACCTCTTGTTCAGAGCAAAATGCCCGCTGGAATCATTCTAAACATACTGCTGAGGTTACAGCTCAAGTAACATCTGACTATATAGTACGCAATGTTAGGATATCCAATCAAGATTGTGCGTTCTCAACGACAGTGGAGTCGCCGTTGGGTGTTTGGTCCCGTTCTTTCAATGTCCAAGTGCCGCCTCTTGCAGCACCGTGAAGTTCCAAGGTGGCTTCGTGCAGGGGCTCAAGGCAGGCGTGGTGACCGATGGTGACAGTCGTGATGCCCAGCTTGCGACACTCGCGGTAAAGCTTCACCTGGGTGTCCTCATCGAGCGCGCTGGTGGCTTCGTCGAGCAGCGCCATCTTGGGTCTTTGGCACAGGACGCGCAGGAAGCTGAGCCGCTGCCGCTCGCCCGGAGACAGCGATTCGTACCACATGGGCTGCAGGGAGGAATCGAGTCCGCCAGAACGCTTGAGGAGGTGCCCCAGCTCGGCCAGCTCAACGAGTCTAAAAAAGAACAGAAACAAATGCATTGCGGCGTGAACTCCTTACTGTGGCGTTATCAGATAGTGCGCAAGCTTTTTTAAACTCTATCAATTAGCGAACACAGAAACTACCCCACGTTAGCGATAGTTTAGCCAAGAATGCCTGAACTACACATCCACACTTTAAAACAATTATAATGCGGCACGGTTTGATCCTTTCGCAGGTTCTCCGAAAGATGTGAAAAGGGGGGCAGCACTTAAACGAATACAAAGGACGAGATGAAGACAGGACACGCCTGTCTTCATCTCGTCCCTCTGTATCCATTCCAGCACTGCCCCCCCTTTTCACTTCATCATGAACCCAAACCAACTCACCCACCCTTCTGTGATTCTCCTAAAGAATTAAAACTAGTGTATACAGTTTCTATATACATAGTACCTTGTTGACATATGTACCTATTTGATTTCAATAACACTAAGGCGAAAGTGCGAGTGCGAGACATATTGAAACACAAGTAGGCTGCTATATAAATATTATATATATATATATATATATATATATATATATATATATATATATATATATATATATATATATATATATATATATATATATATATATAAAAATATCTGTGTGTGTGTGTGTGCGCATGCATGTATAAGTATGCATAAGCATGTACGTATATACAAATGTATGTGCGCATATGTGATGTTGCCTCTTTGCCAAACGAAAGAGTCATACACTCGTCAAGTTGTTCCAAGGACAGCTTTTATTCTGCAATCCCCCCCATCTGCACCTGTAGGCAAAATAGAAAAATTTCCAATTTCATTTAACCACCAGCAACAAGGGTTGACAGTCTGCCACAGTGGTCTAGTGGTTATGCTGCTCAGCTGCTGACCTGAAAGTTGGTGAAAATTTCCAGAGCCCTCCACTAAAGCGTGAATTACAACATTTCGTGGTTTAGGCCCGTAAGAACCCCACAAATTATCTTTAAAAAATCAAGTGTTGGTACTACATATGCGAGTAAATGATGCAGTAGGCCATATGCTAGATGTACATGAGTAAATAGCAGGGTTCCTGAACCACACCAGTTGCAAAATTCTGTCCTGATACCCACATGTGCCCGAGGAAAAATTTGTGGGAGTGCGTCTATGCGTCTGCCCAATTCTAAATGTGTGACAGCCCTATTGCCATGCTTGTACTTGTTTTTTTTGACAGGCTTCCACCTCGCTGCTTGTTTTTTTGGTCAGCTTCTTCTGCATGCTTGATGCCTGACTGTTTTGATTGCCTTTAGCTTGGTGTTTCTACGGTTCACGATGAGCTCTGGAAGCAGCACGAAATGAACACAGCGACAGAGGAAAATATGACGCGAATGACCTATGGGATGAAGCCGCAGAAGGAATCCGTGTGCATGCTTTGCAAATGTTTGAACACTACACACAGTGCAACCCATGCGAGGACAAAGTATGCACGTTTGCTGAACTGACGACCGATAATATCAACACTATTTGTCCTGATTAAGGAAACAGTGACAAGACGACGAGAGTAAAGCCAACACTGAAACAGCTTGTGCGAACCAACGTGAAAAATCGTTATCTAAAGCCGATGTTTCGATGCACATAAGGATGAGCATTTTGAAGAGTTCATCTTGCAGCAGTTGAGCTGTACCTTATTAAAACTTGTAGTTGGGCTAGTTCGTAACTCGTCACATTGTGAGTATTTAGCGCAACTTGGTAATCCCTCAAAGCACTCTCACATTCGCACACGCCTTCACTCAAGAACACACACAACACACAAAACGCTTGTGTGGTGTCTGTTTCTTGAGTGGAAGCATGTGTGAATGTGAGAGTGCTTCGAGTGATTACCAAGTTGTGGGTAATCTAAAACCTTGGTAATTTTACACCCTTGCAAATGGAAATAGTTTTAACGTGACTGTAGCTTAAACAGAACGACAACATGGGGGCTGTTTCGTTTTATATTCAGGCAACACGAAAAAACAGTTGTTAAATCAAACCATCATTTTTATGACTGAAAATAAGTTAATGTTCACAAAGATGGCTACCATGTTGAGATCTGGGCCTTTTCAATTAGAGACAGCGGCAGTGCAAGCGATGACCACCTGCAGCAGCCTGCAGAGAGCATTGCTCATATGGCCTACACATACCACACCCATGTTTACGAGAGAGTTCAGTTTAATCCACAATATTGTAATGCATGTTGCACTCAGCCGTGCCTTGCAAGCAAGCATGCTGCATATCCTCTGTTTTGAAGCGAGAGCTTCAAATGGCTCATCGACCAAAAATGCTGCCGCCTGTTGCTGCAAAACAGTATATAAATTTGCACTGGGTCCGTCGCGGTGGTGTGCGGTTATGGTGCTTGGCTGCTGACATGAAGGTCGCAGGTTCGATCTCAGCCGTGGCAGCTGCATTTCTAAAGAAAAAGAAATGCTAGAGGCCCGTGTACTGTGCAAATTCAGAGCACATTAAAAAACACCAGATGGACAAAATTTCCGGAGCCCTCCACTATGACGTCCCTCATAATCATATCGTGGTTTTGGGACGTTAAACCCCAGATATTATTATTATCAAAATCGCACTGGCTGTGATGCCATGTCACATGTGCTGCACCACAAAGCTGACAGGGGGAAAGAGAATACTTGCTGGAACACCAGGCAGTGCATCAGGGGAGAGAGCGCTGCTGGTACGCCACGTCATCCTTCGCTCTCTCAAGCTCTCCCCCTTTGCATCCTAACTTGCCAAAATAGCAAGTATGCTGTTTTTTCTTTAGCGTGTACGTATGCGTCATAGAATTCTTGTACGCTAGGCTGGAGGTGTAACAGAATTGGGTAAATGAAGTAGCAGTGAGTTTAAATGTCTTTTCTAGCTCATTACTCAAGCTGCTGTGCACAAGCGGATCAATTTTGTCAGTGCTGCGATGGGCAAATGAGCAGAAGCCGACAATCCTGATAAGTACCGACTTATATACGTCTTTGCTAATATGCCTATGGTGTACTGTAATGGGGTAGTGTGCCGTCTGGCGCCGAAAGCATGGCTCTTTCTGCGATGACGGCCAGCGGTGCCGGGGCCCATCGTACTACTGTGTCGCCACCTGTCGCCGCCCCTCTGAAGTAATTTATGGTTTGCTTAGATGCAAAGCCTCCGAGATGGGTAGTTGTGTTGCTGCGCTTGTCGTGTGTGTGCGGGGGAAACTCGTCGATTGCTGCCGTCTGTTTCTCATAACGTATCAGCGAATTTTACCGTGTGCATGAAAGACTCGGTATTTGCGGTAGCCTGATGCACAGCAGTTCTTGCAGACCGTCAGGTATTCCTGGTTTACTCGCATAAACTACATCCATCACCCCGAGTACATTGCGGAGAATTTATAGTTACATTCCTGCACTTCGGCGTCCCTTTGATGAGTAAAATGTCTAAGAAATAGAGCAGTATTCATCATTGAGCGTTACTTTTTTTCTATCGAAAGCATTGCGACTACTCTCCTGGCTCATGCAGGTAAGTGGTGTTCGTTGAACACACCTGATGATAACGTTATCCTTCAGGACCTCCTCGCTTGTTTCGTCGCATGACTTTCAAGTTAGTGTGATAGCTAGGCAGGGGTACATATGCGTTAGAATGAATAGCGATGTGCATTTTTATGCCATCTGCAATCAAAACAGTAAGCATGCAGACGATCTGGGTCGCTGTTCTATGATAGGAATTGTGCAAGCTCAGACTACGCAGAAGCAGCTTTATTTATTCCATTAATGAATCCAAAGGTGCTGTATGTGTTTCAATCTTGCAAATACTTTTAGTTTCAATCGTGTGATGTGACTATTTTACTCAGGCACAGCAGAAACTTTCGCAATGCAAATTTAAATTACGCGCGCTTGGCACACCGTTCGATCGTTGTGCCCTGCTGGTGGCTTCATCGCAAAAGCAACCACCGCTCTCCCATTGGTTTGCTGTGAAGACGCCACACTACCCCATTCTAGTACACCATAATATGCCAGTAAATATGGTATATCTTCTTTAGCGGCGTTGGCTACGTTTGTGTACGCAACTTGTTCATGCTAGTTGTGTCAAGTTGTGGTAAAAAGAAAGCAAGATGCATTGCTTATTGGTTGAACTCCTTAGACATTAGATGAACTCCTTCTCCATTTTCAGTAGGTCTTGACTTAACTACAGTGTGCTGCATATGACTGTAATCGATCACTGTGGTGAAGGTACTGCGATGTTCGACGAGTCGTTCGACGTGCCGCGCTTCAGGGCCAAAGACAAAAGTACTAGTTTTCGTTTCCTGAAATGAGTACAACCAATAACTTCTTGCGCACACATTTGGAGCCTATGATTTCATTCTTTTCGTGTCAAAATGGAACGTGACTGACTGCAGAAAAATTAAATATTGAATTACATACTAATCATAATTAATGACTGAAACTCACACAAAACAACACATTGCTTCATTTTCTTTCTTGGAATGATATATTGAGTGCCTCATTATGCTACGTGAATTCGGCACATTTGAAGACACTGCATCATAATTTGCACCTGAAGGGGTTATCTATCGTAGGTTTTTTAGTGAAGCATTTATTACTCATCGATTTCAGTGGTGGCATCGTATGTGAAAAACCCAACACTGGTGAGCGTTTAGAAATGTGGCCCTTGAAGGTGTGCCGCTCACATGCATATTCATACGCGCTGTTTTCCAATGATTGATGCTCTCGCGATCGAGGGCTTGTTGGAAATCGGCCGTATCTGATATGGCAATATGATCTTTTATCGCGGTGACTTGCCATTTCACGCTGCCACATTTTGTTGTTGCCTGGAGGTAAACACATGACCATCGTTGTAGCCAGTAGCAAGCGAAGTGTTACGCTGCTAAGCACGTGGATGAAGGGAGGAAACAGTTACGAGGGAGCATTGTGCAATGCGACAGAAAGAAGAAAAAGTAGTATGGTCAGGCATGCACAGGCCAAGTTTTGCTTGCCCCCCATTTACCCGACAGGACAAGGGCTTCTTAACCCTCTCAGATGCCACCTATGAAGAACTGTCAGTAAATGTGTCAAATGGATACAACGTTATTGCAAGGTACTCAACAATCTATTGCAATAAAAATAATGTCATAATATGTTGACTCATGTGCATTATAGTAACTAAGCCTAATTAAGTTGTAATTAAGTCTATTCATCCGGAAGTCATTGATCCATTGTTTTGGCATCAATAGAATGAAGTCTCAGGCTGTAAATATAGTGCAAGGTCATTTTTGATTATGTCCATTTTCAGCAAAGAAAAATTATACTTTTCGCATGGCTCGCAAGAAACGGCACGTCCGACTCGTCGAACGTGGTAGTGCCTACAGCAAAGTGATCATATGCAACAGTACACTGCAAAATGAAGTTAAATGAAGACAAATTTATTACGTAGGAGGTTCCATTCATGCAAAGCTCGATATATCTCGCTCCTTCTTAGCCCCTAGCTAATACAAGTAGCAAAAACAAGCGGTGTAAACAATCGTGTATATAGCGCATCAAAGGGTTAATGGAGAAGCTGATTAAACTAGCCGTAATTTGTGTGGCCTATAAAAAAAAAGACGGGTATGTGCCTGCGCAGCCCATCAAAAATTATCATCATCATAAAAGGGGTATGTGCCACAGAAATTGGATAAATTCCACTACTCACCACTGGTCCACTAAAAAAAAAAAGAAGAAGGCAACATTTTGCCTTCAATTGGCTGCAAGACGACGGCGGCGAGCCAAGGACCTTGAGTGTGTACGAGAATACTAGGGAATGGGGAAGGCAACAGCGGCTGCGAGAAGACCCCGAAGCGATGGAAAGCGTACGCCAACGACAACGTGCCGGTAGATTACAAGAGGTGCAAATGCTTGGTTTCAGTGCGAGTTTCTGTCCCTGGAGTTTGGACAACCATGTCGTGTCTGTGGCTTTCTGTCGTTTAACTCCGCACTGAGAATCATTGTAGAAACAACCTAGCATAACCTAGCTAAAGCTTAGCATTGACCTAGAAACAACCTAGAAGCAACCAGATTAGTCTTCAGAATCGTCCAGTTGCACTGTTTCAAGCCTTGCGCGGCTTAGTGCAAGCTTCGCCAATGTCATTTTGCATTGATCCTTTCCCAAAATGTCAGCTACTGGAAATTTCTCCTTACCTCCATATCTCTCCCTCTTCATGTGGAGTGGTCTTTGGTGGGGCATAGGGGTAGTAGAGCTGAGACCTGAGGCTTCCACTGCCAAACCATGCCACTTGTGGCAGGAACAGAGAGCCGCGAAACTCTCTGGTAACAGAACCCGACAGTGGGGTCCAGAGGCCCTTCAGTATCCTCAGCAGGGATGTCTTGCCGCTATTGCTCGGTCCGGTAACAAAAACGCTTCTGGGGGGGTCTCAGCTCGAGTGTCAGTCCTTCGGCAAAGATGTTGTCATCATATGGACTTCCATAGGATACGTTCTTCAGGACGAACTGAGGCGCTGCTTCTGCAAAATGAAACGCACACAATCGATGTCAACTAACCAAGTTACATCACCGTTCTACACTTCTAGCCCTTTAGTATTCCCGTTTAAAAAAGAATTCTGGACACTTTTATAATAAAACCAAAGATCTGACTATGAGGTACACCACAGTGGGAGGACTCCAGATTAACTTAAGACCACTAGGGTTTTTTAGACCATCTGGGTGGGTGCACATAAATCTAAGTATGTGGGTGTTCCTCAATTTCAGCAACACTGAAATGCTGCCACTGCAACTAGAAATCGAACCTGAGGATTCATGCTTAGCAGCGCAATGCTAGATCCACTAAATGCCGTAGTTGGTAGGCCTCCTGTTACTGTAGTTTCAATTTGCAGACAGACCATAGAATGGTAGCAGCAAATATTCCTGACTATTGAAAAACAATTTCTGTTTTGTGAAAATGATGGACTTAATCTGAACTATAGTTGGCAACAGTTCATGAACACGTGTGGCCACATTGCAGTTCGTCTCAAAGACAGCTGTGTGCCTCAGCGTCATGCAATTCTATGTTGTCACAGAAGAAATTCTTCGAATATTGGCATGCCTTTGGTGCACCTTTGGGATGGGGGGTGAAGTTTGTACGTAGCTTTTAGGTTGTCACTGAGCAAAGCGCCCTGTTGCAGAAAGTAGGGATCAGTACATGAACTGTTAGTAGAACATATGAGCCACGCAGCTTTCAATGTGACTTTGGTTGGTCATAATTGCAGCATGACAATCTCATATGACACTCCTCATTCTTTTTGTGCAAGGTTGACATCGTGCAATCTAGATATAGATGGCGGTCAACACACATAATTTAAAATTTTGCAGTATCCTAGTCTACATTATATAAGCATCACTACGAAGATGATGGAACGTGCAATAAAATAAAAGCACAGGTGAGGGTTCGCATACTCAGAGTAAGAATAGTAAAGTAGAATCTGTGGAAGCTTGGTCTCTGAAGACACTCCAAGTACCGGTACTGACATTTTGCCAATGTCATTTCCTTTTTCTGGCAACGAAGGGACAGCCACGGGGGCAGAGCTTCAGCACATGTATTCCTACACTAAGTAGACCAATTTGGTGCGCGTTTGATACCACTGTTGAAAGTAAATGTTCCCCAGCGTACACATTGCATACCATTTGCTTTGTCTTCTTAGACGGCCATCTACGTATGAAGTTCGTCACAAGTTTCAGGGCCAAGTAGATGGAAGTTACGAATACCCACATGAAGATGCAGGTCTCATTTTACTTTGAAGTAAACGTAAAAAGTATGACATCCTCACACATTCAAGAATGCAAAATGACAACTTATCAAGCACAACAAATACGAAAATTGGGAGAATGCTTAAGCACTGCCTTCAAGAGCAGGACGTGACAGCGTAATCTGGCCCCTTTCACATCCCCTTCTCAATTGCTAGCCTGGCTTCACTTCTCAGTCGGCACCTGAACCGTGCTTGAAGAAAAGGAATGCCTGTGCGCGCAATATCAGCTCTCTGAAACTATCCTAGAATGCCTACTGCAAGTACAGTTGCAAAATGCCTACTACGCCATATTCTTCATTTTGCAAATATGCGATGTACCCACGACGCACCCGTAAGGCAACACGTGCACCTGCGCAGCTGCGCACTTTGTTGACACTGCTGCACTGATGATGATGACTAATTACACCTGAGGGCTTTTTAATGAGTGGGCCTTTAAACTGCGAACTCACTGCGCAATTCGTATTTTTTGACACCTCATGCAATTTTACGCTTCTGCTACGCAATATTACACGCATTCAGGAGACTCCTCACATTTGTACAAGGCTTTTCTGAAAGAGTTTCAAGCACTGACATGGCTCTGTGGTAGAGTATCTGGTTGCCACACCAAAGACCTGGATTCAACTCCCATTCAAACTGAAGATTTTTATTTTATTTATTTGCATCTATCTTGATGTTTCACTCACAACTCTCACAATTCTTGCTCACAACTAATGACACCGACATCAACATCGGAATTTCTTCGAATTGAGCTTTTTAATGCTATCGCGTTATCTGATCGATCAGCGCTGCATCTTCTTTCAAATAGCTTACTTTAGTAAATTAAGTATGATGTTCATTTCTTTCTCATATAGAAAACATGGACGCAACTGTGGGAGTACATTGATTAGCGGTAGTAGTCACGTAATCTGGCTCCGTAGCCTTTGCCTCATTGTCAAGAAATGTTGCCCGCAACTACAGAGAACATGCCTGTCCCGCTTGCAAACGTGCAGCACAGATGCAGCTTCTAATGTGACAGGCAGACTACGACACAGCTGTTAAAGGCACCATGACGACAAAACAATGACATCAACAGCAGTAGCCTACGGCAACTGCAATATGACAACCACCTGAAACAGAGACAGCTGTTCGCTTAAAAATTTATAGCCATGCAGGAAGGAAAGCACTTCCTGGTGTCTCCTGCTTAATTAAGAGGCCTGGTACCATTGAGCAGCTTGTTTCTTTTGTTTTTTTAGCAGATAATTCTGACACAGTTGAGTGGTTGAGTTTGTTATCCCAAAGCGATTGTGGGGCTGCTGTGGAAAATTTCTAATAAATTTCGACCATAATTTTGATCATAAATTTTGATCATGATAAGTTTTGATCTTTGACATGCATCTATACCTATAAAAACAAGCATTTAGGCATTTCATCCTCTTCAGAGTGCAGCTGTTGTGTTTATTATTGAACCTTTGACCTTGAGCTCCATAGAAGTATTATACATGACAAAAGGCGAAATTAAGGGCTCATTTTTGTTAGGCACAAAATTAATGAGAACTAACAGACAATGAAGCGGAGGAAAGTATAGTGGATGTTATTTGTAGTAATTACGAAATAAATGAGCAGAAATTGAAGAGGACAAAAAGACAACTTGCCGCTGGCAGGGACCGAACCTGCAACCTTCGAGTAATGCGTCCAATACTCTACCAATTGAGCTACGGTGGCGATCATCCTCCTGTCCACTCTATGGGGTATATCTGTGCATTTAAACCTGAGAGTGTTTAAAAACGAGCCCTCTTATTCGCCGTCTTTCATTCATTCATAACGAGGGTCTCGTTCTGGCAGACTTCATGCTTCAGGTAGTATGTGAAGGATTATTGGTCAACTGCCAGCTCATAAAAAGGTCACATGCTACGTGACACCAGGAAGCAGCATTCTGGGCAAGTTAGTAATCTACTGAGTATGATTGCGTACTATTGAGTACATACTCAAGTTTTCAGTGTGGTACCATAAGCATATCTCCCCCCTGCCAGCATAGGCATTCAGTTGATCAATGCCTTTGACTTCAAGGCCACAGCAGAATGCAATAGTCTGTGAGCCACTGTTGAAAGGCAAAAGTAATAAATCTCCATTCTCAAATGCTAAACGTGCATGTAAATGATAGCGTGGACACTCCAAGAAACGACACAGAAACATTTGGCAATAAAAGTGGTTCGAGAGATAAGATGGGTTCAACACGATTACGACACAGATGGAGCGAGGTGTGCAGAGGCATATATATACACAGTATGTTAGCAAACTGAAACATTACACTTTGTTTAGACCATTGGCAGGCTAATATACACAAAGGTGGCTAAAATGTGCAATATGATACTAGAAACCTTATGTGTTGTGAAGAGACTCGACTATTGAGAGTTTGGGATACATTAAGAGTGAACATTCACTCAATATTTTTAGGTTCCTAGTTGAACATTTGATGCATTAATGCGGGCTTTCTAATTAACTACTACTTGCGTTTTGCCAAGCTTGCATTGAGTAGAGCAAATAGCACTACAATAAGTGTATCTTTTGTATGGTTTTCAATCTTGCATTGCCATTGTCCTTGCTCAGTGGCTGATATGCATTCAATAATTGCTCTGAAAGTTTCTTTTTCTAGTTTTTTGCTTGATCATGAGTACAAAGATGTCACAGATCTCAAATAGAGAGATGCATGTGTTGAAGCTATGGTTGAACATGACTTAGCTAAAGAAACACCTCTTGAATAGTGTTTGTCTGTTGGCTCAAAAACACCGTACTTACTCAAATGTATCGGGAGTTTTTTTTTCTTCCAGATTTTTGCTACCTAAAGTCAACCCTCTCATTAACAATCGATTACTTACATTCTATTCTTTCTTCCTGAGTGCAATGAAAACTCACCCTTTGCGTTACAACTGTGGTCATGTTACAATTGAGTAAATACGGTATTGTTGCACTTCGACCTAATTTCATGGAACTGGCAATGAATGAATAATAATGAGACTCCGCCCCTAGGCAACATAACATCCAACTTTCCAACTACTCGGTTTGGTGCTCCTGTAAAATAAGGTGCTTACTCATAGAAAAAAAAGAAGGAAGGATGATTAGTATGTGTATACCATCGCTTGCGTCGCTGTCGTCATCTTTGGAGGGCTTATTTGCCTGCTTAATCTTTTCCATGAGATTATCCTCCTCGTTGATGGCTTCCATCCTCTCCAGAAGAACAGAGATCCTGTGCGTGTTGCCAGCCACGGTGGAAATCCCGCTAGACAGGTCGACCAGCTTACTGAAGCAACTGATCAGGTACATGGAGACAAACGTGTTTTTGCTGATGATCCCACTGAGATCAGCAGTCGAGATGTCGTCGTAGGCACCGGTGAACAGGGGAACGGCTATGATCAGAAAGCTGAGGATGCTGCCGGCGTAGTCGGTGAAGTAGACGCCCAGGTTTAGGGGAAGCTGTCGGTTGTAGACGGACTGCTGCGCCTTCACGAGTTCGACCAAGTGGTCCTCCGTTGAATCTAACTCCGCGAACTCGCCATCCAGGAAGGCGACCGACTCCGAGTTAGCCCTGACCTGGGCGTGCTTGTACCTGAATCGCCCTTCCTGCTTCTCCAGTTCGTAAACCCTGGGGACAACCCGCGTGATCAGGAGCTTGCTTACGAGAGTGCTGATGATGAAGTAGACGAAAACGGCCAGCGGGCCGATGTAGCCAGCCACGCTGAAGGACTGGTAGCTGTAGTAGGCTATCGTGAACGGAGATATGAGCAGAGTGGGCACGATGTCGCACAGAACCTGACAGAGGCGGTCCACGTCCTGCGTGATGCGTTGGTCCGGGTTGTCGATGCCGGTCTCGACGACGTTGACCCGGTAGTGGACCTTGCCCGAAAAGTACAGCTCCTGGAGTCGCTTGGTGAGCAGCTGCCGCCACTGCACCGTGACCGTGCTGGAGACGTACTGCTTGCCGCTCTTGACGAACGCGACCAGAGCGATGAGGCCAAGACAGAACGCGGTCTGGTTGAGGAACCCCCACCAGTGTTTCTTTCCGAGGACGACGTAGAACTGGCTGGTGGTGAGCCCGAGCTGGTAGACTATGACCTCGTAGGCGACGGACAGCAAGAGCAGCACGACCATCACGAGCGCGGCACCGGCGTTTGAGAGCACGATTCCGGCGAGTCTGCGGAAGCGACGGACGAACAGGCAGTCCAGGGCGAGACGCTCCATGTCGGTGCTGGAGCTCTCGCTTTCCTCGACGTGTCGCGGAGGTCCCATGTTGATGGACGTGATGGGCTGATACGTAGCGGAGGACATTTTTTGCTGTCTCTGATTTTGCCCTCGAAGACGCGGTTTTAAGTTTCTTCTAAGTGGCCTGCACCCCCACTTACTTTCCTGTTAAGAGGGTCGATAGGTCCTCCTCCGCTTGAGCTTGGCGCCTCTCCGAAACCTACTCCGCGAACCCCTATCGCGGAGATAACGCGGATCAAAAGAAGCCGTCTCGGAGATCGCGAAACGTCCGGAGGAAGGCTTGGCACTCAGCTGCTCGCAACAGGACGCCCGCGCGGGCGCGTGATGCACGCAGCAAAGTAAAGCGACAAACTGACGCAGGTCCGCAGGTGTCTGCAGCGTCTGCAGTTGATAGGGGATACTGTGTTGCCATGATAAACGACTGGTGGACAAATGACACCGGAACAGATGTTGGTACGTATAGAGCGACAACACAACAACACAACCGAAGCAACCGAAGCGATCCCGTTGCCTTCTGCGAGCGTCACAGACAGCGCCTTCTAACAAGCAGACGCGTAACGAAGTAAAAAGTTGTTATGACTGTATCAATTGCTTTGGATCATTCACATGCCTTTATAAAGTATGCAAGGTTTAATAATTAGGTACAAACGCAGGGACAAAAACGAGAAAAAATTGAGCGACGACTGCAGCAACGCATGATGGGAACTCACACAAGGAGGCGCGTAGATTTGAAACGAGGCAAATGTAAACACAGCTTAGAGTTGCACAGATGGTTGCTGAAAGCTGCGAAGTACCGTCTGTCTCGGCCTTTAAACAAGCGTATTTTCTTGCGTATACAGCGCTGCGTGCATGAGCGGTGCAAGGGAATCTAAGCACGTGCACATCTCAAGATATATGCTCTTCTACCAAGGCCTCGAAATTTTAATGCAGGCCATTGTGTCAAAATGTTTAGGCTGCATATTCTCGGGTTTCCTCAGTTCGCGACTGCACCGGTATCAAGAAAACAACCATCTCGTACTTTTTACTCCGCTCGGGCAAAGAGCTTAGCACTGAGGGGAGCATCAGTGCTGTCATTGCTGCAGGTTTGCATTTTGAGTGCCACAGCAGCAATAAAATTTCACGTCAGCTGTTTGGAGAACCTTCATGCTCGTTCAATTCTCTGACATGGATGTTCTAGCCACAAACCAGGCAAAGCGGCAGTGTGTGTGTGTGAGGAAAAACGGGAGTGGGCACAGCCCTTCGGGGTTTTCACCTGCCCGTATACGAGGCAGGCAGGCCTACCCGAATTTTTTCTTTGGGTACGGAGAGCGAAGACAATCGATTGACAAAAAATAAACAAAATAATCGAAAATGACACGTAATTAAAGAAGCTGAAGTTCTGACGGAAGCCCGTTTGTAATTAAAATTTTTGAAATGAACGGACACTATGGAACACGTAACTCCAAACTACTTAAAGTTAGGTACTGTATCTTTTAGAGAATCAGTCTTCGCTTGGACATTTCCGCTCGTACACATTGGGGAAAGATGAAGGACCATCCACACTATCGACGATCCACACCCACCTACCGGACAGCACTTTCGCAGAATCATTCTCATGACATGAGAGCATCATTCCCTCAGGCTTTAGCTCCGGTGAAAGTTGCAGAGGCACAAGCATGTACTTTATCAAGACCTGAGGTGCGCCTATCCATTCCCTGAGTGGGACCAAGTTTGAAGAAACAACATCGACGGCGGCGCAGATTGTGGCCATCCGCGAGGTAATTCGTTATATATCGAAGCAGCCTCCTCGCGATTGGACTATACGCCTAGTGCACGCCGACCGAAGCGCCAGTGGTGGCGAACTTGCTCGTTACTCTCGGGGCAGTGAGCAGACGTCCGCCGTAGGTTTGTACGTCGTTTTTCGTGTGTCCCCGCGTCGTCCACGTTTTCGGAGTGAAATAAGCACTGTCCGACGCATGTGTGTGGTGGACGGAGCTTCAAGATATGTCAAAAAACAATTGCTGTGTGGTGGGGTGCTCAAACACCGACAAAAACTCGCCCGCAACGCGGTTTCACTCATTCCCCGCGAGGCCTTGCTGACATGCCTATCTAACTGGGTCGGCGCTTTTCCGCTGATTTCGTGCTGATTTTTTCTGTAACACTAAAGCGCTAACGTACTCACACTACAGCTTTGTACAGTTTGAAGCAGGTTAGCGAGATAATTTCAAGTTGCTAAAACAGCAGCGGGTAGCGCAGATCGACGGACGTATAGCGGGATGGCATCGGCGGTGCGGCGCTAGCTCTCAGTTTATTCACCCGTAGGTTTGGCGATTTCCTTACCAGGGGATTCCATTTGCAATATTAATGCCACAACTGATTTTCTTGGTGGCACTTGTTCGGCGATGGCACGTGTAATCAGCGGTAGCAAGATCGCTACATGTGCTGGCATCTCGCCGTGCGAGTTCGGGACATTTAAATATCAGTCCGCCCATACGACTTGTATTTATTAATAATACATACAGAAACTATATTGCAACAAAGCTTGAATTTGAAGAACAACGAGAACTGAACGAGGCGTCGCATCAGTGAACAAAACAAACCGGCTACTTACCACGAGCTTTTGAAAGTAAGATTTAGCGCAACTTGGAAAACCCTCGAAACACTCACATTCACACAAGCTTTCACTCAGGATACACACCACACACAGCGCTCACTACCAACTGTTTATTGTGCGTGACTGACCTTTTTACGTACAGGAAGATGCGCAAAAAAAAAAAAGAACAATGATCAGCAATAGTGCGCATGTGCAAAGAATCAACAAGCGATACAGGAACCAGCCACCACCCAACAAAGTTACAAAAAAAGAGAGATAAAGCCGCCAGGAGCACTAACACCTTGCCTCGAGAAAAAATATTTCCTTTTGATACAACATCACGGACGGCTCGCTAACGCAACGATCCTTGTTTTTTTTTTTCAATAAAGTAAGCTTCTAATGACAGACGTGCCAGTTGGTAGTGAGCGCTGTGTGTGGTACGTGTATCCTGAGTGCTGATTTCACACGCTCGCCGAGTCACTTATGCAGAAGCTGAAACGTGGAACACAAAGGGATGGAGCTGTTTGGGATCCATCGGATTCCAAGCCTCAAGTGATGCCGTACTTGCATAAGCTCTTCCACAACCTTAAGAAGGTGGCTGCAAGACATGGTGTGCCGCTGGTCTTTTCGGCGCCAGAAAAACTCGGCAATTTGTGCCCGCGCATTTGCAATGGCAAGAGACGCGGTTGCCAGAAAAAACATGAGAAGGCCTTCGTTAAGTGCTCCACGGGGGTTGTATTCGCAATGCCCATAGACTGTCGCGCCCCTAGCGGAATTTTGGAGCGTCCTCTCATGGATGATCAGTAGACGACACCATGGTAGCCCTACGCAGTCGCTCATTTGTTCGGCTGTGTTAGCAGGAAACAAACACTACGAGTATGCATGTTTCCTGCATCAGTGAACAAACAGGGCCCTCCGTGACACGATAAATCTGATTCGTTCTTGCGAGACTCGAAGTTTTCGTGAAAATACGTGCCAACTCTCGCGTTCAACGATGACCCACATCGTACAAATATCAGCTTCGCGAGGTTTTGTGCGATACGTAGGTGACGTAGGTTAGTTAAACGCTGTCGTCTGACCTTCTCATTTGAAACTCACCTTGTTTTACTTGCATATAGCATTCGTCAGTGCTTTTGTAGTGCATGAATACAATAACATTGTACGCGCGAAGTCGCGCGAGCACGATGAGCAATCTCAAATTGGCCAGCGCTGCACTTCTTTTGTACGTCTGTTGATAGATGGCAGCACTCTGCAAGCGATTTGTTTGTTGACCGGTGTGAGAGCAAGAAGTACAAGAAGTTCTGCGGTTCTGCACGCCCAGATAACGTTGTGACGAGGACTAATCGAAGTCGTTCGGCGGAGGAAATTGTTCAGATTGCTTTCAGCAATGATGTTAAGAGGAACCACCTTGACGACGAGGATTTTTCACTAGACGGAGTGTGTGTGTGTGTGAGAAGGAGTGTGACAGCGAGGATGAACGATCAGCTGCTAACTCACGAGGAGCGAGTTGCACTTCACGTCCCTTCGTGCGCTAATGTTTTTTCACGCTCGTAAGTCATTTTGATTGTATTTAATGTATGGTATACTTCACCGGTACCTTCCGATCGGCATAGTTGTTCGACGCATTTTCGCAACGTCGAAGAATTCGTCGTTGCGAAAAGCATACTACGTGCGTGTTCTTTTCGATATTCATGTTTCGATCGTGCTGATGGAACCTGCATCCGAGTGCAGTGAATTGCGCACGGCCTGAGTCTGAGCATGGCTGTGACACAAGCGCTACTAAATAGGATGTTAAATGCTTGTGTTCCGTTGAAGAAGCAACTCCGCGTCCCTGACTGCGCAAGTAATGACGACGGGGTATGTTTACAAACCATCGCCACGAAACACTGGTCCCGTGCAGCAGCGATGACGCTACTGCAGCGGCCTACCACTGCGGCAAACGGTCAGGCAGGCTCGGTACACAGCACCGGAGTGCCGTTCAGGTCATACATCAATTCTAGTTCATGAAGTTTTCTGCAGCACGCACAGGATTTCGCAACAGCATCGCTTATGCACGGTAACGGAGCTGAAATATAACCTTTCACACCGCGGCAAATAATTAGGTGCCGAGCTTCCATGGTTTGAGAAAGCATTTCGGTCTCATATCCATTTCAGTGCAGCTCATGACTTCATCCGGTGAAAGTGGCACGGGCCGTACGTCCGCACGTCCTACCTGTTCCAATGCTAACAAACGGATTGACCCTCCATCGGGCGCCATCTTGAATCGTACAGCGCGCCATAGTTCGTGGGCATTATGCGAATACTCCATTCCATTATCTTGCGGAAAAGTGTACGTCGGGCAAACCGAGAGAGGCCTAAATGACCGGCTTAGGGAGCATGCGCAAAAACTTAAGAAAAACGAGGATAAGTACGCGCATCTTGTGGCACATGCTGCCGCATGTGGATGTGAACCACGGTTTACAGATACGCAGGTTCTCGGAAGAAGCGTGAAATCATCAGCACGTCTGTCATTAGAAGCTTACTTTAAATTTTACTTTCAATATGACAAGTTACCAACTAGCCCAACAACAAGTTTTAATACCCCTAGCTCCACTTCAAAGCTGGGCTTTGTCACGCTGGCCTGCGGGACGCACGTATACGAACTGGGTTGTCCCAAATTCCATTAACTTCGTGCACATGGCCACTTTTGTAGAGGCCCGCGCTTTTCCTACAACTGTCACCGCAGAAGTAGCTGTCAGGCACCCGAACGTATGGAAAATCGCAGCCGCGTACTTCAGCCATCCCCTGCAGCAACGCTATGCAATGCGCCGTCGTCTGCTCGGCTCCCCGAGAGTACTGTCGCCGGCGCCCGCTAGGTGGCTTTCAGTGGCGCCTCTATAGGCGGCGCACTACGCGTATATTTCGTGATTCTAAACCAGCACTTCAGGTCATAGATTCGTCGCTTAAACGGGGGGCCATATTATCTTCTTGCTCAAGAAGTGGCCGAATCACACGATGTAGCCCTGAAAACTGGTCATCAGTGAATTCCAGGGCACAGCGGCCTACATGAAAACGAGCAAGCCGATGCGGAGGCAGGTCCGCCTCGGTGGAACAGTGGCTACGGGGCTCGGTTGCTGACCCGAAGGTCGCGGGTTCGATCCCGGCCGCGGCGGTCGGATTTCGATGGAGGCGAAATGGTAGAGGCCCGTGTACTGTGCGATGTCAGTGCACGTTAAAGAAGACCAGATGGTCGAAATTTCCGGAGTCCTCCACTACGGCGTCTCTCATAATCATATCGTGGTTTTGGGACGTTAAACCCCAGATATTATTATTATTATTATTATTATTATGCGGAGGCAAAGATGGCTCACGATAACGCCACATTATTGTCCATTCCGTTTTCACGACCGGATACTAATACCGTTGTGTACACACTCCTCCGAGAAACTACTGCAGCCTATTTTTATTTATTTATTTAGTTATTTATTTATTTATCTATTTATTTATTTATTTATTTATTTATTTATTTATTTATTTAATAATACCTCACAGGCGCTGGAAGAGGCATACGGTGAGGGGGGGGCATACAGTACAATTCAATACCTTATATACGCGTTTTGACGATTACCGAACAATGCATGCTGTTAGAAGAAAATAGCAGTGAAAAAGAAATTAACAGATAACTAAATACAGACGGAAAAAAGTTGCGCAACATAACGGTATACAGGGTGTTTCAAGAAATGTGTCCACTATTTTTTAAAAAATCTGGAAAATGCGGTGTTTGCTCGCTGTCTTCACAATTGCTTTTTCTGTAGCGGCTCATTTGGGACAGTAATTAAGGAAGTTGAATTAATTAACTTTTTAATTAGGGGAGTTAGCTGGTTAAGTACAATAGGAGAATTGAAGTCCTTCATGCGAAGAACCCATTTCAGCTTTGAGATTTCGAAAAAGCGGCCTCTAGGAATAATTGCGAAGTAATGAAATTCTCTAAAATTCAGCGGTGAAACCGAAACCGAAACGCGGAAGAGCGCAATTGCCATATTTGTCTGAGACGTCCACAATGAGTGAACGTCCTTATATCAACCATCAACCGACTTCTTGGTGTGAGTGTGTGGGCTGCGCTTGCAGTAGTAGCACGAATGACGCACATACGTTAACGAACGGGGAAGAACTGCACCTCTGTAACCGTTGTCTTGAAGCAATAGCTGAATGCTTAAAAAAGCGAAGGGTGGAGCGGGAGCTTGCAATACCTAACCTGTTTCCTGCACGGCCGATAAGGTGTACGCCCTCAAAACAATGGACATATTTGGGGCTTCGTTGTGTCCTTCAACAATTATAGTCGTTTATCTGGCTTGTCCTTGCTTGCATTATCGCGGCGCGCCCTGTACTATACGAGGTCACGAACGGCGTGCTCGCCGTCGGCGTGGCATAGAACCTTCGAGAGAAAACGGGCGAAGCGCCGACTTCTCAACTAACGAAGCGCAAGCAAGCTAGAAGAACTTGTTCCTCGCTGTTTGTTGTATGCATATTGAACATGTTGTTCTTGCCACTAAGTTAGTTTCAAACTTTTGCGCCAGGAACAACATGTTCAGCAAGCAAACCAGATGATTATCGTTGTGTGGGACAGAAAAACGCCTCGAATACGCTTTCTTTTTTTTTTTTTTTTTGAAGACCGTACATGGCTATAGTGGCATAAAGCTTTAGAAGACGTCATGAGCCGGACCGCCGGTGACCACGCCTTCAGAGAACATTGCCAGCAACAAAGATATCGAACAGTGTTGTGAACACAGTCTACGTTGGCAGAGTTCTTTGTCTTCCTTATAGAGATATCTGAGTTTCCATATTCTGAGTTATACAGAGTTATAGAGTTATAAGTTAGTTATAGAGTTATAGAGATCTGAGTGTCCATATTTGCTCGCAAAATAGTAAATACTACAAGACCAGATTTGCAAAAGCCACCCCCCCCCCCCCCTTTTTTTTTCTGGGTGCACGCCTACGAACTGGAACAATCGCTCTAATTAAGATTATGGACGACCTACTGAGCACACGTCCGTACGTCTTTTAGAGCGATACATCCACTACTCTAGGTACAAACCCGGAAAAATTGGCCGCGTATCTGCGTGCTTCGCTGCAAATGTCGTCGAAAGACGATAGTCTTGTGCAGGCCGTACTACTATGTTTTGCCTTGCCTCAGACAGCGCCTACTCTACGTTGAATTGGCCGCATCTGGCTGGCATTGATAAAATAGAGGAGGCGCTGCGCGAGATATGGACGCCATCTGGCAGCGGCATCGGGAAACATGAGCTTGTGCTGAACCAAGGGCCACTGCCAGAGGCAGCACTTCATCGTCGGCAAAGCGCTTTTTCGTGCAAAGCGTCGCAGTTCATGCACAGCTTCGCATTTTCAGCACAGCCTAAAATACACTAGGGTCTTTAGAATTACGTATTAGTGTATTTTCTGATAAAAGAACACACGACCTGATACTTACATATTAATGTTGCGCCTCAGGTATGCGTAGTATTTGCTTTTTGATCGAATATGTTCACAAGTATGAACGGCAACACCAGTTCAAGATGGCTGGGCGTTCAGAAAGTGGTTACACTTTGGCCGAGTAGCTGAATCGGGTTACCGACAGACAGACGAAAGGACCAAAATTTTTGCGTTCAAGCATCCCAAGAAAGACTATCGTCTTTAAAAACCTTGAGCCTCATGCTCAGCCGAGATCGTGCCGGCGTTTCGGAGCTGCGTGGACGCAGCAGGATTGTTCGTACATTGCCTGCGACATGGCACAAAGTTCTCAACCATGAGTTTGCGCCTGCGTTTCTACAGCATATCAAGTGCGTTGAGCACGCACTTCGTTCCACGCACCTCGTGTATCGTACGTTGCAACGCCGGCCGACGAACTTCAACGAAACGCTAGCCGCGTCTATCGTGAATTCGCCCAAGACAACTCGAAGGAGTAAGCTCTTCGTTGCGCCGGGTTGTGCGAAAAAGAATTATCATCATCATGAATCGGTTCGTGCTCTCTTCGTCCTTTTCAACTTCCGCCTCGCTGCCACAACACGTGCGCCGATTTGTTCATCGTGGAATACAAAGCTATGACGGGCTAGTCTGTTACGTTAACAAAAATCACGTAACACGGGACTGAAATTGCGTAACATCACAAAACCACCGGTCACGCGACTAAAAATCACGTAACATGGCGTATCGTCTAGTTACGTGACTAACATCACGCTCCACCACGTAACAACGAGACACGGGATTAAAAATCACGTAACCACGCTCATGTGACTAAAAATCACGCAACATCACGTAAATAGTCGTGTGACTAGAATCTTATAACATCACGTAGCTTCTCGCGTGACTAAAAATCAAGTAACATCACGCAGCATTCAGGACATAGAGCTGAAAATTGCGTAACATTTAGACACGTGACTAAAATTACGCCACATCGCGTAATAGCTAGTCACGTGACATGTTCCCGCCGCAAACCACGCTACAGCCAGTCACGTGACATTCTCAAGGCCAAAAACTACGCAAAGCTAGTCAGGCGACTAAAACCATCACTACATCAGGCAACAGGTGGTCACGTGACATTTTTAGCGAAATCTAGGCATGTCCAGTCATACTTATTACTAATAGCTAGCAAAAACTTGGCATTACTCTAGCAAGACTTAACCAAGTCGAACACTAGCTCCACTGATGGTTCCAGCCGTGCGCCACTAGCGCAAGCTGCGCACTTTTTTTTTACTCTCAGCCGATGTATTGATCTTGCACCGACACCCCCACCCAGAGCTCTCTGCACTTAAGGTGGTTTTGCACGGCCTCCGTGATCGCAAGGCATTGCAAGCTTCTTGCGCCCACCTTGCTTTGCAATGCCTATTGATCGGCCCGACCTCGACCAGGCGACGATGTTATGTGTTGACGTCACCACGGGACGTCGTCACGTTTCTATGTCATCCCAGTGACGTAATCATGACGTCACAAATTTTGACGATCTGCGACGTCTCGATGATAACGTCATACGATGACGTAACCACGTGATGATTTCTTGCAACCCTCGTGCTGACGCCGACTGTCAATTGTGAGACATGCTGCAGCTCAACGTCGGAAGCGCATCTCTAATAATGATAATAATAATAATAATAATAATAATAATAATAATAATAATAATAATAATAATAATAATAATAATAATAATTGACGGCATATAGCATCCCAAAACCACAATAGGATCGTAAGGGACGCCGCAGTGGAGGGCCCCGCAAATCCATGATTACACGTAGAAGAACAGCGTTAAAACGACAGGACGAAGAAGGGACACAGACCATTGCACCATGGACCATGCCCTGCTGTGTCATTACGTTTTAGCGCTGTTTTTCTACTCGTAATTATATATAGGCTTACAACTGTGGGAATACATTGAATCAAGTTCAAACGGACCACTAGCGGCGCCTGTCGCTGAGTGCGCGTCGCTCGATAGCGGAACCTCCGAGCACGCGTCGTTCGATTTCGGAGGCCATGCCATTTGTCACACGATTCTTGGTTTCTCCCCAATGAGGCGCCACCTACCAATGTTGCGAGCTTCAAAGCGGCGCTGCCTTTTCCCGCAGGCCTCGACGAACTTTATATATATATATATATATATATATATATATATATATATATATATATATATATATATATATATATATATATATATATATATATTATACTTTTTCTCGCGGGCCACCTTTGCCTACGCAAGCTCTTTTGTTCACGTCCGTTGCTGCCGCACGAAACCAAGAAATCAAGAAAAATAGGCACCGAGTAACTATAAGGGATATTCGAACGTTTAATTAGTAGGAACATCCGGAACCCTTTGAAAGAAAAAGTACGCAACAAAAACTGAAGCAAAAAAAAAAAAAGAACAAAAATATTAGCAAGTGTTCTTAAGAAAGAAATCTAGGGGTTGGGAGGGGATGCATAGGATGGCAAGAAGGAACCATGCGTTTCTATTTGAAGGTCGAACTGGCTGCCTTGTAAGTTGAAAGAAAAGAAAAAGAAAAAAAGGAAACAGACACCAGAGCGATTATATGGAACCGGATAGGACACTGCACTTGCGGCAGCAAGAATTCCGGAAACAATTCAATACATCGTAATGAAAAACCGTTATATTAGCGATTTTCTGATGGGAAAACATCTTTGTTCGCACGGAATAATATTACAGAGTGTGGGTGGGCTGCCCGACCCGGCAATCTACTTCAGGGTTATTGATGCCGCGTTCGCCCTTTCCTTTAGTCAGTCAGTACTGGTGGTCATCACTAAGCATAATAGCCTCCCACTGGTCCTCCGAGGCGTTTGGGATGTGGTCAGCTTTGGAGTGAAAATGACATGCTCCCCCAGCGTGCGGTAAACCAAATCATGCAGAAATTCAAGGGAAGATGGTAGATTGAAGAAATGAAAAATATTTGAACGGAAGGTGTCCCTAGTGCAAACATTTCACCAAGTAGACTAAGTAATTGATTAATTATTTATAATAATTAATAATTAATTATTATTTAATAGCAGCTTCAGTGCATAAGTGCATTGCAGAGGGGGGTCGGGTATACATAGCAAAAAAAAAGGCATCAACAATAATAACAGCAAGAGTGGAAGCATCATACAGAATAATTACAAAAATCTCGTAAAAAGTATTAGGGAACGTAAATTACAAAAATGTAGTAAAGTAAAGGCCTACCCACACGTGCCCGTTGCAGCGCGTCATCGCGTGGCTTTTTGACGCGGCGCCGCGCCCTCTCCCTATGGAGAGAGAGGGCCTGTGGCTACGCGAAGCTGCAGCCCTCTCTCCATAGGGGAGAGGGCTGCAGACTCGCGCTGACGCGCTGCAACGGGTACGTGTGGTCAGGCCTTAAGAAACAAACATGTAATGCTACAGCAGGCTTGATAGGACATTGTCAAGGCAGCCACTTCTTTCCGTAGCACCACTTTCCTTCTCCTTTTCCCTTCTGAAGATGGGAGAGAGGGACGAAGGTGTACGCAAACACTGAGCTAAAGGCCTGACCACACGTACGCGTTGCAGCGCGTCAGCGCGTGGCGTGTAGACCAACGTTACTAGAGTAAACTCCTCCTACTTTACTAAAGTTTATTCTAGTAACGTTGGTGTAGACTAGGCGCCGGCTCCTCTCCCTATAAAGGGAGAGGGGGGGCGGACGGCTGCACGAAGCTGCGCGCCCTCTCTCTCCATAGGGAGAAGACGCCGAGCCGAGTCTACAAGCCACGCGCTGACGCGCTGCAACGCGTACGTGTGGTCAGGACTTATGGAAGGCAGTTGCTCTCCCTACAAAGACAAGTCTGCTTAAAAGAAAGTTTGCTCCAGGTACAGCCCTGGTCAAGCGTCCTTCTCCACACCACGTGGTACAGCTTAGCTACCTCTTCGCAGTACTAGCATGGAGTGCGCGTGTAGTGTGTGTCAGTGGCGTAGCCAAGGGGGGGGGGGGTTGGGGGGGTTCAAACCTCCCCCCGAAATTTTTCAGTTTTGCTTGCGTATATATGCACCCACACATACAACGCACGCACGAATATACATAAAGTATGGTTGAAAAAAATTTCTGGCTACGCTCCTGGTGTGTGTTACCACTGGTGTAAACTAGTCAGTGTTGAATGTGTGTTTGCAATCTCTTTAAGGATGTTCTCGATCCTGTTAAGGTATCTGCTTGGAGTGGGATAGGCGGCTTTTAGTACTGTGTAAATAGCGTCCGTAAAGGCGCTGTGTACGAAAATAACGCTATATTTAACGAACATAATTTTTGCTGATTCGCGCGATGTGAAACGCGGCGTACTTACGTACGCGACGCGTTACAGACGTTACGTACACAGCACTAAAACGATTGTATTGAATTTCTGGCTCCATACTTAAAACTACGATTCGCCTAGGACGACCTTGAGTTTAAACGCTCGGGAACACTGTTTCCGCAAGGGAAGATTTATTTATTTATTTATTTATTTATTTATTTATTTATTTATTTATTTATTTATCTTTGCCAGCAAGACACAACCACAAGTTCACCTTCAGGAAGCGTTGGGATTCCAGTCCACGAGGTAAGGAATAGTTTATCATTTATGAGCAAGAGTTTCAAAGCGGGTGTTAACGAAGATCATCACGCATAATCACAATCGCGTTGATTGATAGAACCCGGGTTGATTAGAGTAGTCGGTAGTGGTACAATAAATGAACAGAGTCTTAAATAAAGAAAGCAAACATCGGATAGAGGTAGCTTGGAGCTATAGACTGCAAACAGGCTGACTATTTGTCGCATCCTCGTTTCAAATGACTATAGGTGAATAAGGGCAACATCGCGATATAGCTTTTAAGGACTTCCATGTATATGCTCACAGTAAAAGTGGCTGGGGAGTAATTCAGCGTGAACATTTTACGGAAGTATAGGTCTTGGATGAACAGGTGCGTGTTGTGCTAACGCAGCCGTCGACGAGAAAGTGGCAGTGACAAAAGCTTTTATTGAAAGTCCCGAGAAAAGTGATTAAGTTGAGCCGTAGGATCCCCACTCAAGTCGATGGCTCCGCCCATGACGGAACCGTGAGATGGTTCCGTCGACGAGGAGGAGGAGGAGGAATGAACTTTATTCACAGAAACCAGCAAGTTTTGCTCGAGGGGTAAAGTGTAGCATACCCAAGTGAAATTGGCCGACGGCCGATCGTTGGTAAACAAGTGGGCACTGCTCGGCAACCGCTATTGTCGGCCGACCAATGGTGGCACAAAGTGGGGCCGTGATTGGCAACCAATTTCGCTGGTTATTAGTTGGCCGAACACCTTCAGCCAACGGTCGGCAAATGATAAGGAAATTGTCGGCAACCAATGCACGGGCGAAGAAACGTGGGCCTTTGTAGGGACATGCTTTGCTACCTAGCACGTTGGCCAGTTACTATGGGCCCGCCACAAGCCGACCTTCATTATATCTGTGGGCGCAATTTTTTTCCTAGACCGCGCGCATTATCTCTTGGTCAGCGAAAATTTCTTGATTGAGCGTTCAGCGTCGGCTGTCACTAGGTTGCAGTAGATTACTTGCACAAGATTATTTAATCCAGTTGTGCACCACCTGCCGTCTACAAAGTTGGCCTACGGCCTTGGGCCTACTTTGGCAGCCAGAGGTCGGCCGGTGTGAGGCCATTAACCAAAATCACCCTCGGCCCAACCTTGTTGACCAAGCTCGGGCCATGACTGGCTAGATTGGCAATGCATGTTGGGCCAGCATAGAGCCGAGGTCGTTTTTTCAGTTGGGATAGCCATGCATAGTACAGTCGAGAGCGATTTGAAGGTTATCGCGCGAGCATCGACCAAGAACTACAACAGCGCCACGTCCCAGAATACTGTTTTGGGGGAAAGGGTGGTATCACGCAAGCTTCCCTCACTCTTTTTGCTGTTCCTTAAGCTGCGATCACTCCCGTCTGAGGAAGCTGTTCAAAAGAAGCAGTGCTAAGCACGAGCTTAATTTAACAGATCTGTCGCAGCAATTTTGTAATCGCCCGCGCAGATAAGAGCCCACAAATGAATGCACTTCATTGCAACGAATGGAAGCATCACTGCATCACAAGCGAAGGTTTCGTTTCGCGCCATAGCAGGCTGCACCTATGCAACACCAGCGCTTGCGTGCCCGTGAACGCTAGCCTCGCTGAAGGGCAGGCGAATCACCGCTCCACACTTCCTAGAACTTTCACGTTGAATTCAACTTCATAAATCTTTTATCCCTACGAACTTCTTAACTTCGTCACTTCATTTAACTCTCTGCCTTCCTCGATTGCGTTTACTTTGGTAACCATTCTGTTGCTCTTGCTGTCCACCGGTTGCCTGTTCTACGCAGGACGAGGCCGGTCCATCTCTATTTCTTTCGCTTAATGTCAGCTAGGACATCTGCTACCTCTGTTTATTCCCTGACCCCCTCTGCCGTCCTCTGATCTCTTTATGTTACTCCAATCACCTTTCGTTCCATTGCCCGTTGTAGTCCTCAACCTTTATAGCGCTGATCTCAGGCGCCCGTTCTTGCGTTGAGCGGCGTCGCCGTCGGCGTAACCGATAGAGCGAACGAGAACAAAAGAGAGGGAAAGAGAGACCGCACCAAGGAGTTTTTCACCGTGAGAGCCAGCGAGCAGCTGTGTTAGCGTCTGTAATGCCTCGTGCCTGCTCGACGCTCGTTGTGACAACGCAACGCATGCCTCTCGCGTACGACACGAGATAGTAGACAGTTATAGTATAGCGGGCTTAGCGGAATAGCGGGATCGAAGTGCGCATGCGCTGTGCGCTAAAGGACCCGTAGCGTGTACCGCACGCACGCTATTTTTCAGATTTAGCGTTACCGTGTTTTCGTGGTCGACGTAGTGAACGTAAAACATGGTGGCGGTTTTGGACGCCCGCTTCGAAGTGAATTTAGCCTTGGTGGGGACGGATCCACTTCTTTAGTAGCTAACGACCGTGCAAAATGGCTTCGCTTGCCTTCAGGTAGCTTCGACGACCAAGTATTACGGATAACTTAGCCTAGTTTTTGTGATCGCTTCCCATTTCGAACGTCCCTAGGCCTAACTAGAAGATGGGTGTAAACAAACCCGCAACATAAAAATACGCGCTTTTGGTGCGTGGTTCATACTTATTTACTTTTATTATTACTAAATAAAAGTACTAATATTGCTGCGCGCGGGGATACAGGCGAGAATTCTCAGTTTTTTTTCTTTTCACTCTGTTTAATGCATTCACCCTCCGCTAGATGACGCCACCGTGCCAGCTTGGGTACGTAAACGCTATCCCGCTAAACTATAACGCGCTGTCCGAAACGAACGTGAGCGGCACGGTAACGCTATTCCCTTAACTCCCCGCTATCACGCTAACGCTATACTATAACTGTCTAGTGGGTTTACATGCGATTATTGGTAGAAAAATACATGCGTTGGTCGAAGGGACACTGTGTGTGGAACGCTCTAGCCGACTCAGATATTGCATCTAGTTTTCTGGGCACAAGTTCGCTCACAATAGGCAAGTTTTAGAACGCAGATCTTTGGCGTCGGTCCCTGCGTTGAGCGGCGTCGGCGTCGTCGTAACCGGCAGAACGAACGAGGACGAAAGAGAGTGAACGTCAGTGATGCCAACCTAAGACAGTGCTTTATCCCTAGATTGACCGTCGAAAATTCCCTAGATTACTAGAAAAATCCCTAGATTGTCATTTTAATGTCATTATTCAAGCCAATTCACCTTTAACAAAGTATAAACATAGTGTGCTCTGTGACCCAAATCTTCTGGATCTTGTTAAAAGTAAGCAGCATCATACTAATAACCACTTGACGTCTTTTTTCTACATATTCTATGGAGTTGCATATAAAGGGCTTCAAGGCGGCGCCAGTTGCTACAGTACAGGGACAGATTTGTCTTTCACTTTGCGCACTACAACTGCAAGTCTGTAGCGCCTTTCTTGTACTTGCAGCTTGTGAGGTGGTGGTCAATCTCTAGTTTTCCAGATTTGTAATCATGTGTTCCATGATTTACACTAGATATACATGGGCCCATTTTTACTGGCTGATAGGTACGCCTTCCCTCTGTACTTTCGGTCAGCTTCCCGCTTGGCCACATATTTTGTCACTTTCTTCGCTGTTATGAAAACGGCACGACGGAAAGACTGAAAACACCCGAACAGTCTTCTCGACTCTGTTCGTCACGCAGTATTTATAACGGTGAATCCGTACGAGGTCACCCAATCTTCAGTCCAACTCTCGCTCTCTTTCTCTCTAAGCCTCCTGGTTTAGTAGTTATTTAACATGGAGAATTTTCATGGCGCGAACTTGGCACTTGTTTATGTGAACTACCAGAAAAAATGTCTCTGTTTCCCAGAGCAGCCATCACTCAGGGCGCTCATGATGATATGCGTGTGCATGTTAAACACTTACGACGACAAAGTTTCAGTTCCCCCCAGTAATTGTATTCAGCGTATAATAATCTCGCGTTACAGAACTGCTATCGCCTTCAGTTAGCCCAGCAGAACACCAAAGCTCTTTTATATGAAAAGAAAACAGGAAATAGCGAAGATTATTGTTTTTTATAGCCTTTCTAGTTGAAAAAGCGTGATCACTCAGTAGCACCTGTAATCAAGCCGCGTAATGTAACATTTCCAGGGCCTTACAAAAATCCCTAGATTCAACAAAAAGACGCCAAATCCCTGAAAGAGATACGAAATCCCTAGATCTAGGGATAAATCCCTAGGGTTGGCATCACTGATGAACGTGGAAGGCAGCGGAGGATGAAAGACGGGGATAGCGAGGAGAGCGTGAGGAGGAGGGAACGACAGTGGCGAGACGACAGGTTGCGCGGCAGCCACCTGCGGCGCCACAGTAGTTAGCGCCGTCGTGCGGTCGATGATGACGTCATTACTAAGGATATGCGGTGGGGGGCGTCCACCAATACCATATATGGAAATAAGGTGCTGCATGAACGGAGGCTTGTCTGCGGTGGCTGTTGTGGAACGCGCCCACTCGCTACCTTCCGCGGTATCCCGGTTAGCGAGGCAGTAGCGTTTCGCTCCGTCGGCGGCGGTTGATGTAAAATGGGCTACACGAAATTGTTCACGCCAGTCACGCTGCTCACGGCGTGGTATGCAACTGTACATACATAAATATATCTCTCAAATTGTTTGCCCATAAAATAAAAAAATACCTAAAAGCTACGCTGAGAATTCGCATTAAAGCAGTGTCGTAATAGAGAATTTTTTCTCAAGTTGTTTTGTTATCCTCCATGTTTAATTCCCCAGACTACGCAAATGAAAACTTATTTTGCATAACTGATTGAACAAAGTTGCCATAACGCGAGAAAAAACCGCTTATTAAGCATAAGTTTTCAAGCTTTTATTAAACCTGAAGAGGGAAGAGAGAAAACAGCGCGAAGATGTTCGAAGGAAGGAGAGTGGAAGTGGATTAAGGACAGGCTTAAGCTGAACCGTAAGCACCAGTTAAGCCGTAGAATATTGTTCGTAAAATAATATTTTGACCCAAGGGCGAGTCCATTACAAAAAAGCTCAAGTGGCCTTACCGTGAAGCTTTGTCTTTCCAGTAAGAGAGAGAGAAAACAAAAAACTATCTCACGTATCGGGAATGACACAAAAAAAAAAAGAAAAAAGAAAAAAAAAGACGAAAATATATAGTTTCAGAGGTGTACTAAGCAGCACGAAGCAGCCTGGAGAGCAGAATTATCTCTCAGATGAGCTCATTAGCGTTGCGCATGTAAGCCCACGGTTAAGCAAAACTTCACCAATTTGCGGCGTGACAGCATAAGCCGCGATAAAAATTCTTTGTCATAGGAGAACAAAAATGAAGGAAAACGCAAGAAGGAGGTAAGAAAAACTTGGTTTTTCCCTTGGTTTTTCCTTATCATAAAAATAAAAAAAAATCGGTTTCGTCTTTCAGGGTATAACGCGTAATTATGTTACAGGCGTCGGCAATTTTTAGATTTCCCTGATTTTCGTGCGCACCTTTACGCGGCAAACAAGGGGAAACACCAAATAACGTTACGCCAGAGTAGTAATAATCTAATAACTAATAATAATTGCTGCAGTTTTACGTGCGAAAAGCACGACATGATTGTGAGGCATGTCATAGTGGAGGGCTCTGGAAATTTCGGCCACCTGGGGTTCAATAACGTGCAGCTGAATCTACGTACACTGGCCTTCAGCATTTCGCCTCCATCGAAATTCGACGACCGCGAACGGGATCGAACTTGCGACTTTCATTCAGGAGCCGACTACCGTGACCATAAGCGTGCGCAGGGTTCCTGATCAGGGGGGTGGGCGAAGGTAGGGTCACGGAGGGAGCCTCCGTGACCGCAGCCGGCCGGTCATGTCGGCTTCCTAGACGAAGGTAGAGCTACTGTATATGCTACCTTTTATGGCTCCTAAAGGAGCCATATACAGTAACTCTAGGCGAAGGTTCATCGCAGCGCCCCCCTTTCTACTGAGTCAATGTATGGGACAGATTTTGCGCCCCCCCTCTTAGCTAACTTGGGGGAGCGCCCCCCCCCCCCTCCCCCTCAAGTTTTTTTGTCGCTGAAGGCAACGTTTCCTGTCGCTGAAGAGCCAGTGATTCGCCATCCAGTGCCAATCCCCAAAACTCGGCGGCCACTTTCCAGTGCGAACGCCAGACCCGTTGACTCAACAACTCCGACGGGACCTACCTCGCGAGAGTAGCATCACCTCCATCTGTTGAAGATAAAGTGTCAGAGCCAGCAACGCCGCGAGCAACAAGCCCAGCTTGCGACGCATCTAAACCGACCCCATCTCAACGCCCAGACAACGGCGAACCAGGTGTAGCTGATGCGGAACCACCTCGACCGGTCCCTCTCCGGAGATGCACACGAGAGCGACGGCAGCCAGATCGTCGAGATAGCAATCAACAACAGCAACAACAAAAAATAAATTACACTATCTCCCGCTAAAGGGAACCATGTGTAGATGCGAAGCAGCGGGCGCTAACGCTTACACTGGTGGCGGCGTTGACGCTGGCGCTCATCGCGGCTTTGCGCAGGAGAGAAACCTGGGGAGGCGCAATCACGCAGTCATAGACCGGTGTTTCCTACTGGAACATGCCAATCGCTGCTAATGGGCAATGAGAGACAGAAGACTCCGACTGGACACAGAGACCCGCAGTCCGCTTTTAGTTAACGCGCACGCTGCGAATTTTTATTGTTCAACAACGCACAGGAAGAAATCTCGCACCGGCACTACCTTGCAGGTCAAGATCCAGTGCCATATATACGGGGTGGCCAGTGAACGGTTGTGCAGCGCGAGCAGTCGGTTTTTTCAACCAAGAAACTCGCTAGCAGACGCTGCCTGCGTCGGCGGCGCGAGGCGAGAGAGGGGGGGGAGCGTAGGAGAGGAGAGAGAGCGGGGACGCGCATGCGCAGTGAGAGTGTGGTCGCCGCAGGGAGGGATGCCTAGAGGAGAGAGAGGGGGGAGCGTAGGAGTGGAGAGAGGGAGGGGACGCGCATGCCCAGTGAGAGTGTGGTCGCCGCGGGGAGGAATGCCTAGAGGAGAGAGAGGGGGGAGAGGAGGTTTCTTTATCTTTATTTTTTTTTGAAAGGGTTTGCGCGTGCGCAGGGTGGTCGGCCGCACACCACCACCACCACCACCGGATTAAACTTCGCCATAAGACGCTTCTCATCTAAAAGGGGGGGGGGGGAGAAGAGTGCTGTGTCAACGATAGAGGGACTTTATATCAACGACCGCAGCAGCACTATCGTAGGCTAACGGAAAACTACTTAAATGCACGCGTTCTCTGTATAAAGGAGCATTCTTTCGTTGGCCTCGAGTGTGCGTCTGTGCTACTACACCAACTTGAATTCCGGTATTCGACTGTAACGTGAGGGTCGACTTCGGGTAGCAGGAATCTGAACACAACACTATCGTTACATTCCAATAATTAAAAGAAACTGTGAACGCTAGCCTATTTCACCATTCAGACACACATTTGTGTCGCTGCTTCTATGTCTGAAACTTGACCGTCCTCATAAATTTTGCGAGAGCTTTTGTGAGATCAGTACACAGCTAAACAAAATACTTAGCTAGAAACTGCGAAATTTTATTTCGCAGTATGCCTATAGTATTTAAATTAGCAGAGAGGAGGTGCTTATGCTTCGAAAAGAAACCACCTTGCGCGACTTTCCTACTGAAGTGAAAAAATGCCCCCGCCTCCCCGAAGGGATTCGTGAGGAAATGCGAATGCATTTCTTGCGCCGAGAGTACACGGCGTAGTAATTTTAATGGCGTAAATTCGCCTTCACCGACTTCTGCCATCGCCTTGAGAGGCGCCCAGCCAGCGAACGGTCGAGAGTGAGGCGCGAGCGGACGGGAGAGTGGGGCGCATGGAGGAGAGAGAGCGAACGGCGAGAGAAGGAGCGGCGAAGCACTGCACCTACCCTCTCCTACACTCTCTCGCACCACATGCTCCGGTTGCTAGGGGCGAGGATAAGCGCGCGCGCCCGCAGCTGTTGCTATGGGAGAGGGAGTGAGAGCGGAGAGATAACACCTGCCGGCGCGCGGACACCGCCGCGGACAACGCCGCCTGACATAGCCCGACTAAGAAATGCATTCGCATTTAAAAAAATAGGCAGATCCCGTCCACGCCTTGCGGGAATGAAACGGTCTCGTGCGAAGCACTCGGCGAGTAATTTTCCACTAAGGAAGTTAAAAAAAAGGTGCTGGGGTGGAAGCTCCCGCAATGCATTGCCAGTAAAAGTGAAGCCAGCTTTTGCCCACCAAACATGATCTTTTCTGGTGGTGCCCACTTAGAGATCAAGGGGTGTTGATCTGTTAGTGTAAGTGCTACGTTAATTATAAAACAAAAGATAGTTGTTCTTGACGAGATAACACATCGAGACGGGTATTGGTGACTTAATCTCCACTAAAACTTGCCAGAAATTCAAGGCTTGCAAAGGAAAACTAGTAACACAAAGACACACTTCGAGCAGTATCTGATCTGAAAAGTTGCCACTTTAAACTCGTCGGCTGTGCGAGGAACACGCTCCGTTTCATGCCCCTACTAAGATGGCGGCCACAGCCGCCATCTTTTGGTGGGCACGGATTCACTCCTGGGTAATGGTTTCCACTCCAGCAATCTCTTTTAAAAGCCACCTTGGTATTATGCGAAGCAGTCGGCGAGTAATTCTCTACGCTCCATTTTCTGTATGCTGCATTAATTCTTCATGCTGCACTGAGGGAATTCAGAAGAGTTTTCGATGCGCAAAGAAATGCAGAATTATTATTGCTGAACATCCATACTGGCATGCATTGTTTTTTAGTGCTTGAAATGAACAGTGCGATCACTTTAACAACTTATTTGTGCTAATGTTTTGTTTGGGCGCTAGGTTAATTGTTTCTCCATTTCACGAGAAGTTCGATGGTGGGGGGGGATGGTTGCTATTTTTGCAAACTATCGGCTCAGGGATTGAAGTAATCCAACACAAAGCAGGCCAATTCCTTTAAAAGACAGGGCGTGCAAACACGTACACCAGAACGAACTCGAGAAACCACAAACGTCGACTGACAACTGAAAATGCGCACAAAGGCCGAAAGGCCTTTCCTCTCCGCCTTTGTGCGCATCTTCAGTTTTTAGACGGCGTTTGTGGTTTCTTGACTTCTTTCTTGTGTCCGTGCTTGCACGCCCTGTCTTTGAAGTTTCGAGTTTATTTCGCATTTTCTCTGTTTTACAGCAAAAAAAAAAACTAAGAAAATGCAAGGGCAAGGAACAAAAACTGCACAGAAGCTTGCCGGGGTTCCTGCCCCCTTCGTTTGACAGCAAGAATACAGCATGTATATAAAATAGAAAAAATCACGCCATATCCACGAAGTGAATGATGATGAGTGGGCGAAGCTCGATCGTTTTCATCCATGGCAGAAAGAGAATGTGTGGTCTGGCAACGCGCTTATACTTCATGGTCATCAGCGTCATCGTCATCGTTATCACGTGTAGTGGGTACAATCCACTATACTGGAACGCGCTTATACTTCATCGTTGTCACGTGTAGTGGGTACATTCCACTATACTGCGTCATCGTCATCTTTATCACGTGTAGTGGGTACATTCCACTATACTGGAACGCGCTTATACTTCATCGTTATCACGTGTAGTGGGTACATTCCACTATACTGCGTCATCGTCATCTTTATCACGTGGAGTGGGTACATTCCACTACACGTGGCTACCTACCTACCTACCTACTACTACTACGACTACAGAGGAGGGACAGACCCACACCCTAAGGAGCTTCGCCCCTAAAAAATACAATAGATATTCTACACACTTCTATATCCACATCTATGCATATACAACATCTATACATATTCAATTATATATGTACACGTTCTTATCCACATCTATTCACATACAACATTTGCACACATTTATATATCCGTACATTTGCATCTGCCTAGAAACATGAATAGGAAAGACAGTTATGTACCCGCAGAGAACTTTATTGATGCAAAAAATGATAGCGAGCAGATACACAAGTTGTCTTTATGAATGAATACTTACCAACTAGCTCAGCTCTGTGTTATTCTAAGGCCATTTCCATTCTCCGGCCCTTGCGCTTACGTTTTGATCCAATCCAAGTTGTTTGGAGACTGTTATAAATCCAATATATCCGGCCAGAACGATGACGCCTTCCGTTCTGTGCCCGTTTTGTGCCAAAATGATAGACAGCACTGCCGTTTCCTGTTGCTATTGCCCACGTCGGACCGTCAGACGAGCCTCGACAAATCCCGTGCGGCTCTCTCTCGTGACATTTCGTTCCATTCTATCACAGAACGTTTACAAACTAGTCCCCCCCCCCCCACACACACACACACACACCTCCCCGCCACCTAGAATAGTTCTGAATGGTCTTCATTCGACCCACCCGGTCACCCAAAATGCGTATTGCTATTCTGGCTGCCCTGGAACGCAAGTAGCGTTACCAGCGCTGCTGCTGTGCACGACATGCACTGCCGCGCTGGTAGCGTTCCACCAAAAAAAATGTGAATGGGGAAACATTTCGGTTGTTCTGTGTACATTTTAGAGTCATATTACGAGCTAGTATATTTTTCTTGGAGAACAAAACAGCGTGTTTGCGGCCGCACACTGACCCGCTACGTCATGGACGTCATGTTCACCTTGGAAAACGGGCGCGCTGAAAAAGGCGGTGCTGTCTGGGAAGAAAAGAAAGGCATGCATGGAGAGTGAACAATAACTGTATATCCCCAGCGACTTTCCGCAAATGTTTGAGTCTCGTAATAAATAAAGCAGCGTTTATTTGAGAAAGGCCAGTGTGAAAATTGTCAGTAAACTTATTAACTATTTTTTGGCGCGGTAGCAGGCTTGCGCTTCGGTTCCGTAGCTTGCACAGTGCTGTCAAGGAAAGTTGTCGCCTGGTGTAGTACAACTACTACGACCGCATAGTGAAAGCCAAGGTGCGCTGTAAAGAAAGCGAAGCCTGATATATGTGTCCCGATAACGGACGCTCGTCACGCGAGACTGCGCGTTAGGAGAGAGCGCGGGCGAAACAGGGCTGGTGGGCGGGTGGGGTGTGGGTGGTAAGTACGAGCATTACTCAGTCGGCCCGTACGCGACAAACCATCGCCACCGTTTCGGCTACGGCGGTCTTAACGAGAAAGGACCGGGGCGTATTAATCTCTCGCGACCGAGGTGCACGGGGAAAGGCCACATAAGAAAGGCCACATAAGAAAGGAGACTAGGGGGAAAAAAGGTGAGACCCGGCTAACGGGAACCGAGCGAAAAGGTCGACGTCGTTTGGAGAGCAGCGCGCGCTAGCGAAGCAAGCTTGGGGGGAAATAGTGGTGTGAGCAAAAGCGAAGACACTAGAGCCTAGTGTATATGTATATATATATATATATATATATATATATATATATATATATATATATATATATATATATATATATATATATATATATATATATATATATATATATATATATATATATATATATATATATATCCCAAGCGAGATGGAGAAACAGATGACGACTGTAATGACGTCGGCGACATCTTGGTTGGTCTGAGCGCGCTAGAAGAAACCCCACTTCTACTGGAGGTTAGCTTTCCTTTTGTTTTTGCTTCAGGAGCACCGTCTCTGTGCCCGGAAGGCGGAACGCAATTACGGCGAACCTGAGCGGCAACGGTTCCTCGATCCTCAGCGGCGTTGAAAGCGAGAAGAGGCGCATTTCTTCTCGAAGTACGAAGGATATGAGCGCCCGAGAAAACGGGGGGGTGCGGTACAAAAAGACGTTCACTACGTCGTGAGAGCTTAGATGGTGCACGGGAGGGTGTCCGTGCATAGAGAGCATAGGGCGGCGTGGAGGAGGAGAAAAACTTGGACGGCGCTTGAGCTTCGCCTTAAAAATTAGAACGCGAGAGCGTAATCGGGCCCCGTGCGCATCGCCTTCTCAATTGCTAGCCTGCCTTCGGTTCTCGGTGCATGCCTCAACCAGGCCGTAAGGAAAGGAACGACTCTGCGCGTTAACTGCTAAACTTCTTAAAGGCAACGGACTTGCACCGACGATTATAGGCTTATGGCTGTGATGACTGTGAAGTGAGACTTTGTGTGTGCGTGCTCTCTCCTCTATCTCTCTCTCTTTCTCCATCTTTAAATCTCCCCCCACCCCTTTCCCCAGTGTAGGGTAGCATACCGGTCCTACTAGACCGGTTAACATCCCTGCCTTTCCTTTCCCTCCTCTTTTTTCCTTCCTTCCTGCGCGTTAACATTGGCCGTTTCAAACCGTAAAGCTTCCTAATATTAGCTAGAGGAAACGCTTGGCGCTGCGATCGTTCAGCCACCATGGGTACCATGGGAATGATGGGCGGCACGCGGATTTGCCTAGTCTTCGTGCTTGCCGCTTCGAAAGTACTTGTGGCTTCGTTTATTTAGGTGTTTTGGCGTTGTTTTCGACAAAACATTGAATCATTCTGAACTTCGTGAGCCGATTTGAATTCGTGAGCCCAAAACGATAGAGTGGTGAAGCGGAACTGCTGAACATTTGCTGAACTTCGTATTGCGACAAAGCGGCTTCAGGCCACACGGAGCCGAAAGGAGCCGAAAGAACAAAGTTTAGACAAATCCGTGTACTGCCCTCCGTTCCCATGCTTGCTGAAGCGCCATGCGTTGCAGCGCCCATAGACAATAGCACCAGAGTTTCCTCCGGTGTACTGGTAGGAAACTCTATGTTTCAGACTATCCAAGAATGCCTACTGCAAGTACACCTGTGAAGTGCCCACTATGCCACAATTGTTCCATTTGCGAATCAGCGAAGGGCCAACGTACTGCTCGTCCGTAAGGCAACACGTGAACGAGGGGAATGTTGTTCGTGTCGCCCGATACGTAGATGATTACTTAATTGTAGTGTGCAAATATGAAGAGTCCTTGAGTGTTGATAAGATCCTGGAGGTCTTTCGAGACACTGGAATGGGGCTTAAGTTCACCAGCGAAATACCTTCACAACACGCAATACAGTTCCTAGACCTAAAGATGAATTTTTCTAACAACCACCCTTGTTGGGCGTATAACCCCAGATCTGTAAAACCACTTTTTAATTATAAGTCAGGGCATTCGAAAATAGTGAAGAAGGGTATCGCTACGTCGAGCCTCGGGGCCGCGATTAGGAAGTCGTGTATGCACCAGGGGGAAAAAACCTTTTCTGAGCAGGTGGGTCGCCTTCAGGCAGCCGGTTTCCCGGCTCCTGTAATCACTTCTGTTTGCGAAGTACTAGTGCGTCGGATTAAGAAGAGACAAAAAAGCTTTAAAAAAGAGCGGTCAAAAAAAATGTGCCACCTTGCCCTACAAGCACAGAATGGCGCATGGACTAAAGAATGTGGCATCTCGTTACGATGTTCAGGTACTGTTTTCAGCCAGAAACAAATTAGGAAAATTGTGCCCATTGGTGAACAAAAAGCATGAAAAACAGATGTCCAGCCTAAACAAATGTGGTGTGAAGCACAGGGACGCTTCAATGCCCTGTGCACAAGGGGTCGTCTACAAAATACCCTTATTGTGTAATAAAGTGTACATCGGGCAAACGGGGCGCTGCCTCTATGTACGGCTAAAAGAACACTCTGGAACCTTCAAGACCTGCACGTATGCCAACCTGCCTTCGCACTGCCACACGTGCGGGTGCAAGCCCTTGTTTAGTGATGCGACAGTGCTCTGTAGACACAGGGATCAGATGACACGGGAACTCGTGGAAGCCTTCCACATTAAAAAAAGAAGGAGAGTCCTGCGTCAGCCAAACATCGGTTTCTTTGCATGAAAAAGAAGAAAACCTAATCAGTAGTATGTTTGTATGACTTGATCTTTTGTCGCGCCTGCGCAGTCTCCTCACGGTTAAAAAAGCCTTTTTGTTTGCATAGTTATGGTCCCTCGCCAGCTCCTCTACGCATGTTCATTATGTTTATCGTATGTGTTTAAATAATCTGTATATTCCAATAAATCACAGTTGAGGGTCAGCGCTTGTTCTGTGTTACCTTTTCTTCGTCCCGTCCGTCTGCGCGCTGTTTTTTTCCCCACAATGTATCACCAACTAGCCCAACTTTCAGTCTTGCTCTACGGTAAAGTAATAATAATATCTGGGGTTTAACGTCCCAAAACCACCGTATGATTATGAGAGACACCGTAGTGGAGGGCTCCGGAAATTTAGACCACCTGGGGTTCTTTAACGTGCACCTAAATCTAAGCACACGGGCCTCTCTACGGTAAAGTCATCTTTTTGATACACCACTTCTTGAAACATGACCGGTGGCGCGTAAAGCAGTAAAGAGTGAAGATTTTGCTGTGGGAAACAGCGGCGCACACTGCATGCTTCGCACCTCCCCAGGTTTCACGTTAGTCGAGCTGTAACACCCTTTCCTACGTGCCCCTTCACCTCAATTTTTATGAGTCTTTTTTTTGTTTTTCTCTCTCTGTCCATTTCGCAGAACAAGGTTCTTCTCTTCCGTTCATGTACAAGGGGGGATCAAAAGTTCCCAGGCCACTATCCCATGTATTTCTATGGAAGCGGGGCCTGCGAACTTTGGACCGGCCCTGTACCTTCCCCTCTCCCATATCGTCCCTACTCCTCAGCTCTTACACCCCACCCCTTTTCCACGCTCCTTCACTCTGGGTCCCGAAGCACGCATTCAACGAAGCGTGCGAACAGACAGGTAATGTCGTCTGCTACTGGATCTTTCCCGTGATGAAACTAGATATGGAGGGACGGAAGGCAGTCAGTGAGTCCTTGCACGAAGCAAGGAGGTAAGACGGTGTGATGACTGTTAGTCGCGGAAGGCAAGAGCGAAGCGAAAGGTTAAGTGGGGAGGAGACTTAAAGAGACGCAATGGAGGGGTGCAGCTTAGGGAGGAAAAATGGCGTCACCGTAATACCCTCTCCCTCATTTTCACCGCTCGCCTTCGGGAGAAGAGCGGCGCCTGGTGACGGCAACGAGCAAATTTGATTACGTTGTTCTTTCCACTCACTTAACCACTGTTCCTTTACTTCTTCCCCGGCTCGATGTGTTTTTATTCGTGGTTGTCTGAGTAAAATCATTTCTTCGGGCGTCGACACCGTGTTAGCGAGCCCCCCCGCCCCTCTTATTTCCTACATCATTTCCAACCTTGCCGTTTAAGTAATGCGAACTCATTGGCGGATCCGATTTTAACGAAAAAAAGGGGCTGCAACGAACGCCACGGGGGGGTGAACAGAAAAAAAAATCGATTATCGCCGCACCGATAGGAACAAAAAGAAAAAGGAACAACTTTGAGAACGAGGACAGGAACGTCGCGACAGGCTTAAAGGTTCGCCCGTAATAACTGCCCGTTAATGAAGTTTACACCTCTAACTGCACCGCCAGCTTTAGCTAACGCCTGTGTTGTATCGCATTTACTTACGCGAAACCGTCGGGACGAATTAAGCTGTGTATCTTTCTTGCCTTTTCCCTCATTTTTTTATCTAGGAATGAGAGAGAGAGAGCCGCATTTATAATTTCATCGAAACTTATGCGTCGGCTGAGCCGCGTAACGTCGGGAACGTTTCTCATCAAGACCCGTAACAAGTTTCTCGTAAACTTGTTTGGGCTGTCCTCACTTAAACAAGGTGATGAACCCGAATGGCCCGAGGCCACTGCGAACGAGATCGTGTGACGAGGAAAGGTAGAAACGCACATACAGATGGATAACTGATCTCAATCGTTGTCGGCAGCGCAGCGCCGCCTTGCGGCGCGATTCTGTAACGAGGTGAAAACAGGTTTCGAGTGATTTGCCAAATGGTCAGAGTCGCCCGTCCGTCCGTCCACTGGCCAGAGCACGGCAGACCGCTAACTTCCAGCAGAGGCAATCAAGGTTCCGAAATTATTGCGCGCTCGCTCCCCACGTAAACGAAACGGGACACCCCGAGGCGCTTGTAAAGGGGGCTTCGCCTCACTTGAAGCCTTAATGAGGAGAAGATAGGTTTACAGGCACCCGAAGGCAGAGCGGTAGGAAAACGGCTTGGAAACGTTTTGATCGATCAGGTACTGCAGCTTTTGTATAATGTGTTGATTGAAGCGTTTCTCTTGTCGCTAGTTGTTTATAACGTATCTCAATTATAGTTGTGACGTACAAGTGACTGTGAATAAAGCAAGTGCCACTTTTGCACGAATCGTAAGGGGGAGTCTGCAAATGTTCAAGGAATAGGGATTCAAGGTGCTGCAGAGTCCGCTGGAAAAGAAATTTGTAAGTCTAAGTCAATATTTTGCACATATTTTAGTGAAGTACAAATTTAAATTCTTAGGTGAAACTGTAATAGGTATGTATGGCGCATATTTTTGCTTTATATCAGCGTAAAGACGCATGCTTGCTAACATGCGTCTTTACGCTGACAGTTGCATGCTATATTTAATTAATTTATTTATTTGTTTTTATTTTGAACACTCAAGCGATGGCGATACCATCAAATTAACTCTTCTGAAAATCATCTAGTTCTTGACAACGTATTTTAATTACTTTTGCTCATGATGTGACACCTGGTACTGTGGGCTGTGAGAAAGTTTACGAGAAAAGGTTTCGGATTAATTTTTTAACTACCTGACGGTCATCTGCTACAGTCTATAATGCAACATTCACTATACTTTTTTGGGTAGCAGCTTCGTGGTAATCGAACTTTAGACCATCACCACTGTGCCACGCCGGTGTCTTGATAATCCTTGGTAGAAGGAGCAACATAGGTTAAACGACATTCACCACCATCTTTGAAGCAACATTAAATTTTACTGTTTTCTTGTTTCTATGTGAGCCTATGTAAAAAAAAAAAGATCTAAAACGTAACTGCGTTGTTCTTACGTAGAACTAGAAGCAATGCTCGAGCACACACAGCGCAATATACCAACGCTGCGTACACGCATTATGCAAAATCCTGCTACTACGTGATATTACCGCAAAAAAGACTCCTTGAAGGCATAACTGCAGTAAATTCATGGTCATCTTACTGGTATAGAATCACGTCGTCATACATCTAACTGTGCCTTTTCCATTATTTCCATCCCGCCTCTTTTAACGTTCGAACTATCTTGCGAGCTCATCGCCTATGGAGCCACAAAAAAAATGCCCCCCACCTCCCCGAAGGAAATCGTGAAGAAATGCGAATGCATTTCGCGCGTGCTTCACTCCATTTATATATGGTGGTTGTGGTTCGAAGAAGGAAAAGGCGCCTAATTTCAGCAGCCCGGTAGGGAGCACGACGCAGCGCCTGTTTTTTTTTGCTTTTTTTTTATTTTTTTAATATTATATACGTGTGAGCGAGCGGACGGGAGAGTGGGGCGCGGGAGGGAGGAGAGATAGCGAACGGCGAGAGGAGCGGCGAAGCACTGCACCTACCCTCTCCTACACTCTCTCCACACACGCGGGAGCTCCGCCGAGCTCCCGCGATGCAGCGCCCTTCACACACCAGAGCGCGCTCCTCCTCTCCACTCACTCTCCGCTACTCCGCCCGCACCACCTGCTCCGGTTGCTAGGGGCGAGGATAAGCGCGCGCGCTCGCAGCTGTTGCTATGGGAGAGGGAGTGAGAGCGGAGAGATGAGGACACAGACGGACGCCTGACATAGCCCGACTAAGAAATGCATTCGCATTTAAAACGATCACCACGCGGTTTAGTCACCACCAGCACAAACTAATGCTCATATTCGGTCCTTTTTGGTTGCAACCCCACGGGAGTGGAACCAGGTGCCTGCGCTTGCTGCGACCATCCCGATCCGCATAAATTCGAGAACTTTTCTCCAAACATCGGATAACTGCTAATAAATCCCATCTCTCGTGTAATACCTTTTGAGGTACATGAACGTAAAATACACATTGCTTGCTCCACGGCGGCCGTTAAGCCATTGTCAGACGAGCAATGTGTTTGAAAGCTGGCCACACAAATGTGTCAACCGTTGGTATTGCGCGCCACCCGCCCAACGCATCCATAGCGAGGGCAGCCGCTTTACAAAGCAGTCATTTTGCATACTGAACAACGATCAAGGCTGTAGCTAAAGTATACTTTCCGAACCTTGCCAACAGTTCTCGCCCATGGCACGACCGCGTGAAAAGGCGACGTCGGCACACTCTCTTAACTCGATGAATACGGAACATGGGGAGCAATAAAGTTAAGAGGTAACGCTGAGGAGGCCAGGGACACGTGTTGTAGAAAAGAGAGAGAGAGAGAAAAAAAAGAAAAACCAATAAGGTGCTCGGTGTCTGTACTTCGTGTTTCACAGAATACCCGCGGGACAAACGGCGCCGGTATTATTCCCGCGCCGGTAAAGAATTCACGAAACGCACGCCGAGAAGACACGGGTAGTGCCGGTGGTTCGTTCTGCTTTATTGGCGCTAGGTATAAGAAAGCAGCTGTTTCTGAGAGACCACTAGAGCGCTCCGAGAAAACACGCCACCGCAAAGGAGAAAAAAATGCGAACCGTCCTTAGCTCGTTGTAATTTTCTTGCCCGAAGTTCAACACGTGCCAGTTCCCACCGTTTCTTTCTTTCTTTCTTTCTTTCTTTCTTTCTTTCTTTCTTTCTTTCTTTCTTTCTTTCTTTCTTTCTTTCTTTCTTTCTTTCTTTCTTTCTTTCTTTCTTTCTTTCTTTCTTTCTTTCTTTCTTTCTTTCTTTCTTTCTTTCTTTCTTTCTTTCTTTCTTTCTTTCTTTCTTTCTTTTCTTTCTTTCTTTCTTTCTTTCCTTCTTTCTTTCTTTCTTTCTTTCTTTCTTTCTTTCTTTCTTTCTTTCTTTCTTTCTTTCTTTCTTTCTTTCTTTCTCTTTCCTTCTTTCTTTTTCTTTCTTTCTCTTTATTTCTTTCTTTCTTCCTTTCTTTCTTTTTTTCTTTCTTACAACTCGCAAGTGTACTGACCATTGCATTATCGATGCTTTCAGTTTACATGATAACAGGTGGTTATAGCACTATAAGAGAGTACAAAAAAGGCGTGTCTCTGCTATATCATGGTTAGCCTGTATGCAAACTTATCAGTCAGATTATCCACATCCTTATCAACCACGTTGGATGCTTCCCCACACGATAACTAATTATGGACTGCAAAGGACTTCTTATCAGCTGCCGTCACAATTAAACAATCTCCATTTTGCAGGCGTTGAAACCACATACATTACACTTGCTCAGCCTCGCGAATTTCTCATTAACTCTGGAAGAGCTTTAAAGCACGACATTAGTGTTATCCTCATGTGTGCACCAATTAATGAGTTTCCAGGTTGTTGTTTTTTTTAGTCACTATTTTTAATAGGCGTTTTATTCATGATCATTATTTATGCTTCTTGGTGTTTACTATGTGTCTATAACCTGCGTTGTTGGTATGTATAATCGCTCTAATTTTTTGCATGTGTGTAATTTCTGTAACTTGGGCTAGATGTTGTGATCAATTTACCACGTGTTCTGTGGCCACCACTACGTCTGCCTGTCGTAAATAGGGGCTCAGGACTTTTTCAAGCGGTTAGTCACCTTTTTCGCCCCCCCCTCTTCGCCATGTACTGTATTCGTGGAAATAAATTATTATTAATAATATTATTATTATTATTATTATTATTATTAATATTAATATTATTATTATTATTATTATTATTATTATTATTATTATTATTATTATTATTATTATTATTATTATTATTATCGTTGTTGTTGTTTTTGTTTCTTTCTTAGCTTGCAAACTGGCGTCCTAGCCAATTTACCCTATGGTGTTCTGCACTGAGCTCTCGAGTTCGCGGGTTCGATTCCAACTTCGGTCGACACGTCATGAAGGTCTGCATTCAGCCGAACATAGATGTGCCCGTAAATGAGCAGTCAATGTTACAATTCAGAGGGCAAGAACTGGACGCAAAAAAAAAAAAAGAAAGAAAAAAACCCTGCTGTGCAAATCTTTGCAGAGCAGGGTTTGCAGAGAAGGGTCGTTCACCTTTCTGTGTGCGTTACCTTCATCGAATGTCAGTTCAAACAGGTCCAAGCACCGCCGCGGTGGAGCAGTGGCTAAGGTACTCGGCTGCTGACCCGAAGGTCGCGGGTTCGATCCCGGCCGCGTAGGTCGCATTTCGGGGGAGGCGAAATGGTAGAGGCCCGTGTACTGTGCGATGTCAGTGCACGTTAAAGAACACCAGAGTGGTCAAAATTTCCGGAGCCCTCCACTACGGCGTCTCTCATAATCATATCGTGGTTTTGGGACGTAAAACCCCTAGATATTATTATTATTATCATCAAACAGGTCCAAGCGAACGCGTGTAAGAAGAAAACAAAGAACAGTAAAAAAAATAAAAAAACCTACGCGTCTACAGCAAAATAAGTGGGGAACTTCTGTTTTATTTTGTGTGTGTGTGCGTTAAATACGCAGTTCGAGCGACACAGCGTGAGATAGGACGCACATGCAGGCGCACTGAAACAAGACACAAGCCGCGGAAGCGTGGCGCAGCTGGTCAGCGCAGGAGAACGGACGATTACTCACTTGGATTGAAAAACACGCTTAGCAACTACGCACGGATAAATAGAAACGACACAACGAAAAAGTTACCAGCGAATTTATCGTAGCAACTTCAAAGAAACATCTTGCGCTGGTCGTTCTCTTGCTTCCTCTTGGATTTCGCGAGATCGCATTTCTGGGTCTTCATTGTTCAAGAAAAATACTGGAAGTCATCGCTTACAGGTTGCTTAAAAAAACAAAACAACAACAGTGCGGTCACAGATGCGAGCCATAGAAACAAGTGCATGGATCTTGTTGCCGAAAGAAAGGCAACGGAAAACAAGGACGAGTTATGTAGACAAAAATATCGCGTTTGTCTCGGGCGATGAAAAAAGGTTTAACAATTTACATCAATCATAATTGTGACAGAACAGCATAAAACATCTAGAAGTTCAAACTCTTTATACTAATCGGCTACTTCAACGTACACTCGCGTTAAAGTTATCAATTTCTGTTCTCGCCGTTCCTTCGTAGATATAAACGGTCAATCACCCGTGGCACACCAGCATGCCTGTGGCACATAATCGCCTATGTGAATAAAAAATCACAGCATATCCACGGAGTGAATGATGATGTGGGCGAAGCTCCGGAGGTTCATCGGTAAACCGCGAATCTTCCGTGAAATTCGCCCAGTACGTCATCAAAGACGTGATGGTGGTTGGTTGCATGTGGTCAAACGATATGCATGTGAGACCATATCGCGATGCCATGTGTTGTATGGCATCGCAATCGTCATCGTCATCAGCGTCATCGTTATGACGCATAGTGGGTACATTCCATGTGGTGTGCCGTGATGGCAGCGTCATCGTCATCACACAGGGAGATACTGCTGGTTACGCAGGTGGCTACGTACTACAAACTACAGGGGACGCACGACCCACGGCATAAGGAGCTTCGCCCCTAAAAAAAAAAAATCCAGGCGAAGCTTCCATTAAGCCGCGCAAGGCTTGAAACAGCGAAGCTGCACGATTTTGAATTCTAATCTGGTTGCTTCTAGGTTGTTGGTAGGATTTAGCTAGGCGATACTAGGTTGTTTCTAGTTCGCTTCTAAGTTGATGCTAGGCTTTAGCTAGGTGATGCTAAGTTGTTTCTAGGTTTCTCCTCAGCGCAGAGAGGTTCGGGTGAAACCACACACAGTCACGGACACGACATTCTTGTCCAAACTCCGGAGACAGAACCTCGCGCCGAAACCAAGTGTTCGCATCTCTCATAGATCTACGGGTACATCGGCGTTGGCATAGGTCTTCCATCGCTTCGAAGTCTTCTCGCAGTCCCCGTTGCCCTTCCAGTTCCACAGTATTCTCTCGTTGTACGTGCTCGGGGTCTCCGGCTCGCCGCCGTCGCTTCGCAGCCATCTGTTGGGCTAACTGTTGCCCTCTTCCTTTTAATTGGACCAGTGGTGAGTAGTGCGACTTACCCACTTTATGTCGCATATACCCGTTTAAGATGACAGTTTTCTCATAGGCCGCACAGTGGCACACATAGGCGTGCGCACGAGGGGGGGCAGAAGGGGCGGCCGCCCCCCCTGGTCACCTGAGAGAGGGGGGGCGCAAATTCTGCATCATACATTGACATAATAGGAAGGGGGGGGGGGCGCTGCGATGAACCTTCACCCCCCCCTCTGCCCCCCCCCCCTGAAGGGGAACCCTGCGCACGCCTATGGTGGCACATACCCGTTTATTATGATACCGCATGGCACATACCCGTAGGACGCACAAATTATGTCTAGCTTGAACAGGTTCGCTGTTAAAAATATGGTCTTTTTGCAATAGTCAGGTGAAAAAAGCTTTTGGGTCACCTTGTTAATGAGTTCACTTGACTTGCATTTGCCTGTGAATCGAATATGCTTAGCGGAAATAACAGTTATTAAAGTTTACTGAAAGAGAGCGAGTAAAATTTGAGGCCACATTTTAAATCTCGTTCGACACGGGTTCCACTAAAAAAAATGGATGGTTTTCGCAAATAGGTTGTACTAACTTGTGTCTTTGCTGACGGGTATTAAGAATCAACTTGAGGTTCGGCATAGCGAGGAGCTTGACCGAAGGGAGATCCGACGCTAATGGATACTTAGCCCTGTATGAGCTCCGATGAGTCGAACATGTTATTGCGATAGTATTTTATGGACACTCAAGTCGCGTTTCTGCCGTCGCCGTCATGCTCCACATAAATTCCGAATTCACTGTTACCCGCCACGGTGGTCTAGTGGTTATGGTACTCGACTGCTGACCCCCAGGTCGCGGGATCGAAAATGCGGCCGCGGCGGCCGCATTTTCGATGGAGGCGAAAATGCTTGAGGCTCGTGAACTTAGATTTAGGTGCACTTTAAGGAGCCCCAGGTGGTCGAAATTTCCGGAGCCCTCCGCTGTGGCGTGTCTCATAGTTATATCGTAGTTTCGGGGCGTTAAATCCCGAGAGTTATTATTATTAAATATTGAATTCACGCTTAAAAGTACGGATTCACAAAGTTCACCTTCAACCACGTGGTTTCCTATCACTGAAAGTACGGTCTTGTGCTTGTAGTTCATGTATTGTGTCCATGTTTCCGTGTCGCGTTACACGTCACGCTAATTCAATAGCATCGCGTTAAGGAAGCTCACTTTATCCGAAAGCAGACATCTTTTTGGGCTCCATTACGAGCAGCCGCAGATGGGTCCGCTGTAGGTACACGCCGAAGTTTAATGGTCACTCCGTTGACACTTCGGATTAAACCAGTCGGCGTAAGCCGACCCGCGCATTTATTTTTTCGGAGAGAATAGACGAACCGGACTTTTATCCTCCCAGGGTCCCTTCTCAGGGCTCCTATGAAAGTCGGGAAAGAAACGAAAAAAAAAAAGTTTATTTCTAAAAATTGCGTCAGCCAAGTGAAACGTAAAATGAAGTCGAAAGGAAGGGCAGCCCGTCATAACGAGAAGGCCAACTGTTTCTGTCTCGAAGCTGCAAGTTTTACAGGAAAAAAAAAAAAAAAAAGAAGCACCGGTGACCGAATGAGCGGCGGTGCTTTTAGAGGCGATGTACCGGGGCTCCATCTTTTTGCGCGCTTCTCGCTAACAATTGATGAATGGTATATACAGCTCCGCTAGAGAAACTCGACCACCGAAAGTAAGGCGAACTCTAGAAGGATGACGTAACGAGAACGAGGAGGTAAGAGGGGAGAAGGGGAGACGTGATAGTGCGGAGAGCATTAGTGGATGTCAACATCTATAGAGATAGAGAGAAGAGTAAAGTTTCGAGCCCGATACCTCCGAAGCTAGGAAAAAGAAGAAAAAAGAAAAGATAGAAGTAAACGATGGAGAAGGATTGCGTGAGCGCCACCTTCGACGTCGCCAGACGAAATGGGTTTTAGTCTCGAAAGGATGGTAAGTTTGTGTTGTCTTTTATTGCTCTGCTGTGGCCTGGCTCTCAGTTTCCCTTTTGGCGCTGCGAGGCAGGCACCGTCGGTCTATTGTTGCCGACAGTGGATCGATGCGGGCGGCGTTGCCCTTAGCTCGCTGGTGCGGGACCGACCGTTGCTACAGGGCTGAGCCGCTGCCGGTGCAGCGGTGTGTGATGAAGTGCAGTTTAAATAGACATTGAAAAGAGCGAACGACAAATTGGACAAGGCTGTTAGCTAACTTCTCTCGGAGGTCTCTATCTTGCTTTTGTAGCGAGGCTCGAAGAAGTTGTCTTCTTAGGGAAAAAAATAAAATAAAACTAAGTCAAACTCGCTTCAACTGCTTTTTTATTATTGAGATTCTTTAGACATACACAGCCTCGGTTAAAAAGGCTAAAGACTGGTTAACTCGGCCTGACTAAGGCCCATCCACTCATACATAAGCTCAGGAGCAGTGACAGAACAGTACCAATAACAATGCGAAAAATGGCTAAAATAATATCAGAACAACAGCAGAAATAGTTAGAGGTGTGCGAGTATTCGAGTTTCGAATTCGAATCGAATAATACCTAATCGAATAATTCGATTCGACATTCAAATACCAGGTATTCGAAGTTTCGAATAATTCGACAGGGCGAATATCTAAAACGCGGCAAAGGCCAATGGTGCAACTTGGTTAGAGTGGGTGGCTAAAACAAACGCTAACGTCGTTACTGCAGGCCTTTCGTTAAAACTTTCACCGATATCCTGGTTCAAAAGCGAGTGCATGTGTAATTTAAAGGTTATCATCATTTCCGCACGTCAAAAAAATACGAGGGAGAAGTGTCAAGCCCTTCAGAACTTCCGAAACGAAAGCACAGACTTCTTGCGTAGTTCGGTCGCGTACGCCTAAGCGCCGTAAACATGCCGACATTGCCCCCCCCCCCTCGAAATTCGGATTGAGGGGGGGGGGGTTTTACCAAGAATAAATAATTAAAATAGGTGGTTTTCAAGGTTTTCAACAGGTGCCCCCCCCCCCCCCCCCCTCGAAAAAAATTTCTGGCTACGGGCCTGTCCTAAATTGTTTATGCCGAAGATCATAGGGGGCGTTAGTGTAGGTAGCAGTGAGCTCCATTACTTCCCGCGTTTAGTCCACTTTCCTTACGGATATAAAAGGCAAGTTTAACGTTGTACAGTTGGCTAACAGCAAGGAAATTAGGCTCATTGAAAAAATGCCCCCCACCTCCCCGAAGGGAATCGTGAGGAAATGCGAATGCATTTCTTGCGCCGACACCGACTTCTGCCATCGCCTTGAGAGGCGCCCAGCCAGCGAACGGTCGAGAGTGAGGCGCGAGCGGACGGGAGAGTAGGGGCGCAGGGAGGAGAGAGAGCGAACGGCGAGAGAAGGAGCGGCGAAGCACTCCACCTACCCTCTCCTACACTCTCTCGCACCACATGCTCCGGTTGCTAGGGGCGAGGATAAGCGCGCGCGCCCGCAGCTGTTGCTATGGGAGAGGGAGTGAGAGCGGAGAGATAACACCTGCCGGCGCGCGTACACCTCCTCAACCTATCCTCCTCCTCCTCCTCCTCCGCGGACAACGCCGGACAACGCCGCCTGACATAGCCCGACTAAGAAATGCATTCGCATTTAAAAGGCGCAGAATGTTTGGTCGCACTCAAGCCGCGATGGCGAAGACATTCAAACGACGCGAGGTCACACGCATTGCGGTAGTGAGGGCATTTTGGCGCACTTGCGTTAATGACATGTGGCAGCGCACTCGTTAGAGCGAATCATTTCGTGGGAAGTAGCTTACGTGTGACGCGCTTCTTGGGCTATTCGGCGTTTAAACTTACACCTCACAACCTTTGACCTTCGAGTGAATTTTCCGGCATGTGCATTATGGCTACTCGTTTAAACTTTTGCCCTCTCGCTTAATAGTTGTGAAACGGCCTGTTTAGCTTGGCGTCACACTCGCTGAAAATCTTTCGCTTAATCCGGTTGACTTGTGTTAATTAGATAATTATACTCATTAGCTCAGACGCGAGGAAGCTTTTGATATTTTGTTGTTTTTGTTGTCGCGTAGCAGGGGGTGCATTTATCAAGCGCGCACATAATATGTTTCGGGTGATTGTGGGCTACTTTTCGGAAGAGATAATCTTTTTCGGGTGATTGTGGGCTACCTTTCGGAAAAGATAATCTTTTACGGGTGATTGTGGGCTACTTTTCGGAAGCGATAATCTTTTTCAGGGTGATTGTGGGACTACTTTACGGAATAGATAATCTTTTTCGGGTGATTGTGGGCTACTTTTCGGAAGAGATAATCTTTTTCGGGTGATTGTGGGCCTACTTTTCGGAAGACAATACAGTTGAAGCTCGTTTATTTGGGTTTCACGGGACCGGTAAAACTGTCTGTACTAACCGAACATCCCGAAAGTACCTAGAAAACAGTATATAAATCTCTATTGCATAAACGCACGTTCATTTTCTTAAGGAATACCTAAATTTAGCAATTATTTTGCGCGAGAGCAGTGCAAAAGCAGCTATTTTCGTCATTTGCGACTTCAATCCCAATGTGAACGTGGCTCAAGTCCATCGTGTATTAATGCGGAACGTGCTCTGAACTCGTACGTTATTACGTACTAACAACAAGATTGTGGGTGGCGACAACGCCTTTTCAGAAAGCCCGCGGCGGTTGCGGCTGTCCGCGAACGCCGTTTTCGTTCATTTTCGCCGCACATTTGCGCTGCTTCGCGCTGGACGAGCTCTGAGGATTGTCCGAATTAATCGGGGCGATGACCAAATTAACGGGAGTTTGGTTCCATTAAATAACGCATACACTGGCCGGGACCAGGAAAACACGTCCGAATTATCCGTTTTTCCGAATTAACGAGTGTTGAATCAACGAGCTTCTGCTGTGTAATGCTCCGATTTGTTGCTATTGCATTCATTGCTTCGCTTTTGCTTCGCTGTTGCGACGAAATTGATCTTTTAATACGCTTCTCACTCGGGCATGCTTAATGCCATTTAGGACCAGTGCACATTGCTGGTTGTGCCAATCGCAGACTGTTACACGGTAACATCACGTTCACTGTAGTATGCACGCTTAAGCGAGTGCGTTGTAAAAACGCTGACAATCCCAGAAAAGAAAAGTTCATTTGACAGCGTGCTTTGCCGCAGAAATGGTCTTTGCAGGAAGAAGCTTACTTTCACAGTTTACGCAACGTCTCATAAATTAACATTAAAAAAAAAACGGCATAAATATGATAAGAGCACGTTTAAAACGTTATGTTCCAATGATAAACATTTTTTTTTAAAACCAAGTTATTTGGAATAAGTGACCAGGTCCTGATCCGAAAATTGCTTTTAGAGTAAGCGATGAACGAAATATTTCGCATCGATTAGCCGGACTGCTTTGGCTTGTATTGTATGAATTGTTTTGATTTGCATGAATATGTATTGTATGGGTAGATCATGAATGACAGCTTACCAGTATCTCTCAAGAGAAAGATATATAACGGCTGCATCTTACGGGCATTTATACCTACGGGGCAGAAACCTGGCAGCTTACGAAAAGGGATTAATTTTAAATTGAAGATGACACAGCGAGCCACGGAAAGGAAAATTATTGGTGCAACCTTAAAGCGGCCCTGCAACACTTTCTGAGCATGGTCAGAAAGCGCTGCCGATCGGTAGTCGAGGCTCCCGAGAACACGCGAGCCAAATATTATAGCGCAGCACGCGGCCTGGAAATTCACAATAAATTCTCAAAGTCAACTGAAAATCACTTTCTCTTCTCTCGATAAATGACGTTACAGGCTCAAAAATCACTACGTCCCAGGCCAAGTATCAGCCATTGGCTGATTTGAGCATGGCGCGCTCGGTCGTTACTGGGGCCGCCGCGGGAGGCCGCGACTTGTCCACGCGTGCGCGTGCGATCGCACTGAAAAGCCGCGCATTCGAAAAAAAAAAGAAGAGAAAAAGTGCGGAAGGTCACGAGGCACGCGTGACGCATTTTCTTCCCCCGTGCCTTCCCTCCCTTCGCAGCTTCCAGCGCTTTCGTCGGGACGAGAGAAGAGAGAATTGCAGTTGCAGTGTGCGACAAATCCTTTGTAACTCCACACGTACTGGACGGGTTCTAAAAATTTGTGCGGCGATGAATTCGCGAGGCAATAAGCTCCTTTAGTGAATCCATTCCATGGCTACTTGGAGAAGTGTTGCAGGGCCCCTTTAAGGGACAAGAAGAGAGCCGAGTGGGTCAGGGAACAAACGGGCGTTAAGGACTGTAATAATAAAACCACGCTATGGTTATGAGAGACGCCGTAGTGGAGGGCTCCATAAATTTTAGCCACCTGAGGTTCTTTAACGTGCACCTAAATCTAAGTACACGGGCCTCAAGCATTTTCACCTCCATTGAAAATGCGGCCGCAGCGGCCGGATTCTATCCCACGATCTGTGGGTCAGCAGTCGAGCACCATAACCACTAGACCACCGTGGCGAGTTAGGGATGTTAAGGACATCTTAGTTGAAATCAAGAAATGGGCATGAACAGGGCATGTAGCACGAAGACAAGATAACCATCATTAAGAGTAACAGACAGAATTTTAAGACAAAGGTAAGTGCGCTATATAAAGTAAGATACGCAGAGGCACTTAAGAAGTTTGCTGTAATAACGTGCTCCCAGCGTGCACAGAACAGGGTCAATTGGAAGAACATGGGAGAGGCCTTTGCCCTGCAGTGATCGTAGACAGGTTGTAGTTGTGGAATGAGGATGGTGATGGTGTATCAGTTCAGCATATGCGAGTCATCCATGTATGCTGTGTGTTGCCGCAACTGCAACATTGTGTATCGCACCGACATTTGATTGAACGATGCGTCGCCAGCACAGGCGCAGCCAGAAGGTAGGTTTCGGGGATTAGCTTGCGGAGGCGCAAAAGATTAGGTTCACTTGTGGATTAAACGAATAAGTTCATTTGTGGGGAGTTAATGATTAAGCTCCATAAGGAAGGAGTAAATAGTTATGTTAGATTCTGGAGAAACAGCTGCTGTCTCCTGACTGATTTCTTTAACCGCTCCTATTCGTTTCAAATCAAAGCATCGTAAAAAAATTTACACCATCTTCCCAAAGGGAACCCTGATGGGATGCGAAGCAGCAGCGTTGCGCACGGGTGGCGTCATGGGTTGAACGGCGCTAACGCGGGTGCTGCGGTGAGCGCTGGAAGATTCGTTTGAAGCGATGGCTGGCGTAGGTCTTGTCGTTGCGCGTCAGGCGGCAGCTGCGGGGGCGCTCCGGCGAGCGCGCGGCAGGCGAGGGAGAGAGTGACGTCAGCGCGCACTGCGAGGGAAGCGTGACGTCAACGCGCAGCTGCGGCGTGACCTACTTGGCACCGCTCCAACACCTGCGGCGAGGGGAGCGCGTTGCGGCGCGTTCGTCCGTACGCACGGAGGGACAGCGTTACACAGCCTATTCAAATAGCTGCTTCGCATCTAATATCCCTCCGACACCACTATTCCTTGTAACATCACGCCTGCCTATATAGTTACAGCTCCTTGTAACACAGCGGTTTGTTGTAACACTCCTGCTCTAATACCTCGCTGAAGCCTCGTGAAAAGAAAACAAACGAACAAAAAAATAACTAAGAAAGGCCTTGGCCGGCTATGGAATTGGCACAATGTAACAGCAGCATCCACAGCACAGCGTTCAAGCGAAATCCAATATTCAGCTTCGCTTACGTAAACGCCTGCTTGGTTGCACAGCACTCGTTACAAAGCAGTCTGAAGGGTACGCGTTGTAACGGAGCTGCTTAACACCGTAATTGGCTCGGAACAATTGCCGAGGCACTGTGTAACGCTTATCGCCGGCTTTCGCGTCAACGAGATTGCGCTGCGCTCAGCAGGTGTATTCACTCAACGGATGCCAAGGGCTATAGAAACAGTCTTTCTTTCTTTCTTTCTTTCTTTCTTTCTTTCTTTCTTTCTTTCTTTCTTTCTTTCTTTCTTTCTTTCTTTCTTTCTTTCTTTCTTTCTTTCTTTCTTTCTTTCTTTCTTTCTTTCTTTCTCTTTCTTTCTTTCTTTCTTTCTTTCTTTCCTTCTTTCTTTCTTTCTTTTTCTTGCCTTCTATCTTTGTTACTTTCTTTCCTTCTTTCTTTTTCGCGCACAAGATGATGATTTTTCGCTCACAGCCAACGACGCTGACGCCAACGCCGAAGCCGGAATTTCTGCGAAACGAGCTCTTTAACGCTATCGCGTTAAAAAAGCCAACAACAGGGACGTAGAGATCCCTTATTTCGATTTCGAAATGCTGAGAACCGCGCCTATAGTGTATACTACAGAACAGCTTCGGGGAAGTTTCCGACGTTTCTTTTTGTAAACGTACACTTTAATTTATACAGCGGCACTCAATCGGCTCTGGAAACTAAATGAAATAAACGAAAATAAACGCTTTATAGCGTTTACCTGTAAACCGCTGTCGTCATCAGAGTTGACGTCATGTGATTCACGAGAATCGAATAACTTCCAGGTATGCGTGTCAGAGTTCTTCGACGCAGACTACAACCTTCTTAGGTGAACACCAGAGAAAGTAGTGAAATTGTAAAGAAATACAGAGAGAGAGAGAGTGAGTTAAAATCAAGGCAGCAAGTAAGCTATAGGGTTGTCAGTAAGCGACTGTTTCTTGAGAATTAATAATACGAATATCAAAGAGCAGTTTGAGTCTGAGACGCGAGCGGGGATAAACGAATAAACAGAAACGTAGACGAAAGCATTTCCTTTCCGAACCTAAAGCAGGTCGTACATACGCACACACACAGCGAGACGGCGGAGTCCTCCCCGAGGCATTCGTGGAAAAAAAAAAAAAAAAAAACTCTGTCGTCGTCAATTTGCAATTCAGATCAAGAGAAAGTTTCTTTTCTTTTTTTTTGTTGTCACCTTCGTACAAGACATCCTCTGTGCAGTCGTGCGCAAAAATTGATAAAGAAGGAGAAGAAGGGAGAGATCGAGAATATCTAAGAAACGCTTTATTTTTTGACAACACAGAAGCTGAGCCGATATTCGGGGCGGAGAGAAACACTTACGAAAGCATAGATGCACTGATAGGCGCGGTTGAAGGCGCAGGTTTTTACGGCTCTACACGAAAACGCTGCGTGCGCTCGAAGTAAGTAGCGAGCGATACAGTCGGGTGCGTCGTAGAGATATGAGATGACAAAAATAAATCTGCGAAGAAAGTAATATTCGCGGAATGAAGGAAATCAATGAAGAAATAAAGAAGAAAGAAAGAAGAAAGAAAGGAAGGAATATAGAATGAATGAATGAATGAATGAAGGAAATAAAGGAAGAAAGCGAAAGAACGAAAGAGAAAGAAAGAACTAAAGAAGAGAAAGAAATAACGAACAAAAGAAAGGAAGAAGGAAAAGGAAAGAAAGAAAGACGGAAAAAGAAAGAAAGAGAAAGAAGAAAAAAAGAAGAAAGAATGAAAGAAAAAAGGAAAGAAAGAAAGAAAGAAAGAGAAAAAAAGAAAGAAAGAAAGAAAGAAAGAAAGAAAGAAAGAGGAAGAAGAAAAAATGAAAGAAAGAAAAAAAGAAAGAAAGAAAGAGAGAGAAAGAAAGAGAAAGAAGAAAAAAGAAGAAAGAAAGAGAAAGAAGAAAAAAGAAGAAACAATGAAAGAAAGAGAAAGAAGAAAAAAAGAAGAAAGAATGAAAGAAAGAAAAAGAAAGAAAGAGAGAGAAAGAAAGAAAGAAAGAAGAAAAAAGAAGAAAGAAAGAAAGAAAAATCGTCAGTGTTATTAAGCTACGAGACGGTGTCTGTCTTGGGCAATCGCCTTCATACCTATGGGGTTGAGAGATGTTACACTCAGATCGAGATTTTTTTTTTATGTCAGGATACAAAGAAGATCTAAGTCGTGCACATGCAGAAAAGAAAAGGTAGAAGAGAACAACAGTTGACTTCAACAACCAAGAAACAAAAACTGCAGAGAGGACAACACAATCGAGGAGTAAGCAATCGCTTAGACGGGAGGAGGCCGGAATGATCCCCCAAAAAAAGTATCACAAAGATAAGAGAGAAAAGGGGAGCTTCGAACGGGAGCTCAATACTATTTACGCCGCACGTCAGAGTAGACGCGAACGAGTGAGTGAACGAGGGAGAGAGTGTGGAAGAGAGAGAATCCGCGGAACGTCAAGGTAAGAGGCCCGGTTCGTTCGCTTTAGTGTGACGGTAAAAAGAGTGAAGGAAATGGAAAGAAAAAAAAAACCACGATAAAAGAAGGCGGTGTGATAGAGGACGACGTCATAAAGGTGCTTGAACCGCGATGCGCGCGGGATGTAGGAAAACGGTGCGCGGGCCGAATGTGACGATGACGATTCGTAAATTGAAAGGTGCGGATGCTCCGCGGTGGGGAGGGTGGCATCCGGCCTTGTATTCGCGAAAAAGAAATCACAAACTGAACAAGAGCGCCTCCGAGAATCAGGAAAGAGATACGAAAAGAAAAGATCAAATGGAATAGAATGGAAGGTGACGTGCAAGCGCTAAGCGCCCCAGCATTATATATATATATATATATATATATATATATATATATATATATATATATATATATATATATATATATATATATATATATATATATATATATATATATATATATATATATATATATATGAGGCCACAAATGTAAGTGGTGTGTCTGCCGGCGAACTGGGTACTTGGTTGGGAGCTGCTTTTTATACCAGTTTGCGTTTTTTTTTTATTTTCTTTGTTCTCATCGTCCTATTCGCACTTGCATAGAAGGCCGTCCGTCGTATCATCAAGACCCATCATTGGCACTGTCAGCGAAAAACGGAGGAAGCGGGTGCCGCTGCCCACGGGGCTGGCTTCTTCTCCCATGGGCATTTCTTTCTTTCTTTCTTTCTTTCTTTCTTTCTTTCTTTCTTTCTTTCTTTCTTTCTTTCTTTCTTTCTTTCTTTCTTTCTTTCTTTCTTTCTTTCTTTCTTCCTTTCTTTCTTTCTTTCTTTCTTTCTTTCTTTCTTTCTTTCTTTCTTTCTTTCTTTCTTTCTTTCTTTCTATTTGTCGATCGATGTAATAGGAATAAGAGAGTAGAATAACAACCTGAGAAAAAAAAAAAAAGAGGAGATATGAGGTAAACGCTCGGAGCGCAATAGAGCTGGGCTGCCGTCCGTCACTGCTGCTTCAGCGATCGTTAACGTGGGAACGGACCGGCGGTAGTGCCTCGACGCAGCAATAAAATAAACGAAAAAAAAAGGGTGGGAAAGATGACAGAATGAATAAAAGAAGAAGGAATGAGGAGACGTCAGTCGAGCAAACGCCACAGTGGCGATTGGAAGATAAACGGCATGAAAGAGGGGGGGGGGGGGGGTACTGCCGCTCGGCTATTGACTTTTTCGTCTGATGCAGCATCTGCGGTGCGGTATGTGTGCCATTTTCTATGGGGGGCCCCCCCCTTCTATTCCACCCTTTTGCCGTCCGGGATTCTGCGTGGGTCGGGTACTTTGGCTCTTGCATCTGATTTGGGCCTCTCGTTGTAGGGCTAGCTCGAGAGTCCGTTAGTTTTGGCTCGTCTCTTATTGCTTTTAGTGGGGCATTGTTTCGCATTTCGATTTGATTGTTCGTTGTACCGCTTGCAAGCGTAGCGCAGATAACAATGTTTACGATGGCGCACGGGTGATTCGGAGGTCACTATAAGGGCGGGTTGGAAGTAAGTGGTCGCCATATGGATGAAAGGATTTCAATAGGCCATTCCAACATTGAGCTGCGCAGTACAGTACAAACTCTGTTGTGCGCATACCGACTTTCTGGTCAAAAAAGAAAATAAAAACGGTATTAAATCGCGTTCATGTACCCGTCAAGACAGTGGCGGTCAAAAAGACATGAACACTATGGCTGAAATTGAGTCAACGTCATCATTTATTTTCCTCTAAAGACCCCTTTCAGAGTATTTCATAGGAGGGGGGTGGGGGGTGGGGGGGCAAGGACGCCAGCAACACTGTGGTCATTATCAACAATGGTCAATGAACACTATGCTAATTATTACGCAATGGTAAAGAAAAGAAAAAAAATACTGCATACACGTTTGTAATCGAAAAGTGATACATAAAATGCGGTACAACTGGTTGACACGAAGTAATTGTGAAGTGGTGGTAAACTAAGAATTAAAAAAAACAACAGATGAGAATAAGCGCTTAATTTTATTGAAATCCTGTTCAATCACAACAGCGGGTAGCGCACTTGCATAATTTCATAGCTGTAGGTAAGATTTGTTGAAGGCTTTAAATGCACCGTACAAATTCAGTACAGAAGAAGCGTGCGGGAGGTACCCTTAGAAGCCGCTGTGCCCGCTATCTTTGACGTCGTCCTATACCTCGTTGTCTGACACATATCACGACATTCCTGCCACATTTAACCTTTCCCTTTCTCAGCCCCCTAATTTGTTACAACGGATAGGCATTGTAGTCACGGATGCGGTTGCACGTACGGCTCAGCTGCAGGAACCGAATTGCATTGCGCTGGGAATCTGTATGAGACAATCCCGCGTGAGAATATAGGAATGTAGCAATACTGAGGGAATCGGCTGCTATGCATTGTAGCGCTGCAAGCCGTCTCGTAAGCAGTACACATCAGTACTACCATTGTGTACGGTATTGTCTTTAGCGCAATGGTACTTCCTCCTCAGTGGTACTGTCTGCACCACAGTGGCAATGCATATCAATCAATCAATCAATCAATCAATCAATCAATCAATCAATCAATCAATCAATCAATCAATCAATCAATCAATCAATCAATCAATCAATCAATCAACCAACCGTCCAACCAACCAACCAACCAACCAACCAACCAACCAACCAACCAACCGACCGACCGACCGACCGACCGACCGACCGACCGACCGACCGACCGACCGACCGACCGACCGACCGACCGACCGACCGACCGACCGACCGACCAACCAACCAACCAATAAAATTTCGGATTTTCAACATTTCTTTACAATTTGTTGGGGGTCCTTCAGGCGAAAATCTGTTGTAAACAGCTTGAAAGTGCCTCAAGGCCCGTTTATGACAGTGTAACGAAGAAGAAGTACTCTGGTACAGAGGCAGCAACATCGAGCTTGCAGCAGAGGCTCGAGCTAGTGAACTGTGCCCGGTGCATTGCTACCAGCGCTACGCTCAATAAATCTCCTTTATATTTGCAACAGCACCAACGTTGCAACAGCACTCTCGATAGCGTACAACAAAATAAAGTATATAAGCGTACATGGGTTGTATTAATCAAGACATATAAGAAATAAGTTTGTGTACAACAGTGGTCATTTGACAAAGCCAAATGACCACTGTCAAAGCAGTCCCCTGTCTAGCTAAAACGTCTTATGGTGACCGCGCGTGGTACTTCGGTGGTAGCATACGGCAGCTTGTGGAACTGCGCGCTGCTATAGGGACTGCATAGAATGCCATGAGAATGTGAAAAGCGCAGCGTTGGTTTGTCATAGTTAGTCATACGAAATTAACGACGCTGCGTGACATTATATTTGCACTGCACTGAAGGGCATGAGATACTAGCAGGACTAGTGGAGGGCCGTGACATTCAGGTCTGTGAGGTTTCACGACACAGCAGGGTATTATATTGGCGTTGTATGAGATTTTGTGCAACTTTTCTTTTTCGTTTTTGGTAACGCGTACAACACCATTCGTTCCAAGTGTGCTTCTTTTGTTCCTTTTCCTTTTTTTTTTTGCATTCATCTGGCTTCTCCGCCCCCTCACTATCGTGTTCAAGTCTAAACATGGCGCACGCGTTTATAATACGCTCAGATTTTTTTTTAAATTTCGCATTTCCACGAAGTGAATCATTACGAGTGGGCGAAGCACTGGGGATCGTTCTTACCGTAAATCACCCGTGACATTGCCCTACTCGCGCATGTAAATGAGTGACAACGCGTGCGTACAGTGTATACAATGTGTTTTTGCCGTTGAGCCGCCGTTTTCCGCGTCCTCAACCCCGGGGTAGCAGCTTGTTGTCGGCGTTGCCGTTTTGCCTTTCGCGGGCGAGAGCGCGTTCACGATCGTTTTCATCCATGGCAGAAAGAGAATGTGTGGTCTGGAACGCGCTTATTCTTCATCGTCATCAGCGTCATCGTCATCGTTATGACGTATAGTGGGTACATTCCATGTGTTGTGCCGTGATGGCAGAAAGAGAATGTGTGGTCTGGAACGCGCTTATTCTTCATCGCAATCAGCGTCATCGTCATCGTCATGGCGTATAATGGTTACCTTGCATGTGCTGTGCCGTGATGGCAGCGTCATCGTCATCGCACTAGCGTGGCTACACCGGGGGACACCGGGGGGAGTGATGTACAAGCCTCGACCTTAAGGAGCTTCGCCCCTAAAACTGAATTGTGAGCATTTTGGCGTGCAGTCTACAAAATCACAGATTTACTGATTGTTAGGGTTTTACGTTCCAAAACCATCGTTATGATTGTGAGGAATGCCCTGGTGTAGGGCTCCGGAAATTTCGACCACTTGAGTTGTGGCGGGTGCGGATTTCGGGAACGAAAGTGAGAAAGCAGTGCGTGAGACTTGAAGAGCGTACACTGCAAGGTTTGCATACATAGCAGAGCCTTTCAAGTGATGGTGCGTAGAAGTATTCGGTGAAAGGTGATGGCACAGACGTGCACTACCTAACAAAGAAGCGAGAGCTGGTAGTGTCAGAGCGCTGCTGCACAGAACTACAAAATCAACACGTGATGAAGAGTGTATGCTTGTGGGCTGGCAAATCATTAAAAGGTTCAGTACTGGGGATGGGGAAGAGAGGAGGATGGCTATTTCGCATGGCTTCTCCACGCTTAAGTTTGACAGCGATTTCCACTTCATGGAGATTAATAGCGTTGTAGTACAAATCACATCAAAGCATACAACGGTGATTCATAGCTCTCGTGAGGCGGCGCTGTAGCACGTTTGATTTAGCACTTTAGGATGAAGGCTCTTGGCAGAACCCCATGTAATGACTCAGGGGGATGCGTGAAGGATCACTACAGTGCACACAATTGAGCTAGGTGGCCGTGCTGAGCAGTCATCTCATTACGCGCGTTTACAGTATGCGGACGGTGCTATTCGTGGCCATTAAAAGCGACGCGCGTTTTGAAGCGCGATTGTTCATTCCGGTGGGGAATCGTTCCAATTTGAAACGCTACCGAGTTTCGCTGCAAAACTACGCTAGTCTCTTCCTGGCCAGGTGGTTCTGCCGCAATCCACATTAACTTGTTAAAAAAAATAAGGAAATATAAATCAGGAATCCGCCCGAACCGTACGAAAGCATCTTTGCGAGACGTAATGACCTGTTCTCACTGCACGCCTTAAATATACGTAACCTTTCAAGGTTTCTCCAGACAGCTCCCACGCGCACGGTGCTTTTAAAGAACTTATTGCACCTCCAAGAAAGAAATAACAGCAATAATCTTCTTCTCTATAGGCAAGCAAATAGAGAACAATATAACGAAAAGGTTCACAAAACCTTTTAATGTCCACTTCTGTAATGTAATGCAAGCTAGTCTGTTCTTCAACCTCGTTTATTGTTTAAATTCTTTTGCCTCCTTTAATCGTTTTTTTATCTTTACTTTCCATCTGCAGTTCCTTCTTACATCACTCTGCATCCTCAGCATGTTCTGATTCACAATTTATTATTGTACGAGGAATATTCTGAGTTATATTTCTTTCCGTTAAAAAATGTTTTCTCGTTTTGTTTTCACTTATTGCTTGCTTCGAAAGACATTCTGTTGCTTTGTTAATCATGCAATTTGGGTGTCATGCCTAAAACCCCAGTAGCCAGCAATGTTGCCGCGACGTTGAAGCAACTTTCTCAGTTTTGCGGCAACGTTGTGTCAAAATGTTGGTGCTATTAAGGAAATTGCTTTGCATCAACGTGCGAGGATTCCTCCAAGTTCACAGTTCACAATAATAAAATTCTCATAATAGTTCTCTTTGATGATTATGAGAATGATCATTGTTACACTAATTCCAGCCATCGTTACCGATGTCTTCACAGCTATCAGTCCCTAGGCCTTAGCACGTGCTTTTGTTTGATTGTTAAATAGTTCACGCATGGTAATATTTGGCCACATTAGAGCTGGTAATCCCAATACATGATTAAACTTACTAAACTCCCAATTTTAACGCGATAGCGTTAAAGAGCTCGTTTCGCAGAAATTCAGGCGTCGGCGTCGGTGTAGGCGTTGGCTTCGTTGTTTGTGAGCGAAAAATCATCATCTTGTCCGTGACCTAAAAACCGAGAAAGATGCAAATAAAAGAAATAATGCAAATTTCCGGGTCCGAGTGCGGGTCGAACCCAGGCCGTCTGTGTGGCAAGCAGGTGTTCTACCACACAGCCACGCGTATGCGTGGAAGTACATTGAAAATATTTTTATCTGCTTGGAAATGCAGTGAAAATAACTTTTATGTTTCACAAACACACGCGTCCTGTATACATACGTCACAATACAACATGTAATATCGCAGTAAAAAATGGACACTTTGTAAATTCCAAGGTTTGTTTGGCGAAAGCTTGTGGCCATTCGACTGACTATGCCATGTCTTTTTTATTTTAGGCTCTCAGTGGGATGGCACACAAATGGAATGTGTGCGTGTTTTCTTTTTTAATTATTTACCGCGAATCGCAGCGAGACGCGAGACTGATCTGCCTCCGTTCGCATGCGTTCGTATTTTCTCGCGCTTTGCGCATCGTGCAAACGCCATCCGCGTTCCAGCGTTTAAATTGACGGACACTTTGTAAATTCCAAAGTGTGTTCCGCGAACGCCTGTGTCCATTGAGAAGGGGTCGGTCAGAATGTAACGCGATGCGCGCGTCTCCCTCCTTGCATGACTGGAAACGCTGGGCACAGCGACGCTACGCGAGCAAAGCGCGAGCACTATAGAGTCCGGCGCGATCGGCGTCTGTTTGCACACCCCGGCAGCCACCTGGCACCGTGCCAGAGCTCGGACGGAGGGAAGGAAGGACGGATGGACGGACGGACGGACGGACGGACGGACGGACGGACGGACATGGACGGACACACGGACGGATGGACGGACGGACGTGAGCATGAGACATTAAAGGCTTTCGCCTTAATATTGCGCGGCACAAGCGTACATTGCCATCGGGCGTCACAACACGTGAATATCATAACGACTTCGCAGTTTAAAGCCGGCCACCCATTACAAAAGGCACACACGTTACTGCGCGTATTCCCTTAAGATCACGTAGTGGATGCATAGCAAGTTCGAAAAGATTTAACGCGCATAGTTGCTCGTGGTTTAAAGCATGCTACCCATTACATAGGGCACACACCTTAGTGCGCGCATTCAGTTGCACACACGTAATGGGTGGAATGATACTTCTAAAAAAATGCCGCGCACAGACGTTCTCTCGAGCCACCGCGATCTTGACATTCTTTTGATGGACACGTAGTAGAGACAGAATATCGCTATCGCATTTCTTGAAGGAGAAGCTTAAGGGTCCCCCCAATTTTTAGGGGCGAAGCACCTTAGGGTCGCACAATGTCCGGCCGTTGTCGTCGAGGCTCGCCTCGCCGTTGTCTCCCTAGTCGAAGCGCAGGTGCGAAACATCTGTGCGCAGTACCGTCTACAGAACGTACATAGCGCGCATATGGCTTAAAAAAATTAAAGGCCACAACACCGTAACAACACCGACATTTAACCATCCATCAATCAAAGCATATGGCAGAGCAAAAGGTTAACAAGAACAGAATAAAAGGCTGTTAACCAGAACAAAATAGAAGGCTACAATGCCATAAAAGAGGCAGAGCGGCAGCGCCAATCAACATGTGAACGAACCGAAACATCTGTGAGCAACAAAAAGGTTATCAAAAGGCTGTTAACCACAACAAACAAAATAAAAGGCCCCAACACCATAAAAATACCGACATTTAATCACCCATCAATCAAACCATATGACAGAACAAAAGGTTAACAACAACAAAATAAAAGGCTGATAACCAGAACAAAATAGAAGGCTGATGAACACTGCTTCGCCTCATCATCAACATTCACTTCGTGGATCTGCAGCAATTTCTTTCCCTTGTCAAAAAGTTTGAATTAAGCTTTCCCAGCGATTTGTGAAAGCCATTTTTTCGCCAGAATTTTCCCAGCAATTCGTGAATGAACTCGGTCGAACTGCACATGTAGCTACATCTTGTTAGCCTGTTTTAGAACACGCAGGAAATCTAAATGAAACGCTGCCTGCCAAAGAGTGGGAATATCCCGCTTTTTGTTGCGTCTCGTGGTACCTAAACTTCTGGCGCTGACCGTACGTTGAACAAACAAACGACGCACTGAGTCTACCAAAAATATAAACAGGAAAAGGCAAAAATTCAACAAAACTAGGAAAGCGCACGTTGAGAACGGCGTGCGGTCCTTTTGTCTGGGGCGTCTACGTTTTCGAACAGCGCAGGGAACATCGACATAACAAAAAATGAGGCATTCAAGTATAACTCAACACTGCGCACTCGCAAGAGTGTCGCAGCATGTAGCACGAACTTTACACCAACGTGAAATCCCACGCAACAGTCCTCGCGGTGAGGCAAACGCGTCGCGTCGCTCTCAAAATTCCGGCCGGAACAAGAGAATGGAAAAATCTGGCGAGCTATATCGGTAATTAAATTAGGCCGAATGAAACCCCACTCAATCAGTGTTTGTCAGCGGACACAATGTGCGCGCCCGATATGGGATGGTGTGCGTTTACTCTCCCGTTTAAACGCGGGATGAGGGAGGTTGGAGGCGGGTAGGGGGGGGGGGGAACCTTCAATATTGTATGAACCGGGGTGTGTTTGCTCTTCCAAGATTGCTGTGACGATGTACTCCCGGCGTTGCTGCTTTTCCGTTCCCTTCCTCCTTCCAATTCTTCCCCAATTTTCCCCATTTTTTATTTCCCGTTATGTGCCGTACGTTTCAATCGATTCCAGAAAACTGCGGCGCGCTTTCGGGAAGAGCTTCCTCCCTCCCCTTTTTTTTTTAAATTTTACCTCCAGCAGATTCCCGAAATCGGTACCGGCGTGCTCCTTCCATTTTTTTTTTTGCTCGTATGTACCGCGTTTTCCGCATTACACTCCGCCCGGCACGTACAGTGCGGGAGAGACGAAGTGCTGCTAAAAAATCTTGGTTTTGTCTTTGCTGGTCCGCAGGAACACTGCAAGCCCAATGAAGCTTACGCGATAGAATTATATCAATAAAAAAAAACAATGTACACGAGATTAAGGAAGAGAAACAAGCGTATTTCAAATGGATGACATCAGTCGCTGATTGTTTCTAGAGACTCAGTATAGCAACGACAATGTCGGCGTTTTAATGTGATAGCGTTCAATTATTTCGCAGAAATTCCGGCGTCGGCTCGGCGTCACTGGTTGCGAGCGAAAAATCGGCGTTGTCCGTGACCGAAAAATGGACAAAGACGCAAAGGGAATAAATAATAAAAATCCTTCGGTTTGAGTGAGAATCGAACCCAGGCCTTCTGCGTGGCAAGCAGGTGTTCCACCGCAGAGCCAGACCATCTGTGTTTTTCTATATTGCCAGTCTTCGACATGAACCACAGCGCCACGCCATCGCATGAAGCTACTTCGGAAGAAAGCACTATATGAATGTCATGTTGTGGGAGGACTCCCTAAGAGGCGTCGTACGCCTGCGTTTCACCTCAATAAGAGGGTCGTGCCGGATGGTTTTTCTACGAAGCACAAATATCTTATCTCTGCTAATTTAAATGCTAGGTGTCCGGCAAAATAAAAGATCCTTGTTTCTAACAAATTTTTCGTTTCGGTTGGAGCTGATCTCGGATTGTCTGAAGAAATTCGCTATGCCATTCAAATTTTCGACTTGAAACCAGGGACAAAAACGTATACCTATATGATGAAATTAGCAATCTTAAGCACGAGAATTCGCGAGACGCCGCAACATTGAGGTAGCTCCATGAAAATTTGGCTAGGCTGGTAACCTTCGGTAGGGACATTTTACCCCTCTCGTCACATGGTATGGGACCTGCCCCTGCAACCCTGCTATACCCCCTATCCCCAAACCAAACCCGGGAGGAGTGGGAGGCGACCCTGCTTGGCTGCTGACCTTCAGGCCCAAAAGGCCTCGGTCCGACGTGCCCAGGCAGCAGCCGACGCCAATTAATGGGGTCCCGTACTAGGGATCCCCACCTACTAGTTGTAGGCGCCCTCCTCTTATGGGGCGGTCCCTGCATACCTCCCTTGTTTATGAAATAAATGTTTTTACCACCACCACCCACCTAGTGTATTTCAAGACACACATCTACGCAATTTCTCTAGATATGGGTGGGTCAGCGATGGCTGTAGAGGGATTAACACGATAGCATATAGGAGCTCGCTTTGCAGCGATTCCGGAGTTGGTAGCGGCGTCGTTGGTTGCGAGCTAACAATCGACGTTTTTTTGTGTGCGATAATTCGAGTTACATGCAGATAGAGTTATAATAAAAATTCTTCGGACGAATCGAACCCGGCTTTTGGCGCGCCAATCGAACCCTGCAAGCGGCAAGTTATCTTTTCGTTCACTTTACCGTCTTCACATTTACACCGTAATTACTACAGATAACATCCCCTATACTTTCCTTGGTGTTTCTGTCTGTTAGTTCTAATTAATGTTGTGTCTAACGAAGAAAAATGAGCCCTTAAAATTCCCTTCAACGAACAAATTGGAGGCATCACAGGAGCTCTTGATCTTATAATAAAATTTACACAGGTCCCTTACGCATTCGTCTAAGACGACTACAAGGCGTAAGTCATCTTCTGTTCTCCTTGTCACTCGAATCTATTGATCCTTTCCTCGCCGCCCCGAAGGCTTTCTGCACCTAATGTGGTTCTACACAGCCTCCGTGATCAGAGACATTGTAAGCTTTGTGCACATCACGTGGTTTTGCACAGCTTCCCGTGATCCGCCCACGTTTGACCAAGCGATGTTGTAGTGGGATGACGTCATCATGTGACGTCATGTCATGACATCCCAATTTTTGCGATCTGTGACGTCATCTTGGAGCGTCATAGCTTAAACAAGGTCACGTGAATATTTGGCGAGAGTTCGCGAGACCTTAAGTTCTCTCAATGTCTCGCACAAGTCTCGCAAACGAGACCACCGACTTGGCCACTGAAGGTTTTCGCCTTGAAAATCTGGCGTTGCAGGATCTCTAGGGAAACCAAGGGCATGCGATATAAGAAACTGGAAGTGGGGTGGTCCATGACGGAGCTAGGGCCTCAGCGAACCCTAAACCCACTGACTAGTCCAGGCTCGAGATCCCGCATCTCTTTTGCTCTTACGTAGTCTCTTGGAAATGCCCAAAAGTATACCAAATCATGACACTTAAAGTAAACTTTCACTTTTGCTCACCGCAGTACCCTACGTAAGCTCCACTTCCCTCCTACAAATGTTTCGCGACTAAATACTTGTGGAACGCAAATAAGCTTCTTGTTTTCGACGTCGGCGTCGCCGTGAGGTCCACAAAACAAAGGCGCGTCTCGAGCCGCCTAGTTGTTGTTCCCCTTCGTCTTAGCGTCGATTGCGTAACTGAAAACATAAGCAAGTGTCATTCGCGTTATATAAGGTACATGGTAAAACAGCCACACTAGATGCTCTTCTCCTACGAGTGGCCTTAGGTGAATGCTTAAGGGATCCTATGCGTTTTATCGATAACGAACGCATATGACATTTATACATTTGCAGCTCTCAACTTTCGGATTCGAGCTTTTTCTCGGCTTGACGCGGTGGACAATACTCCGGAAAAAATGGTACATTTTATTCCCCGGTAATTTTCTCTTTCGCTTTGTACGTTTGCTTCGCTGGAAACGTGCCGGGCATTTTCAACGGTTATGTGTCAGCTCACTTCCGGAGTATCTCGTTCCACTCAAAAAGGAAGAAAGGAAAATAGAGAAAGAAATTGGGTGTACGTTACACAAGAGGAAGTCAAAGAGGAAGGAAAGTATAAATAGATCGCTTCTACGTGCGCGTTTATAAATTAAAGAGCACGGTTACTGGCGACGCCTGGCGCACGGCATAACGACGATGTCGTGCGAGAAGCTCGCATGACTGAACACTCTACATAAGTAAACGCTTGAGAGTTGATTGCAAGGCAGTTTTTCCTTGAAAATCGTCTCAGAGATTTACTCGGGCGTGAATCAGCTGGAACTCTTAAAAAATTGATGCTTTAAGGTCATATACGACTACACTTCTTGAAAAAAAAAAAAGGAACAGCGCAGAAACATAAGGAAGAAAAGAAAGAGAGGGAAGGCACATATTGCTGCATTCACAACTGAAAGTTTATTGGAATGAAAGAAGGTCGCAGGATCTAATCCCTGCCTCCGCGACCGCATTTTCGATGGAGGCGATTAGGTTTGACGCCTGTGTACTTGATTGAATACAATGATTGTTGGTGTTTAACATCCCAAAACCATGATATGATAATGAGGGACGCCGTATGTGGAGGGGTCTGAAAATATCAACCACCTGGGTTCTTAACGATATTGAACTTGAACTTTGAACTTTATTTCCAACACAAAGATGTTGGGGGTTAGTTACCCCAGGCAAAAAGCTGTCAGAACAGCTTGAAGGAACCTGGGGGGAGCTTACAGGCAGCAGAGAATAAATAATCACAGAAAAAAAAAAGCGATATGATTAATAACTTGATAATTAACATAGCTGAAGTACAAAGCAGGGCAAATATAAAAAAGACACAACAAAATGCTCGAATACAGTGCGGTGCACATTACATAGAGATACAGACCCAAATAAAATGAACATATCTAGAACAAGTGCACAATGAGATAATGCAAACGACTCTCCGCATAGATAAAAACAAAGTATAACAATGTAAAAACAATGACGTAGTGACATAAATGAAATTTTGTTGTAACGGCTCTACACTCGTTTACTAGGAAAAAAATCTTATTTGTTCTTTAAATTTAGGGAGCGGGACATCAAAGTTGATTTGGGAAGACACACGATTTATTAGGGCGGGTATATGATAAGTGAGGGTCGACCTTCCATAATTTGTACGCGTTCGCGGTATTAACGCGATAGCGTTAAAGAGCTCGTTTTGCAGAAATTCCGGCGTCGGCGTCATTGGTTATGAGCGAAAAATCATCATCTTGTCCGTGACCGAAAAATCGAGAAAGATGCAAATAAAATAAATAATAAAAATTTTCGGGTCCGAGTGAGGATCGAACCCGGGTCGTCTGCGTGGCAAGCAGGTGTTCTACCACACAGCCATGCCTCTGCTTGGATATACTGTGAAAATAACTTCCTCTGCTTGGAAATGCAGTGAAAATAACTTCCATGCTTCGCAAACGCAAGCGTCCTTTATATAGGCGTCGCAATATAACATGTAATATCCCAGGAATATTGCGTGGTACAAGCGTAAATTGCCATCGGGCGTCAGAATATGTGACTATCATAACGATTCCATAGTTTAAAGCCAGCCACCCATTAAAAACGGCACACACCTTACTGCGCGTATTCCCTTAACACCACGTAGTGGGTGCATAGCAAGTTCGAAAACATTTCCCACATTTGCCGCGCATAATTTCTCCTGGTTTAAAGCATACTACCCATTACATAGTATGCACTAAGTGATTGAAGTACGCAGTAGCGACGGGATATCGCTATCGCGTTCAACTCTTAAAGGCGAAGCTTAAGGGTCCCCCCAATTTTTGGTATCTGCTTATTACTTAGGGGATGTCGTTCTAATGTTTCATGTGCCATGTTTAAGAAATTATGCTTATGTACGTGCAGGAGGAGTTTATAGTCGTATAATTTACTCGCTTTAATTTAAGTACACGGGTCTCAACAATCTTTGCCTCCATCGGTAATGTGGCCGTCGTGGCATGGATTCGATCCCGCCACCTTCGAGCCAGCACTCGAGCACCATAACCATTAGACCACCGTGACCGGGACGACAAACTTAGATTTAGTTTCACGTTAACGAACTCAAGGTGGTCGAAATTTCCGGAGCCCTCCGCTACGGCGTCCCTCATAATCATCTTGGTTTTGTGACGCTAAATCCCAACAGTTATTAATTATTCCTATTAGGAAGAAAAGATGAACTCACAAGCACAAACCGCGAATGTAAAGTGAAGTCAACAGCTGAAAAAAAATGTTAAGTAATGCGGTCATGAATAAAAGAAAATTCCTGTTTCTGCCAACATCGCTGATGGTTGCCTGACACAAGAATCGCTAGACTTGCTAATGTGAAAAGCTTCTGAAACTTCTCGTATGAACAGGTCATAGTGCTTAAACAAACCGTGTTTTAAAAATGGGGTGTACAACCTTTTTTAAGCTTAAAGCTCGTGTTTCCTTCCTATAAACTTTTAGTTGTGAGTGCAGCGCTGTGAATCTTTCCTCTCTTTCTTGGTCTTCGTGTTCTTTGTGTTCTGTTTTTTATTTCAAAAAATTAATACGCACCCAACTAGCCGAACCTGCTTTTTGATCATTTGCGACTTCCTGTTCAACTGGTTCCCTACTCTAACTATTTGTGTAGTCCTAACCAAGTAGGACAACACAAAGGAAATCGGCTAGATGAGTTACCTTTCTATTTAACGCCAAGCCTCAATATTTTTTAGGTGCGAAGGAGCTATTTGACTCACGTGTGTAACGCCGTACGTTACGTAAGTCCGTACGAATGCGCCGCAACGCGTTCCCCTCGCCGTAGTTGTTGGAGCGTTGCCAAGTAGATCACGCTCCCCTCACACGCTCCCCCTCGCAGGTGCGCGCTGACGTCATTCTCTCCCTCACCCGCAGCATGCTCGCGGCAGCGCCCGCAGCTGCCGGCTGCTCCGCCCGCTCGCAACAACTCTGACCCGCCTCCCGTGTCTTTGCGTTTCAAACAAACGTTTACTCGAGTAAACGCTACACCGAGTTTCGCTTCAAACCGTTCTTCCAGCACCCGCGTCGACGCCCGTTTCAACCGGGTCAACGCCGTGCGCACCGCTGCTGCTTCGCATCCCATCAGGGTTCCCTTCGGGGAGATGGTCCAAGTTTTTTGCTGTTTATCTGAGTTTTCTCGACATGACGAGTTAAATGTTTTTTCCTCGTGGATGTCACTTGAAGACGTTTGTAATGTTTTGATAGGTTTTAAAATATTATCGTGATATTAGCTGGTGGCTGAGGGATTCATTATTTCGCAACTGTTCAGAATGAGGTCGCGTGTTAGATCGCGACCTTATAAATAAGATCGCGGGTTTCTAGGCAACAGGCGCGGAGGGTTTTTTTTTTTTTGTAGACGGAGGAACGTTTCACGTCGAGCCTTAACAGCCTCGCTAATAAAAAGAACTGGCAGAACATGCCACCGAGGCGCTCAGGTTTGCGTGAAGTTAGGTAGAATACTCACGGATTGAAAAACGAAAACTTAAGGGCTAAGTAATGCACGTATACTTTCGTTTGCAGCGTTACAGTTTGTGACGTGACCATTTGAACACTTACATTTTGACTCGACCATTTGTACACTTACATCGGAGACAACATTATCTTCAGCAGCCGCCATTGAAGTGGCATAGCACGGTTATCACGAACAATTGCTCATAGCAGTCGTCATACAAAAAAGACTCACAGGGTCTCGTATGCATTCGCCTAAGACGACTCGACAGCTAAACCCATCTTCCTCTGCTTCTTTTTCTTTTCAGTCACTTCTTAGTCACCGCATTTATACCATTCCCCCCCCCCCCCCCTTCCCTACTACATCGCCCTCACAAAACTTTTTGCACATCACCGACTTTGCATTGCCTCCGTGACCGGTCCACCTTTGAGCAAGCGACGGTGTCGTGTGATGACGCGGTCGTCTGACGTCATAGCGATGTCTTGACTGCGTCTCAGTTTCGGCGATCTTTGACGTAAAGACGATGTCATCACTTGATGGTGACTTTTTGCACCACTCGATCATGTTGACGCTGCCACCGCCGACGGTCAGTTTTCGCGTTTGATGAAGCGCCAAAGGCTTTCGCCTTTAAAAAAAATTAAAAAACAAAAAACAAAATCACAGCATATCCGCGGAGTGAATGATGATGAGTGGGCGAAGCTCCTGAGACATCATCAAAAACGTGATGGTGGTTGGTTGCATGTGGTCAAACGACGTGCATGTGAGACCATATCGCGATGCCATGTGTTGTATGGCATCGCGATCGTCATCACGGCACACCACATTCCACATGGTGTGCCGTGATGGCGGCGTCATCGTCATCACGCAGGTGGCTACTACGTACTACAAACTACAAGGGACGCACGACCCACGGCCATAAGGAGCTTCACCCCTCGCGATGCCGTGTGTTGTATGGCATCGCGATCGTCATCGTCATCACGCAGGTGGCTACTACGTACTACAAACAAGGGACGCACGACCCACGGCATAAGGAGCTTCGCCCCTAAAACGATGTCTTTTTCAATCCGTGAGTACTGTACATCTTGCGCGTCCGATCGCCCGCCTCTTTTCTATTAGGCGGCGTCAAACATGGCGGCGCGTCTCTAACGTCCGAGCAGACTGGCGAACAACGGCCCGACCGACCGATGCCGATGTCGATGAAGTCAACAAGGCGCCGGCAGACGGCTGCCGCCGATTCTCCGCTTCCCTCCCCCAGGGCGTCCTCGCTTCGTCGGTGGCCGGCTCCTCGCTCCCAGGCCGGGCGGTAGCAGCGGTGCGAAAGCCAGCGGCGATGATTGTGTGCCCGAGTGCGTGCGTGCGTGTTTGCGACGGCGAGCGTCGCGCGTACGCTGCGAGCAACGCGACGCACACACTGCGGGACAACATCGCGTTAGAGAGGCCCGCACGCACAGCCGACGCCGCCTCGCCCCCCCGGGCGTTATTTCTGGCCGGTCCGTCCTCGTCCGCCGCCTCTTGTTTGCTGTATCCCAAGAGGGACGCCGCTGGGAAAGGAAACAAAAAAGGAAAATAAGGAATCGGGGAGCGAGAGAAAGTGTCGGAGAGAATGAGATGCACGTCACGTGCTGGGCTTCGCCAGAGAGGCTGTAAGAGAGTGCAAACGGCCTTTCGAAACACTGCGGTGGAGTGGAGGTCCAGGGGAAGTGGGGAAAAAGGGAATGAGTGGTGGGAGGGGGGGATGTCCAAAGAGGAAGTTGCCGAGCACTCATTAACTTTTCCCTAATGGCGTTTTCTCAACCTCAGCTTTCTGCCCCCCCATCCTCTCCCCCCCCCTCCAACAGCTACGGACCTCTTGGTTTCGGCTTCGGCTACTCACCATGCTTCGGCACGAAGCGATATTTGAGAGTGTTAGCGTGAGAAGGGAGGGACGGTCAGTCGGCTGGAGCAAAGAGCAAGCAGCATCTTTTTTTTTTTTTGAGGGTATCGAGACGTACACGTATTCACTGCTGCGTCGTCCGCGCTTTTGTTATACTGGCTGACGCCCTCGTTTCCCTATATCCCCTTTTGTTTCCCTCTTTTTATTCCTTAATCTTGTTTGTCCCCGCTTGAATGAGAATGGGGTGCGCGAATGTTGCTTGTTCGGTGCTTCTTCTTTTCTTGTGTCCCGCCGCCGCTGATGCTTCTGTTGCTTACCAGCACCGTCCTCTTCCTTCCTCACTGCTTCTTCCCGCATGCCCTCCTGTACATCCGCTTCCCGCGCAAACACAGACCAGTGCCGCTGTTAGCCGCGCCAAAAGCTGAGCGCGCGTTAAAGAAGGGAAGAAAGCGCGGGACAAGAGAAGAAGCGATGGCAGTCCATTTCGCGTGTGTTTGCCTCTCGCGCCAAAAAAAAAAAAAAAGGCGGGAAGCTGCGGAGCAAGGGAGCGCGCGCGCGCTTAGTTTACATAACGAAGGACGAGCACCGACAACGCGACCGAAAGGGAAAAAGAGGGAAAAAAATGGGGAAAAAATCAGCAAGTGTCTCGGCGCAAATGGAAGGGGCGAAGCGAGGAGAGCCCCTCTAGCAGTTCGTTTTCTTGCGAGCTGACCTTTAGTTGTCCTACGCCACGCTTGAACACTCGAAACATGCTCTCTCTCACTCCCTCTCCCTGTTTCTCTTTCTCTCCCTCTCTCTTTTAAGAGCTGTGCGTTGCTGCGGATATCTTCTTGGAGTCGCCACGTCTTTCCATCGAAAGCCCGCGAAAGAGCTTCACGAGGACGGCGAAAAAGTAAGAAGAGGGTTTTTACTCTGTCAATGCAGTGATAGAGGGCGTGCTAAAGCGCGTTAGTTTCGTCGAAGATTTCCATCGGCCCGTGCTCTTCACCTGCTTAAGGAAAAAAAAAAAAGAAGTCCGGGACCGTCAGCGAGGGAGGATGTAAGAGTGCGGAAAAAAAAAAAAACAAGCGAATGAAAGGGCGGCACATCTTAATGCACGCGTGGTGAGAAATAGTAAGAAACGGGGGAAAAAAAAGAAAGAAACGACCCATCTCTGCACTGAATCCTTGGCTTGGCTCGACTTTGCTTCGGCTGTTATGCCGTCTCGTTTCCTCTGCGGTTTTACTCCTACTTCGCCTCGCGTATGAGACTTTTCCCCCCCCTTTTTTTGAGAAAACGAAAGCGACCTACCGAAAGGAATTAGGTAGTGGTATGCAATCATTATCTCCTCTTGGATTGCGTTGAATTGTGCTGGATGTGTTCAATGGTCCGCATCTTTGCTCCCACTTCACGTTACTAGCTGATTCGTAGGGTACAAATCCAGTTTTTCGCCGAAAGGAGAGCCTAACCGTGACGAGATGGTTAAAGATTGCGCGTGGGCGCTCAACTTCTTGCCTTCCATTGACTGGGTTAATTCTTTGCACTCGATTTAAGCGAAGGGTTTTTACGTAACAAGTTAAAGGTTTCATTGGCGCGTCGGAAAATCCGGCACCGGTGAGTGTACAGAAGTGCGGGCCTCCAAAACGCGCCGGTCACATGCGAATCCGTATGCGCCGTTTTCTAATATTTGAACATGCTCTCGATCGCGGGCTTGACGGCGACCAGTCGTTTCTGATGTGGCATTGTGATCTTTTATTGAGTTCACTTCTCATTTGACATTTTTCACATTTCATTATTGATTGGGTATGAACCCCGTTACCGTCATTGCTGCACGTAGCAAATGAAGTACCGCACTGCTAGCAACGTGGGTGACGGTCCTATTAGCGGCATGGAAGAAGGAAACAGTTAGGAGGGATCATTGCGCAATGCTATAAAAAGAAAGAAAGAAAGAGAGAAAAAGAAAAAGAAAGGAAGAAAGAGAAAAAGAAAGAAAGAAAGAAAGAAGGAAAGAAAGAAAGAAAGAAAGAAAAAAAAGAAAGAAAGAAAGAAAAGTTGTACGTCAAGCGCGTACATCCCAAGCTTCGCCTTCCCCTATTTAGCCGATAGGGCACGACTGATTCTTTATCTGCATATATCGGATGTTGCAGACGTTCTAGTTTTGTTAGCGTCTGCGGCGTTATGAAGCTTTCGCGAAAAGGGGAATTAAAAATGCGGAGCGAAATGGGTCGCGCTTGTGTAACGAATTTTGCATAGCAAAGGCTCTGAGGTGCCTGTCGGGCATGTCATCTAGACGCGCGAACCCTCATCAGCCAATCATACGTAATCCACTCGAGCGCGGATCAGGCGAACTCGGAGATCGAGTCACATTTCGTCGTAGCATCTCTGAGCACAGCGAAATTCATTATTGCGCCATCTCTAGGATCGACCGATCTTAGTCGGCATGAGTCGGAGTGCGCGGGCGAGCTAAATCTCCCAAATGAAAGGCGTCGAAGGCGTCCCTTTTCTTGCGAAATAATTCTGAGCTCGAAGTCGCGCATTTGTTGCAGTGAGAATATCTAAGCAACCTTTCCTTGCTTTATTGCACAATTTCGTTGACGATAGAGGCCGTCCGTTGGCGCCTGGGCAGGGTCAGTGCAGATGGAGCTACTTCTATTGTGACTCTTTTTCCTTGCTGTCAGATATTAGGCAATACAATTGGCTAAGCAGCCCACTAAGCCGGTATAGTCCAGGGATGTACAAAGAAAGTCTTGCTGAGAAAAATATACTCATAACACTCACTTTAAGGGCAGGAGTCTCAAACCCACCTCGGCTAGCGGACCGCAGTCCTGAAATTTAGTCCCTCAAGAGACGGGACTCTAAGGAAGTTGAAGCGGGGTGGGCGGGGAGGGGGTAAGCGGGATGAAAAAAAATGTCTCCTAAATTTTGTTCAGCGGTTATGTTCCAACACATAATCACCCAATGGGGTGTCTCATGAAAAAATTAGCAGTTGTTCCGAGTACGAATACAACCGAGGAGCGAAGCTCCTTAGAAAAGGGAAGCGAACGACTATGTACATTTTGAAACGGTTGGCGGCGTCGGCGCTTAGATTCGGCCGCTCTAGCACGTACGGTAGGATCCTGTCGGCGTAACCTTTGTAGCTCCGCTCGTCGTGCTTTAACCGCAGGACCCTGTTGCCGGGCTCATCTTGCTGCCGCTGCTGTGGCTTTGCGATAGCGGGGAGCTCCGGAAATTTCGACCACCTGGGGTTCTTTAACGTGCGCCTAAATCTAAGCACATGGGCCTCAAGCATTTTCGCCTCCATCGAAAATGCGGCCGCCGCGGTCGGGATTCGATCCCGCGACCTGCGGGTCAGCAGTCGAGCACCATAACCACTAGACCACCGTGGTTGGTGTGACGAATCGTGCGGCCATGGAATGCAATAACCATGATGGGCGAGTACGTTGCGTGACTAGAAATCACGTAAAAACTAGTCACATAACTGAAATCACGTATCGACTTGTCCCGAAATCGAGATCACGCAACATCGCCAAACAGCTAGATAAGTGACTAAAATCAACAGCTAGTCCCGTGACGTGCTCGTGCCCAAATCACGTGACACGGCGTTGTGTGGCGAACCAACCGAAACCGGAGAACGGCAGCCAGGCCTAACGATACTCTAGCAAAAACTTCAGAACGGGAATTTGTTTAAGGGGAGATGCTACTCGAAAAAAAATTGGCCGCGTATCTGCGTGCTTCGCTGCAAATGTCGTCGAAAGACGATAGTCTTGTGCCGACTGCACTGCATGAGCGGCATGAGTACCACAATTTAATAGCTGGGCTAGCCGCTGGGCTCGTTTTTCGGACGTTTTCCGGGCACGCTTAGACGGACGCCGGCGTTTCTCCGCTGAAATTTGGTCGTCGGTCTTTTCTCTGCGTTCTCTGATCATGTCTTGTAGAGTGGGTCGTATTTCATCAAGCGGCCATATATGTTTTGCCTTGCCTGAGACAGCGCTCTTCTAGATGAATCAGCCGCATCTGGCTGGCATTGATAAAACAGAAGAGGACGCCATCTACAGCGCTACCGGGGAACATCGGCTTGTGTTGAACTATGCTGCTGCCAGGTGTCAGCACCACGCGTCGAAGTTAAATCACTGGGCGGAGACTTGTCTTGTACACAGCGGCGCATTTTCAGCGCCGCGTTTTCAGCACCGCGTAATAAACACTAGGATCTTTATAATTACGTATCTATAGATTTTGTTTTAAAGGAACACTGTGAATAGTACTAAGGTATTGATGTTGTGCCTCAGGTATGCGTAATATTTAATTTTTAATTGCCCACGCTCACCCGTATGAACACATGCTTATCGATCAACATTGGAGGTCGTAAGGCAGGGGGTTAAACTTTGGCCAACTAACTGAATCGTGCGACGTGCCGACAAACAGAGAAACAGACAGACAGACAGACCAAAATTTCTCCGTTTAGGTATCCCAAGAAAGACTATCGTCTTTAATAAGTTTCTTTATTCTATAGACTATTTTACGGATGTGTTGGGGTACCGCCATGCTGGGCTGTTAACCTTTGCGTTTTGCATCCTTAACAACTAAACGAACAGGGTTACGGTAGACGCATACACATGAAAACGGTTGAGTTGGTACATACGATGTTTCATGGCCTTATTAATTTTCATCGCAATACACAAACACAAGAAAACAACGACTTAACAGCCCAGATGGCGGCACCCATATGTCTTAGGTAAAATAATCTATAGCCTAGGGCAATGAACATTGTGCTGAGTACATAGGCTTTTATGCTCATTTCAAATATGCAATCAGTTTTATAGTAAGTTGCATAGTTTTCGTTTTGTACCACAACAATGCGTAAAATGTAGCTCTTTTTGGACACACTTTTTCTACCACTAGGCTTTTATGGTTATGAGCCATTAATTGCTCACATTGCTCCACATTAACTCTAGAATGCAAATAACTAACAATAAATTCTCTACAGAACACACTTATGAACAATAAAAATTGTAATGTGAGAAGTCTTGAAATGCTCAACCCATACAACTTCCTTAATTTAAGTTCATAATAATTAGATAACCGATATCAGGCTTTAAATGAGATAATTGCACTCTCCGCATGTTAAGGAATATGTTTGGAAAAATTTCATCCCGATCTGGTCATCATAAGTATCAAAAACATGATGTCGAAACTCAAGAAGTTGCCCAAAATTGCATTTTGAGAAAAACGCATTTTAAACGTAAAAATGAAAGCTCATCTATGCGGCAAAGCATATGGTTTTTAAAATGATTTCTTTTATCATGAGAGCTTGGGAATCATGGTTATTTTGAGAATGTGGCCTTGATGAACTCCTCACGCGAAATGCAATGACAAGCTGTCAGGTGACAATTTCCAGGGGACTCTAGACAATCAGTTATTTCATACTTTTTAAGAGCCACCTTGCGCTCTTTGAAGGCAATTGTAACCTACTTCGAGTTTAATTACAACTTTGATCGTTTTTGTCATGAAAGTAGAGAAACTGTCCGCCGCGGTGGTATAGCGGTTAGGGTGCTCGGCTGCTGACCCGAAGGTCGCGGGTTCGATTCCGGCCGCGGCGGTCGCATTTCGATGGAGGCGAAATGGTAGAGGCCCGTGTACTGTGCGATGTCAGTGCACGTTAAAGAACACCAGATGGTCGAAATTTCCGGAGCCCTCCACTACGGCGTCTCTCATAATCATATCTTGGTTTTGGGACGTTAAAACCCCAGATATTATTATTATTATTATTATGAAAGTAGAGAAACTAAACTTGTGAGAGCAAGTAAAAACAAAAAAAAATGTGTAATTTTGGTAAAAACTTCCGTTTTTCGAGTATCATCTCCCCTTAAGCACTCGTTTGTCTTTGTTAAACATAATGTTTATTAGAACTAAGAGACAAGAAAGCCAAAAAAAAATAGAGGGAATGGTATTTGTAGTAATAATAATGTATAATGTAAATGTGAAGAAAGTAAAGTGGACGTAAAGAAACCTTGCCGCTGGCAGGGACCGAACCTACGACACACGCATTGGTCAGATGCAAGTTCGTGAAAGAAGATCACGTGATTCGTGACGCTAGCAGGCAGAGAAAGATTGCTCCACACTCGCCGTCATGGCCACTAGCGGCGCTGACTAACACTCCCAGGTTTAAATGCACATATATACCCCATAAAGTGAACGGGGGGGATGACCGTCGCTGCAGCTCAGTTGGTAGAGCATTAGACGAGTTATTCGAAGGTTGCAGGTTCGGTCCCTGGCAGCGGCATGTTATCTTTTCGTGCACTTTACTTTCTTCACATTTTCATCATAATTACTACAAATACCACACCCCTATACTTTTGTTCGCTTTCTTGTCTGTTAGTTATTATCAATGTTGTGTTTAGCAAAAAATTAGGCATTTCTAGCAAAATCTTGGCATCCTTGGCAAAAGCTTAGAAAAAGCTAGGTCGAACACTAAGCTCCGCTGTTGGCTCCAGCTTTGCGCCACTAGTGCGAGCTGCGCTTTTTAGATGCGAAGCAGCTTATGGCGGAGTTCAATCCGGTGGTGGTGTGCGTCCTGACCACCCTGCGGACTGCGGGCGGTAGTGTCCAGTCGGAGTCCTCTGTCTCTCATTGCCCATTAGCCGCAATTGGCATGTTCCAGTAGGAAACACCGGTCCATCACTGCGTGCTTTGCTCCTCCCCAGGTTTCTCTCCTGCGCAACGCCGCGATGAGCGCCAGCGTCAACGCCGCCGCCAGTGTAAGCGTTAGCGCCCGCTGCTTCGCATCTACACATGGTTCCCTTTAGCGGGAGATGGTGTAATTTTTTCTGCTTAGTTGATTGTATTGAGCGTTTGTCGAGGACCAATCCTGACATGGCTGTCAACACCACCTACCGCGAACCAAATGATGGCTAGAATAGCCTAGCGACAAGGCCCGTTTCCCTAGAGTAAGCGAGTAGCCTGCTTTGAAAATAAGGATGGTTGGCGTCACAAAAGGTAGCCTTGCAAGAGCTTGCTGCCTGACGTCATATGTTACTGCCTAGGCATCTTCCTTTTTTTTCTCCACGCTATTACGGTAAGGCTGGAAGCACGCAGTGCCAAACATAGGTGTTACGAAATGATGAAGACACTGGCTCTTGGAACATGCGTCTCTCAGCAGCATTGTGCTTGACGCTGAGAAGAAAAAAAAAGGTGGGGGGGGGGAAGGGGGGGGGGGTAAACGAACAGCCACGAATGAGGGTGACAGGAAACTGCAAGTTGAAAAATCGGAAGTGATAGTTATCGAGATTCAAATGTACTGCACAGACAGGAAGAATAGAAGCGTGTTTTCGTGACTGGGAGGTAAGTTGAAAAATACATCGCGGAAAAAAAGTTGACGAGAGAAAGTACAGACATTAAGGGTTGGGCGAAAAAAAAGTTCCACGATGAAGAAAGGAATGACGCCAGACTATACAAAAGCACGCGGAAGGCGAACCGTTGAAAATAAACAATAAAAAAAAAAGACACTGACGGCAAACGAGGGAACATCATTCCGACTAAATAAGCAGGAAGCACACGGGCGGCAACGACGCCTCCCTTTAGCCGCGCTATTAGCGAAGGCGCCTTTCAGCGCGTCTCGAAGCAACGTCCGCGTGGCAGAGATGCCGAAAGACAAATAAAAAGAAGAGATGAGCTTAGTGGGATGCTGAGAAACGGAGCCCAGAGGAGGCTCAAGATCGTCAACGTCGTAGGGTAGCTGAAGATGCTGGAAAGAAAATAGAAATCGAAGAAAATGAAGAGAGAGGAACGCGGATAGGTTGAAGCGCGCGAGGGAAAATGTAGGGAAGAAGTGCGGCCGTGGCGGCGCGGAGATTGCGCTTTAGGGAAGAAAAGAAAGCAGCTACTCGACAACAGCGGCACAGCGTACAAGCGAGAACAGTGTGTAGGGAAACACGAAGGGAAAACAAGGGAAACGTCAATGAGGAAACGGGAAGAGCTGTCCAGAGGAGCGAGTCGGAAGGTCGTGGTAGAGGAAGGAGGAGGGGGGGGGGGTTATGGGGTGTGCGACCGTAGTGACGGCACCCGTGAGCAGAAATTAAGTTTTCAATGACGCGACGGAGCGGCAGACAGCAGGACGTGAATGCGACGTGAGGGAAAGCGGAGCGAGGGAGGAGCGCGTTAGGAGGGGATATGGGGAAGCTGGGTGCATGCGGGGGAGGCCACGTGTGTTTAGGGAAAGAGCGCGTTCGAGCGGGGGGGGAACGAGAATTAATTGAGGAGAACGAGGGGGAGGTGGGACGACGGCCGGCCAAGTCAGGCGGGCAGGCACCACTCGACGTCTTGCTGCCAGCGCCATCGCCGCCGAGCGCACGCATTCGGGGGAAGCGAACGTGACAACGGCGAGATTTTTGCCTCCCCACTTCCCGCCGTCGGGAACACGTGGAGGGAAGAGTGAGGAGGAAAGCGAACGGTGTGCCTTTGCCTTTTCTCTCACCCTCTTCCTCACTAAGAGCAAGGGAGTGTCGGGAACGACGACGACTGCTTTAAGGGCACGTAACGATTGCCCGTGCATGGGCAAGTGGCGTGGCCCTCTTGCATCGACTCGCGTGTGCTGCCTGTGTGTGGGCATTGTTTCGGTTGCTGCTTGCTAGACCAGTAAACAAGACTCGACATTTTGTTCGCGGGTGCTTAGCGGGAGCTGCATTTTTTTGAAAACTGGGACGTCAACAAGGGGCTGCTTTGTGCGGAGCGCGAGGTCTAATTTGTGATTGCCTTTTCACTTAGCCCGAAGTGTCTAGTACATAAGACGACGACGACGACGACGACGATGATGATGATGATGATGATGATGATGATGATGTTTAATGCGCTGGTGCCGACGAGGAAAGACAAACGTGCGGTGATGAGAATCATCAACGCTCACCAGAACGCCCATGGAGGCGTTGGTCTTGTAAATTTTGAACGTCTCGGTCCGTTCTGAGATTGAGCTTACCTGGCTATGTTTATACTGAAAGTAGGGCGGATAGTAAATGTTACGATGAAAAAAATTGACGGCAGATCCACGAGGTGAATGATGATGAGATTGGGCGAAGCTCCTGGAAGTAATCATCGGTTAAACCGTGAAATTTCTTCCGTTAATTCGCCCGATAAAATTGACGTGAAACGATTGATTAAATGTTTTATCAAACTTTTATTGCTGGTTTCCGTTGTCCTTTCATTATGACCGCTTTGTGGTCGGTGAAATGTAAGCTAAGTGGTTCTTGCATACGAGCACACACCGACGGCAACGAGCATCGTCAACTACAAACCTGTATCGCGATATGGTTTTGATTATAAAACCATTGCTTTAGAAAACACCTGGCGTCTTTCGTTAAGCAGCTGGCGTCTTTTCGTTTTGCTTTAGAAACATCTGGCGTCTTTTCGTTTTGCTTTTAGAAAACATCTGGCGTCTTTCGTTGGTTTATTTCATCAATCAACGCCGTTTTGAACAAAATTTTTATTGTTTAATCACGCACAGGAGAAATCTCACCAGGCACTACCTTGGAGGTAAACAATGGCTGCTACTGGGAATGAGAGACAGCAGAAGTCGGCTTTTAACACTTCTACTTCTACTAACGTTTCCTACTGGAACATGCCAATGGCTGCTAATGGGGAATGAGAGACAGAAGAATTCGGCTTTTAGTTAACGCGCACGCTGCGAATTTTTTATTGTTCAACAACGCACAGGAGAAATCTCCCACCGGCACCACCTTGGAGATCAAAGCGTAAGACTGGTTACGCACTACGACGAGGGACGAACGGGTGCCGCTTTAAGGAGCTTCGCCCCTAAAAAAGGAGAAGTTTACACAACCAATGTAAAGCTTAAGAAATAGCGAAGCTGGTTGATCTTAGGGACTTAACGTGACCTTCTTGGCTGGTGCTTGGTCTTTCCTTGGCGTAGACAAAGTAGAGTCGAACCACCGCCTGTCACAGACCATGCAAGAATGTCCAAATTATAGCGCCAGAACTAACGTGCAAAGCTGGCTGTGGCACCCCCGGTAGAAGCGGGCGCCTTTCGTCGCTTGTACTCGGCTCACGCGGCGGGCATACTCGGCGCGGCGGCTGAGCGGACTGCCTCCGTCGGTGGGCGCGGCTGATTAGGAACGGCGCGGATGGTTTTTTGCGGACACCCGACGTTTTACACAAGAGTTTTAAGAGCGTCGCTGTTAAAACGCGGGAAGTTTGCACTAAGTTGCGCGAAGCTTGGAACAGCGAAGCTGGTTGGTCCACAGCTCGTCATGCTGCAGCACGAAAATCACAATGCCGGCGACGATTAGGTCAAGCGTGCTTGGCCTAAGAAGCAGCAGCCAAGATCTGCGGGTGGACCCGGAATACGTGCAAAGCTTGTCAGCTCGGCACACTCACTCATGAGTGCACTCAACTCACACTCACTCACACTCATTTGAACGTGGTGAGTTGAGTATGAGTGAGTACTCATGAGTGTGAGTGGACGTGAGTGTGAACGTGAGTGAGTACTCATGAGTGTGAGTGGACGTGAGTGTGAACGTGAGTGAGTACTCATGAGTGTGAGTGGAGGTGAGTGTGAACGTGAGTGAGTACTCATGAGTGTGAGTGGACGTGAGTGTGAACGTGAGTGAGTGCGAAGGCTGAAAAAATTGTGGTGAGTGAGTTTGAGTGAGTACCCACTTAAAGTGCCGACCTATGCTCTGAACACGTTGAAATCGCTGTCGCTGAGCCAAGATGTAAGAACCTGTGGCGGTTGCTAGCACAACGGCTCGGCGGCGGCCGCTCCTTGGCGCGGTGGTGGCTTGGCTATTTTTGGCACAGCTGGCGCGCAGGTGTGGTGGTTGCTATGGGAACATCGCAGCAGAGGATTTTGTTAACGGACGCTTCACTGCCAGCTTTAACAGCTTCGCTCTTCAAATGCTGAATGATACCCTGCCTTTTTTAAGTATGCACTACTCGCTCCTTAGGTCACAGTGTATGGCTCAATAACTTCTATCTTTTCTTTCCCAAAACTATAGCAGGGCATGTTTTAATACTGGGTGTTTAAATTTTTACACCTTTAGACGACATGGCCTGGTCGTTTTCATAGAAAATTCGAAATTATGAATGCCACAGGCATAAGAAAGAAAATGTCATGAAATCGCACTCAAACTCGTCTCGTACGAATCAGTCAAGACACTCAGTTTTATGTTAAAGGAAAAGCGACACAGACACAAGAATTCAGTTCACATAACATATGCTTAGGTGAGCCCAAAATCTAGTCACGAAGAGACGGAAAATGGTAACACGAACGCGACTGTTGTCAGAAGCAATATGTCTCGTTCTAAAACCAGGTCGAACTTATATACAGTGAGGTTTTACTAGATGACGAATTATGTTCTCGCTGTTTTCTTAGCGTGTACTTCGCGTAAAAAAATATGTTGAATCTGGCTTTGCAGTGTATGTATTGCCCATGGACGTAGGACATGCCCCAGTGTGAAGGACCTGTAGTCCGACGCCATAAAATCAAGTAATAAGTGTTGCGTGTTGTGTCGTGAACATACTAATGTTCTTGATAGTGCATGTCCGTATTTCTGGTAGGCGACACCTACTAAGCTTAGGCATTACAGGGCGAGACATGATCGCAGTTAGTAAAGTGAGCTCAGAATAACGATCAGTGGTCTTCACGTTCAGGACACACACAAGTATCGACACGTCACCTACACGTCACGACGAGTACTAACGGCACCACAGCTATACCTCGTCACTAACGAGCATGTCCCCACGTCTTTCACGTCCTAGTCACTGCAGGTCGTTCTGACATTGCGATCGCGGCAAGCGCTTTATTTGCCGCCAAGGCAAGCGTCGCAGGAAAGAATACGTGTTCTCCAACACCTCTCCGAGCCGCCAGGCGCACGCCTCATCCGACAGACTTCGTCATTGTCCCACATTCTTTCTGTTTTGTCGTCTAGCGGTGTGACTCGAAGAAAGACAGTGGCCAGCTTTCCTCTTGCGCAACGAGTCGCGGCAAGGCGTCGTTTCTTCGTCTTGCCTTTCCCGCAGCTCCGGCTATTTCACTGTCCAGCGGGTGATGACGCAAGCAGCCGCGCGTCAGTAGCGCCTCCTGGTGTTGCCTCTTCCTTAGGCTCAGAGTAAAAGACGTTAATGACCCTCCGGGCCAGAGAGAAACGGAGGCGCTCGTTGGTCCGCGGAAAGAAACGAAAAACAGAAGTTGAAGATGCAAAAAAGGAGAGGAAGTGACGTTCAAGCACGCCGCAGACGATGTCCCCAGTCTCGATCCGTGGGTGGCAGTAACTGTGCGCAGGACACGGACGCGGTCTCCTTCTGTGCCTGACGTCTTGCTCCGCGATCGCGGCAGCCGAGGCGTCGTCTTGGGTGGTTGACCGGCTTGACTGCTTCACCGTCTTTCCCTTTCTCGTTACGCTTCTAGTTCCTTTTGTTTCTTTATAGCGAAGGTCTCGCAAGCCGTGATCTTTCGCTCCCTGTCGTCTACAGTCCGTCTTCCTAGCGCGAAAGGTAGACGTCATTTGTGTGGCGTGGCTGGTCTCGTCACGATGGCGTTCCTGCTCTTTGCCAACGAGCGAGCGAGCTATAGCCTTTGTCGTTTGTGACGCGCTGTTTCCTCGAGGCAGGAAACAAGAGGCAGGGCGTGTTTCCGGCAGGTGTGCTGACGCGCTCGAGCGCAGCAAGAGGACGCACCTGACCGCCTCAATAAGGCGCACCTGTCGTGTGGCCCCCGCGCGCATCTCTCGTCTGTTAACGCACATCTTTCTTTCTCGCTTGTCGTCTCGCCACATTGGCGAAAAGTTCGGGAGTCCCCGCCCTATCGATAAAATGGGGCAACCGAAGCTTGCCTTGCGCACACCTGACGTACTATACTTTATTTCTATCGCATTGCGCAACGCTTCTTTTAACTCTTTCCTTCCTCCATGCCGGGAATGGGAGCTTCATCCACGTTCTCAGCAGCGCAACTCTTCCGTTGTCACAGGCAGCAACGACGCTCATTTGTTCACATCCAGGCAACAATGAAATGCGGCTATGTGAAACGGCAAGTAACCTCGATAAAAGATCGCATTGTCGTGTCAATAACTGCTGATCGTCGACAATCCCACGTTTGGGACAGCACCGATAATTGGAAAACGGCGCACACAAATACGCATGTGACCCGCGCACCATCGAAGGCCGCACTTCAGCACACTCGCCGGCGAAAGGTTTTTCGCGTACGACAACGCCGCCGCCGCCACCGGAGTCTGTAACTTATAAAGAGCTTCGCTTGAAAAGTGAGGACTAGGAGAGTCTGAGGTTCTAAGCTCCGGCACCGAGTCTCAGGGCATGATTCTTTGAACTTCAGTATGAATCGTGAAAACGTGAGTCCCAGCGCGTGCGCGTAAGCCTTATTTTGGCGAGCCTGTAATTTGCGTTAGATTTTGCGGGTTCCGCCGAGGCTTTCTAAGTGCGGAGTACTTTAGGGTACCCGGCTTATCGTCCATCCATGCATCTCATGTGGCGTGACCACGATCACAGTAAAGCGCATAATATAGGCCATAACAAGACCAGCGATGTTCAAAGCCGGGTTGAAGTTAACGAGCAAGGTCTAAAGTAAGATAATTAACTGGAATAACCAAGAAGTAATCGCAGTAATTAACTTAAAATCGTTAAAAACGATTTGGATACATGCAGCTGACTGCGGAGCCGCGCAAAAGAGGGCGCCACCGCCTCGCCGATTGAACGCCCATCCCGCTGCGCTTCGACGACGCGGCATCTCTACAACTGATGGGTAAAACAACCTGACGCAACTCGCTGCAGACGACACGTATCTCAGCTACCGTAACAAGCAGGAAGCCCATAAAGCACATCGTAAAGTGGAGCGCCTGTCGCAAACCGAGTTTTCGAATCTTACTAACAAAATTCTAATCGTGCCCGGGGAAGCCCTACGTGCTTACCTCAAACATTGGCGTCATCGGCGGTTCGGTGAACGGAGCAGTGGGGACCCTACGAACGGAAATGGCTGGGTGCTTGTGCTACGCACTTCCTCAGGTTTGACAGCAATGGAGCTGCCATACGTTTTAGATGCGAAGCAGCTTAGAACGGAGTTCAATCCGGTGGTGTGCGGCCTGACTACCCTTACTGCGCATGCGCCAACTCTCCCCCCCTCTCCTCTCGTGAGCGCGAGGAGGTGGGAGGAGGTGGCGTGAGCGCTGCCTCCGCTTCGCTTCTCCTCTCCCGTTTCTCTCTCTCCGGCGCAGCTGTGCGCTCGTATATAATGCGGCGTGCGCTCGTATATAATGCGACGCGCGCTCGCTCCGTTGCATTCTCCTTCGCAACGGCGCTATGGATGTCAACGTTGGCGCCAGTTGTAGCGGCATCGGTAACGTAAGCTGTGACAGCAGCGTAAGCAGCACCGGTGACACACAACTCCACACACAAATCAAACATACACGGAAACATACAAATGGAAACACAAGTGAACACCAGCGCTGCTTCGAATCCCCACATGGTTCCCTTTAGTGGGAGATGGTGTAATTTTTTTGAGCGCGGAGCACTTTAGGGGTCCAGGCTGTCGTACATTGTCGTATGCTGTTGTACGCTGTCGTATGCTGTTGTCGTCGCTTGGCGTAACGTAGGCAGAACCACATATAGCATAACCAGCTATAGCATACTGAGCGCTCGCTCGCGCCAAAGAGGTCTTCCTCTTGTTCCTCGAGCGTGTTGATGATGGTATAAAGTGCGGAGATGACTACTATGGCTAGGGAAACACGATAACACAAACCACGTATACAAATTGAAAGAGGAAGCATGTGAGAAATTAAAAGAAAGAGAAAGAAAGAAAAAACTAGGAAGAAATATAGACATAAATAGAAATGAAGAAAGAAAAAACACAGAAAAAAACGAAAAAAAAATGAAAAAGAAAGAAAGAGAAGAGGAAAGAAAGATAAAGCCTAAGAGAAACAAAGAAGGCTGCCCAGCCCCGCGCTTCCTTCAGGCTTGGCACCACTAGGGCAAAGTTGCCTTAATTTTTCGGCTTTTTATTTTCCTCCCGCTGGTCAGTTGCACCCATACAAGACACGGTATTTATCGCTCGAGGTAGAATGACTGCATTCGTCACTGGCTTGTATATGCGAGGCACTACGGGAGTGCTAGAAAGATAATGTAATTTTATTTTTATGTATTTTATGTAGATGACTTAATAATCTGAAGAATTGTACAAAAAATATATTGATGATCACATTTTTTTTCTCTGGTCATGAAGGTCCGCTTACTGCGACTACCGAGCTTAAACTAGAATCGTGCGAAATCAGGTGGCAGGACGAAATAGCTGTTACTATAAATATGAAGTAATGAAGAATTCTATACACGCCTCTGTTTTTCTCGCTGTATACACAACTGGCACTCAGGCATAAATTTCACACTTTTTATACTGATAACATGAGCTGGATATACATTCAAGCGCAGCAGTGATGCATGCAGTAGGAGTATTTCAAGTGTCCGCCGCGGTGGAGCAGTGGCTAAGGTGCTCGGCTGCTGACCCGAAGGTCGCGGGTTCGATCCCGGCCGCGGCGGTCACATTTCGATGGAGGCGAAATGGTAGAGGCCCGTGTGCTGTGCGATGTCAGCGCACGTTAAAGAACACCAGATGGTCGAAATTTCCGGAGCCCTCCACTACGGCGTCTCTCATAATCATATCCTGGTTTTGGGACGTAAAACCCCACATATTATTATATTATGATTATTAGGAGTATTTCAAGTAAACCTAGCAGTTTCTTAAAGTGATGCAAGAGAGCATGAAGCTATCTATGTATTAAGAAAAATACGAGTACAGCATCTGGACACACCGCCTCTCTGATCGTCATGGCAAATTACTGAAATAAGTATTTTGTAACTCTAACACATTCAAGCGCTATACGTCTACGAAGAACGACGTGAGCCCTCTATATCATAACGATAACTCTCAAGAAAATCATTGCTCGGGGCCGCAACATCTAACCCTACGTTAAACTATAGAAGTCTGTTATATATTAGCAATAGCGAGTGGAATCCTCTCCTAAATAGCGGCTTTAAAATTCCGTGTGCAAGCGTGATTTTACTTTTTTTCTTTTTAAACGTGTGTGGCGGTGCATACGCTTCCACGTGTAAAGATGTCTTGTTAAAATAGACGTGTAACTGCCGTGATTCTACGCGATATACATATCTTTTTTCTTGCACTTTTCTATAGCGCATGATTTTAGGCCTAATTGCAGCCATATTACACCCTGTCATCGTAACCGCTGTCACCGCTAGCACCACGTAAAAAAATACATGGCGCTCTTTGGCCTCACCTGGCCCTTGCGCCACAAAAAAACCATGAATGATCATCAGCTTGCTCGCGCTGAGCATGCCGTCAAATGTCGCGTAATTGTTTCTGTGAATAGTGATCGACCTTGGTCTGTCATCAAGGTGATACGGTGGCCTTTTTCCAAGAGGTCGCTCTATGGCCTTTACCGGTAAACAATCCCAATTGAGCCAGGTTGAATAGAAGTCCGGAGCGATTCCGAAACCATCAGCACTCACTCCTATCTACTCATCTTCAGCATTACTATAAGCCTTACCTGGATTCACGTTTATGCTCTCGTCCACTCACACCTATTCCGAAGCAGTTTCGTTCATACACCATTTCAATATTTATTGATCAGAGGCGCGAATTACGTAGAGGGGTGCCTTGACCCCCCCCCCCCCCTCCGCCAATTTTTCTAGGAAAGTTCTTTATAAATATATCTTATATTGTTATCTCTTTAAATAAAAATGACATTACTGGTTTGCGAGAACTCATAACTCGTATTCGAACGTACTTTATCAAAAGGCATCAAGAAGAGCGCCGATTACGTGAGGTATTTGTGTTAAAGCGCATTGACACCATGGTCAAAAAAGCTAATTCTAGGCTAACGGACTCATGAGTCGACTCACTCGGACTCAGTCAGACTCAGATCGAGTTGTGAGCCTGAGTCTGAGTGAGTCCGGGTGAGTAATGTTTCGGTGAGTTTGAGTCTGAGTGAGTCCGTTTGAAGAAAATTTTCGTGAGTGTGAATCCGAGTGAGTCCGGCTCAGGAAAGTTTTGGTGAGTCTGAGTCCGAGTGAGCCCTAAGCGCAAAGTATATTTCATGAGTGAGTCTGAGTGAGCTCCAAACGTTTTGCCAACCTATGCTCACTTCTAAGCAGCGACTTCGTTACGGTGCGGTGGCCGCCGCTATTGCCACTCACCGCGGCACAGTCCCATAGAGGGGCCCACCCGCAGTAATACTCCGTACCCGTACCCTGTAGCGCGTTCATCGTCGCGCCTAATTTTGTGTCTGGGTAGTTTGTCTGACCGCAACCGCGGCTCGTGTTTTGCTCAGATGAGCAATGACGCAACTGGTCCGCGACGCGGGAGGAGGGCCGTCGGTCCGAAAGGATTAGGGGAACGGGAAGGGATAGAACGGAGGAAGAAAGGAACGGCTGGATGAAACCGAAAGAATTGGATGAAACGAATGGGGGAGAAAGACAGCTGGAAAGAGGAAGAGAATATATGCGGGAAAGAGGAAATGGAAGTATACGTAGGAGAGATGGAAAACGGGAAAAACAACGAGTAATAATGCGAAAAAAAAATAGGAGGAAGCGTGACCGGATCAGAACGAAGTTAGCTGGGATAACTTGGTGGAAAGGGAGAGAAGGAAATGAAGAGGAAAAACGAGGAGGGAACTGGCTGGTTTCCGGATTAGCGGTCAGAGCGCTGGCCCGGGAAGGCACCGGAAGCTGCGGCTGGATAAAGGGCGCCCTGTCCATGCCTGAAGTTATCGGTGAGATACTGCTGAGGTTCGTTTTGTTGCTAAATTGCTTTGCGGCTTCAAAACGCCGCTCACTGCCCAGTGCACGTTATTGCGAAAAATTTTGTCCCCATTACCTGATTTAAGCGTATCGGCTCGAGAATTTCCGACGTATGGCTAATACCACAGTCAGTTGTAAACGAACTGATGCGTCGTTCCTCGCTCAGTGTCTTCTCTGGTTAAACTTGCTACTAACTCTCAGCGCTGCGTTTTACCGGTTTTCGACGGTTCTCGCGGAGAAAAATGTGCACAGCGTGGCACGGCCGCTCCCTGGCGTGGCTGGGCTGTATACCTCCACGCTTACCTCCCGGGTTGCCCGGCAAGCGAGCGGCCGACACAGGCGAGCCAACCCCCTGCGATTCCACTGGCGAGGGCGAGAGAGGACTGAGCCGAGTGTTTCACCTGGTTTCACGCACCGACCGGCCGAACGGCTCCCGGTTTCCTCTTTACCCCACCTCCCTTCCCTAACCCCGAGCACTGCCCGCGCCGTTCTCCCTCGGCTTCTCCCTCGCCGTCTTCGCTCACCGCTGCTGGAAACGCTTTCTTGCTTACGCTGCTTACTTGCGCGACTCGTCATCCAGCGCCAAGCCGGGCGTGACTGCGAATCGCAATGGTCGAACGGTAATAAGAAGGGCCGCCGCGGTGCTCGCTTCGCCTCCCCCTTCATCCCCCCCCTTCCCTAGTGCTCTTCCCTCTCTCCCGACTCGATACTACCTCTAGACTCTCCCTTCTTCTCCCGTTGCTCCCTTCCGATTCGCTCTCTCTCTCTCCTTCAAGCAGCGTCGTCATCTCTGTGTCTCGTTCGGGAGTTCGCTCCCCAAACGGGATAACGGCACGGCGGTGGCTCCGCAAGGTGGGGAGCGTTGGGAGCAACAACAAAATAGCGTTACAGAGAGACAGAGTGCGTAAACGGGAAGGGGAGAGGTATCCGCGACTAACGGGATATGAGGACGGTGGTTCGCCGAAGGCTAGGGATTGGCACGAACGTAGGGGGAAAAAAAGGAAGTAAAAGACACGAGGGGTTGCAAAGGAGGAGGGGGGCGAGCATTCGTTCGGATGCGGGGAGAAAAAGGGAGCGAGAGTTCGGGGACCAGTGGATAGCGGTCGCCGGATGAATGGATCCGTGCCCTTGTCTGGTTAACGCTGCGGCAGTACGAGAGAAGGAGGGAAGGCAGCAAAACAAAGACAAAGAAGAAAATGGAATGGGTTGAGAAAGAGATTGCCACTGGAAAAGAAAGAAGGAAAAAAAGAGGTTAATAACGAGGAAAGGTAGGCAGGAAATTAGAACTGCTGGAGATGGCGCAGCAAGCGATGGATTCAATGAAGGAGGGCGGGAGAGGGGGTGTTGTGGTATTGTGAAATAGAGAGAAGATGACAGCGATTTCGGCTGAGTACGCGAAATACGTCGGTGTATTTATGCGATTGGAAGAAAACGGTAAGAGACTGGAATTTAAACGCCTGCAGGATAAAGAGCGCAGCATTTGCGGCATGTTGCAGGAACGCGCCGACACATGTTCTTTTCTTCCCGCGTACTGAAGGCAGCATTTGCGATGCACCATTACTGCCCTTAGCATGTCGCTGTATTTGCGGCATGTTGCAGGAACGCGCCGAGACATGTTCTTTTCTTCCCGCGTACTGAAGGCAGCATTTGCGATGCACCATTACTGCCCTTAGCATGTCGCTGTATTTGCGGCATGTTGCAGGAACGGCATGTTGCCTTTCACGTACGAACGCCTCCGCGGTGGTGTAGCAGTTACGGTGCACGTCTGCTGACCCGAAGGTCGCAGATTTGACCCCGCTCGCGGCGGTCGCATTTCGATGGATGGATGGATGTATAGAACTTTATTTGAAATAATCAAAGTGAGCGTGGTTGGGCCCCTAGATGTCCGGGAGCCCCCTGGCCGACATCTCAAGGCAGGCCCGGTCTACCAGCCTCAGCTGGTCGTCCGAGCCAGTGGCATTTCGATGGAGGCAGAATGCTGTAGTCCCATGTTACTGTGAGATGTGAGTGCACGTTAGAAGAAACAAACGGTTCAATATGGCAAGCTTCGTAATCATACCGTGGTATTGGCATGTAAAACCCCAATTATTATTATACTTTCCCGTACGAATGTCAATACTCTATGTGGCAAGAAAAAAAGCGCGTAAAATCTTTCTGAGCTTCTGCGCATTACAGGTTTAAAGATGGGCGATTGCAAGTGGCCGAGAAAAACACGATTTCATCACGTTTAATTTATCTGACAGGAATACCTTTTCAGAAGCAAGGCGGATGGAGACGCCTGGCGGGAAGTTTCGGAAAAATCTGCGCGACAAAGGGTAGAGCAGAGGGCGGGGGGGTTGTAGTCGGAATATTGCGAAATGACGTCTGATCCCAATGGGGAGCTCGCTTTCGTACATGAGGAATGAAGCGACAGTTTGTGCGCTTACACAGAGAAGACAGGCGCGCGTACGTCACGCTGTTTTCCCCGCACATAGGTAATGGCCTGCGAGCCGCAGCATCGCGCGCGCATCTGCATTGCAGGAAGGCATCCGTGTGTTGTGCGCGGTGGCTCGTGGAATGCTGTCACGTGCTGCGGGACCGACGTTCGGATTACGATCTCCGCACGCGCGGCGCCTGTATTCCCCGAGGGGAAAATTGCGCGCGGCGCTCCATTTATGGGGAGGGGGGACTCGCGCAACGAATGAATGCCAGCCACCGCCTCACTGGTGGCGCTGGCCACACGCTCCATCCAGCGTTCGAGCTCTGGGGATATGGTGTTAGTCTGGGAATACCCCTAGGATGTAAGGGGGGGGGGGGGGGTATAGCACGGGCGGAGCAAGTGGATGAAGTGCTGTAGGCTCTTTCACAGATCGAATTGCGATCCGATCGCGGGATGCAGTGACAGTGTGGTCCGAGAAGTTCGACATGGCCTGACTTCTAGGGGAGTCCGGGTGCGGTGAACGAGGTTGCCGGTTCGTTTCCCGCGTGATGGCAGCATGCGTTCCTGTGGAGCGCTAAAGTTCTTATGAGCGCTGGCTTCGGTGGCCGCTCTAGTCTTTCCTGTCTAAAAACCGGCTCTGAGTAATTTCAGGAAGAGCAATGACGAAAAAAACCGGCAGGCCTGCGCGGAACTCGCAGCACAGCATCAGCGAAAGTTGGGAGAGCGGCCTTTCTAGAGCCTTTTTTTAAACATTCTTGGGGCAACTACAACAACCGCACTTGCATGGTACCCACTACGCCATAAATCATCATAATTTTTGTGTAGTGGGGAAGCGTCTACTATGTCATTATTCGTCATTCTTCGGAAAAGCGCGGTACCCGCTACACTCTTGTAACGCATTATGTGCAATTTGTTGATGCTGTGGCTGACGACGATGAAGAATTTTACCTGAGGCTTTTGTAATGGGTTGGAGCATTGAACAGCCCACTCGTTACGCAATTCGCTTTGTGTGACGGCTGGTTCTTACTTTACTGTTCTAAAACGTTTAACAACACACGTTAACGCGATTCCTTACCCGACATGAAGCCTGCATAGGGTCAGTTTGCACCGCAGTTTCAAGCAGCGGCGTAGCTCAGTAGTAGAGTGCTGGGCTGCCACGCAGAAGACCCGGGTTCGATTCCCATACGGTCATTTTTTATTTATTTAGTTTTTTTTCTTATTTCGTGCGATATTGGTTACGGACACCGGCGGCGGCGGACAACTACGGCGCAGAAACGACCCTTGTTGTGATCTCATAACAGCTTTCGCTGTAATAATGAGGAAGGTATTCGACGATAATTCGAGGGGAAATTAAGCGCTCTACTGTTTGAAGCGAGGTCGGGTTTCCTTAGAACGCATAGTTACTATAAAGCGAGATCCAGTAAAGAAGAAGAAAGAAAATCAACTAGGTGTGGGGAAGCTAAGCAAACGACGGAGTGCCATTTTAATTGGACGCGTATACAGCCATCCGGGTGTATGTTTGAGCAATGAAGCCTTGGGTTTTAGGGACAGCACTATAAAGGTAAACACGTTCGCGATAGAAATAAGTAAGAGGCGGGTTAGGGGACTGGTGGAGGAAATGTAGGAAGAAATGACAAAAATAAATAGGGGGGTAAAATAAAGTCATTATAAATAGAGGGGTAGTAAATTGGGTTGTGAATTTACGGGGTTTTTTTCTTAAGGGAAGATCGATTTAACGGATGCAGACAAGGCATTACGCCAACTTAAGACAAAAGACAAAAAAGTGTTTCTTTTTTATTTATTTATTTATTTATTTATTTATTTATGTATTTATTTATTTATTTATTATTATTATTTTTTTGCGAGCTTGGCGTCGCACAGGTTACCACTCTGTTGTAAAGGGGTTGGTCATAGCATCCATCCATCCATTTATCTGTCCGTCCGTCCGCCCGATTCTTTTTCACTCAAGTAGGAAAACTCACATTTTGTGCCGCCTGAACGGCCCGTAAAACAGGCAGAAAGACAGAAAGAAGGATTTCAGTGCAGTTATTGGTGAACTATTGTAGGCGCTAATCAAGGCACCGATGGCAGGACACTGGTTGCCCAATGTTCGCATTTTGCAATCGTAATGGAACGAAGTACGGGCATGAAATATTTGAAGTATACTTTCGCGTTACTCATGGTAAATTATACACGTTCATCAGCATGCTGAAAGACACGACAAGGAAGTCTTGTCTCAGGTTAATATTTCGAGCATGCAGTACCAGAGATCTTTTGAACTGGAGCCCTGTGACTGAAATGCATATTAATGAATGCAAGAGGTTGCACGTATTGAATAGCGTAACGAAATGATTGGTATAAACCAGCGGTCTCATGCTGACATAAGCTGGCGGGCTGCAGTCACCAAATGTACTCCCGCAAGGGCCGGGACAGTGAAGAAAGTGAAGCGGAGGCGGATGCAGGGGGGGGGGGGAGGGAAGGGTTAAAAATGTTAGTCAACGTTTACATTTGAAAGGCCTTTCCCACATCTCATATATGGGTCACTTCTATATGTCTCATATCTAAATATCTCATATATGGGTCATATATGGGTCAAAAGGGATTTGGTGCTGCATTCTAGGGACTTATCGATACCGATATCTACAAATAACTAAAATCTAGATGCTGATTGTGAAATAGAGCTACTGATCCACGCTTGCGTCTCAACACATGGTGGCTGCATGGAGTGCTTCACGAAAGAAATGCTTTGAGACCAGTCAAGTCTGTGTCGCTTACCACAACAAAGCGTTACTAATCACAATAGGCGAGACAATAATCCGAGTACAATTTAGCAAAATCGAACGCTCATGAACTTTCTTATTAAGAATAAACAATGAGAGGAAAATAGTTCTGGCTGACCGCAAGAGAAAGGTCTGCGTGCCACGTGTTTGAGACCTTTGCTCTAATCACTTGACCACCGATGCGGTCCCCTCCTTCCTTTCTACCCGCTTACATATACAGTGAGTTAAAGTCACTGATGCATACCCAGCCCGAGATGTAATCAATGGCCACCATTTCCATTACGCGCAAGCAAATAACGGTGTTTGGTTACCGTTATCCAGTCGTTGGCAATCTGTCGCCAACATCGCCACACCCTGTGCGCGAAAGCCTATCTGGCGACAATGAGAACGAAGATTTGACTCCACTCGGAATGTGAGCTGAACCGGTCAGCGCTGCAACCGCTGTTGTAAATATGTTGTCACACTGGCCTAGACAAATGAGAGAAGTTGTTCAACCCCCCCCCCCCCCCACCTGTCCCGTTCGAAATGTTTCAGTTTTGCATCAAAAGCTAAGCAAAAAGAAGTCTGTTAACTGGCGGCGATTATATACCAGAACTTATCCGAACCCGGTGATCTCACATCTCATTTACCGAGACGTTCTAGCACCCATAGGTCGGCAAAACATGTGGAGCTCACTCAGACTCACTCATGAAATATATTTTGCCCTTGGGACTCACTCGGACTCAGATTCACCAAACTTTTCCTCAACCGGACTCACTCGGACTCAGACTCACGAAAATTTTTTCCCAGACGTACTCACTCAGAATCAGACTCACGGCTCTATCTGAGTTTGAGTGAGTCTGAGTGAGCCGACTCATGAGTCCGTTAGCGTGCAATTGGCTTCTTTGAACTTGGTGTCAATGCTCTTTAACACCAATATCTTTTGTAATCGGTGCTCTACTTGGCGCCTTTTGATCTCCTACCTTCAAATATGAGATTTCACCGTTTGCAATTTAGTAAGTGCCTTTCTATTGAATGAGATGACTCACATGAAATATTTTTATCAGAAATTCCCGGGAAACAGTTTTCAGGGGGTGGCAGGGATGTCGCGGCACCCCCCCCCCCCCCTCCTGCGTAACTCACGTCGCTGATCAATAAATATTGAACTGGCGTATAAACACTGGTGCTTTGAAGTATGCGTGAGTCGGCCTGAGTATAAACGGGAGCCTACGTAAGGCGGACAGTAATGCTGAAGTTGGGTTAAGTAGTACCATAAATCGGCAAAAAAGTGTAGAGCTCACTCAGACTCACTCAAGAAATACGTTTTGGGCTTAGGGCTCACTCGGACTCAGACTCACCAAAATTTTCCTCAACCGGACTCACTCGGACTCAGACTCACTAAACTTTTTCTCAATCGGACTCACTCGGACTCAAACTCACCAAAAGATTAATCAACCGAACTCACTCAGACTCAGACTCACGGCTCGATCTGAGTCTGAGTAAGCCTGAGTGAGTCGACTCATGAGTGAGTTTGCCGACCTGTGCTAGCACCTATCTGCCTTCTTTCCTCACGTCATTGTCAGTTGTGTGCGCTCTGGAAATTCCCCAAAATGTATTCATGCCAAAAGAAGAAGAAATGGTAGAGAAGGAAAGGCAGGGAGGTTAACCAGTCCTGGATGACCGGTTTGCTACCCTACACGTGGGAACGGGATGGGGGAGATTGAAAGAGGGAGAGGAAAGAGTAGAAAGAGAGGGGAAAGATAGCACATAACACAGCACACACACAAACATGTAGTCGGTGAAAGTCCATCACGCTGGTGTGGTACGCGACATCACTGTCACAGCCGCTTGTGCAAGTTCGTTTTTCTTAGAAACCTCAGTAGTTCCTTGGTCACCTTCAGCTGCGATGTCCTCTGTGGACGACATGCAAGAATATATTCAACATACATTTGTCTGTTGTCACGGTCCGCTAGAACGGACGCCAGTGACTCCCTGAACATCATATACCGGACAGTCACACAGGATGCCCAGATTTCTATATTAAGGCGAAAGCCTTTAATGTCTCATGCTCACGTCCGTCCGGTGTCCGTCCGGCGTCCGTCCGTCCGTCCGGCGGTAGTGCTGGTGGTGTGCGTCCTCACCACCCTTACTGCACATGCGCAAACCCTCCCCACGCACCTCCTCTGCTGTGCTTCCCCTCTCTTTCCTCTAGGTATCCCTCCCGCCCGCGGCGTTTACACACCCATTGCGCATGCGCGTCCCCTCCCCCCCTCTCTCCTCTAGGCATCCCTCCCGCGGCGCTAACACCCCCCATTGCGCATGCGCGTCCCCTGCCCCTCCCTCTCCTACGCTTCCCCCTCTCTCTCCTCTAGGAATCCCTCCCCGCGGCGTCTACACCCTCACTGCGCATGCGCCTCCCCTCCCCCATCTCTCTCCTCTAGGCATCCCCCCCCCGCGGCAACCACACCCCCAATGCGCATGCGCGTCCCCTCCCCCCCTCTCTCCTCTCCTACGCTCCCCCTCTCTCGCCACGCAACGCCTACGCAGGCAGCGTCTGCTAGCGAGTTTCTTGATTGAAAAAACCGACTGCTCGCGCTGCACAACCGTTCACTGGCCACCCCGTATATATGGCAATGGATCTTGACCTGCAAGGTGGTGCCGGTGGGAGATTTCTCCTGTGCGTTGCCGAACGATGAAAAATTCGCAGCGTGCGCGTTAACTAAAAGCGAACTGCGGGTCTCTGTGTCCAGTCCGAGTCTTCTGTCTCTCATTGCCCAGCAGCAATTGGGATGTTCCAGTAGGAAACAACTGTCCATCACTGCGTGCTTTGCGCCCCCCAGGTTTCTCTCCTGTGCAACGCTGCGGTGAGCGCCAGCGTCAACGCCGCCGCCAGTGTAAGCGTTAGCGCCCGCTGCTTCGCATCTACACATGGTTCCCTTTAGCTGTGGATGGTGTAATCTTTAAGGCGAAAGTCTTTAATGTCTCATGCTCACGTCCGTCCGGTGTCCGTCCGACCTTCGTCCGGCGTCCGTCCGTCCGTCTGTCTGTCTGTCTGTCTGTCTGTCTGTCTGTCTGTCTGTCTGTCTGTCTGTCTGTCTGTCTGTCTGTCTGTCTGTTCGTCCGTCCGTCCGTCCGTCCGTCCGTCCATCCATCCGTCTGTCCGTCCGTCCGTTCATCCGTCCATGTCCGTCCGTCCGTCCATCCGAGCTCTGGCACTGAGCCAGGTGGCCGCCGGGATGCGCAGACGGACGCCGGTCGCGTCGGACTCTATAGCGCTCGCGCTTTGCTTGCGTAGCGTCGCTGTGACCAGAGTTTGCAATCATTCTGACCGACGCCGTCTCAATGGACCCAGGCGTTCACGGAATACACTTTCCAATTTACAAAGGGTCCGTCAACTTAAGAGCTGGAACGCGGATGGCGTTTGCACGATGCGCAAAGCGCGAGAAAATACTAACGCATGCGAACGGAGGAAGATGAGTCTCGCGTCTCGCTGCGATTCGCGGTAAAACATTAAAGAAGAAAACACGCACCCATTAGGTTTGTGTCTTATGCCACTGAGAGTGTAAAAGAAAAAAGACATGGCATAATCAGTGGAATGGCCACACGCTTTCGCCGAACACACTTTGGAATGTACAAAGTGTCCTTCAATTTTTTTTCAGTACGTAAAGTATCTTGCTCTGATAAAAGATCAAACTTATAATAATAATATCTGTGGTTTAACGTCTTAAACCCACGATATGATAACGAGGGACGCCGTAGGGGAGGGCTCCGGAAAATTTCGTCCATCTGGTGTTCTTTAACGGGCACTGACATCGCACAGCACACAGGACCTCTATACCATTTCGCCTCCATCGAAACGCTTCCGCCGCGGCCGGGATCGAACCCGCGACTTTCGGGTTAGCAGCCGAGCACCGTAACCGCTGCATCACCGCGGAAGACACAAGAAAGACCACCCCGATAAAACACCTTCGTAACTATCGTCTTGCATGTCTCAGTCAGCCCGAAAGAGTTTATCAGGCGGAGCAGAAAAAGGCTGTCCGTCTGACCGCAGGTAAGACGAAAGTACGGGAACTGGGGAACACGGATGGGGAGCAGATCCTAAACGGAGAAAACGGGAACGACAGAGAGGGAGAAGAAGAGAGAGGGTCCAGTCTCGAGTCGGATAATAAATGGACTTCTCGGTAACGAACGCGCGCCGCGTGACCAAGAACCAAAATGGAAGGGGAGTGGCTAATACTGTAACGCTGCAGGGCCCCCGGTCGCGGAAGCGTGACGCGGTTCGGCGTACTAAGGTAACGACGTACGACCAAGGGGTCGTCAGGCCGGCGAAGAAGGGAAGAGAGTGCGCACAGTAGACGTACGAACGAAAAAAGGGAAAGGAATGGGGAAGGAGGGCGTCGCCAACAGGGAGAAAAAATGAACCGAAGGAACTAAGGGGAGCTAGCGTCGCGACAAAGGACTAAGAGGAACCGATGGGCAGGGAAAAAGGGCGAAAGGGAAGGGGTGTATACCGTTAGCGAGTGAAAGCGCGGAGCCCGCGACGCATCCAGCGAAGGAAGAAGAAGATGGCGGCGGTCGCCTTTTCCCTACGCACCTGGCTGCGTACGTAGATGACCCGTGTGGACTTCCCTTATTAGAAGTTCTTCCTCACTCTCCCCTTTGCATTCGGTGAAGAGAAAAAGTAAGGTGTAACGAAGGAGGTGGTTGGACGTCCCAGAAATCAGCGTGAGGGCAAAAAAAATGGGGAATACGTGCCGTCGAATGAAGTAATTTGTAGGGAAGACAATGCGGGAGCCGCCAAAAAGGGAGAGGGCAGACAAATGCGGGCAGCAGGTGTACGACACTCAGGGTCATCGTTAAGACAAGAAGTAACGAATGAAAGAACGAGACGTACGTAGGTGTCCCTTCGTTTTTTTTATTTGTCTCTGTATGCATTTGTACATTTATCCGTGACGTTAACGTGGAGAGGGAACGAACCACGATGATGTGGCAAAAGGGAGAGATGTAGGGACTGCGTGGAAGGAAGCTGGTCGTCGATGTACCCTAGAAGGAAAGGCATACTGCAGCGAGAAGACTGTCTTCCAGACGCATACTAGTGCTGGTCCTTGTGTTTTTTCGGGCCTTCGACATTCCTCCTCTTCCCCATCCACGGCCCTCCTCTCTCGATGTCCCCATTTCTCCATCTGCCTTCGCTCCCCACTGCGGTCGCCATCTTCATTGGATCCGGACGAGTGGGCCCTAATAGCGTAGCGGGGAGGGAATCCTTGGGACGGCGCAGGGAAAGAAAAGGGAGAATCAGCACGAAGTACAGGTCGTTCTTCTTCCCTATTACGAAACCTCGAAAGCTCCCGGTGTGCGGTACAGAGCCGTTCGTGGGCGACGTGGTAGCGTTAGGTAACTGGTGAGGTTTAAAATTTTTATCGCGCGGTTTTGACGCACCGAAGACAACACCTGACTACGATTGAAAAAGCGTATAGTGGGAGCCTCCGGAGTTATTTTCGCTGCCTGGAGTATTTTTTTCTGTGGGGACCCAAATATGAGAACCATGGCAGAGAGCCATAGAAAGAAAAAAATCACAGCATATCCACGGAGTGAATGATGATGAGTGGGCGAAGCTCCGGAGGTTCATCGGTAAACCGTGAATCTTCCGTGAAATTCGCCCAGTACATCATCAAAGACGTGACAAACACTGTGTGTGTATATATATACAAGAAATTTATATTTTATTCGTGAGCCGTGATTTTCCGTTTTGTTTTCGTTTCTTCGTTGGTCGTGGTTACCGTTTACATAAGCCGTGGCTTCCGTTCCCCCCCTTCATTATAACGGCTTTATGGTCGGTGAAATGGAGGGAGAGCGGTTCCTGGATGGGTCGTAGTGGAACGTTTGCAAAGACGAGATCGATGCAGGTTCCTCGGATGGTGGTTGGTTGCATGTGGTCAAACGATATGCATGTGAGACCATATCGCGATGCCATGTGTTGTATGGCATCGCGATCGTCATCGTCATCATCGTCATCAGCGTCATCGTTATGACGCATAGTGGGTACATTCCATGTACCCACTATGCGGCACAGTGCTGTGCCGTGATGGCAGCGTCATCGTCATCGCACAGGGGTGGCTACTACGACGACGACAACAACGACGCAGGACGACGCCGGACTAGCCTACGCCCTAAGGAGCTTCGCCCCAAAAACAATATGTATAACCTTACTGGACAAGAAGAGAGCTGCGGGAATAAGGGAACAAACGTGCCCTAACGACATATTAGTCGAAATCAAGGAGAAATGGCCGTGGGAAGGGCATGTAGCTCTAATGCAAGACAACTGCCGGTCACTAAGAGTAACACTGTTTAAAGCGTGTCTGGGGGGAAGGTAGAAACGTACGTGTGAAGATGGACATTGTAGGTTTGCGGGAATAACGTGGCCACATCAAGCACAGGACCAGCTGAAATGAAGAAACGGGAGATGTATGTTAGAGTGCGATTCTTTGGGCACGTTGCTCGCTCATGTGGAAATAGATTCAATGTAAAAAAAAAACGCGGATAGAAGAGGTGACACGACGGATCATGGTCGTGGGCTCTCTTTTGTCCTCTGTTTTTCTGCACTTTGACTATTTCGACATGGGAGTAGCCTTTGCCATGCAGTGGGTGTTGTCAGGATGATGATGATGATGATGATGACGACGATGATGAACTTAGCTTGTATTAGCGCGGTGCATATCAGAAAGAAATGCGACACCGACGTAAAGAGAAAGGTAGGCGGTAAACTTCCAACTGTTTATTCCATGCCCTTCACACCCATCTTATACATGCGCAAAAAACACAACTCATCTTGCACGTGACCTTAATCCAAGGAACTTCATTTCCTTTTTCCGTCAAAGCAATAGATGGCGAGCTCAAGCACAAGTTTGCCATTTCTGCTATAGCTTCGGCTTCTTTTATTTCACGTGTGAACGATTCCTAGACCGGCCGATAACGCTACAGCTATACAGATTAGGGGAGCATCCACAACCTTTGCAGTGCGTTGGCACTCAATCCATTCGAATAACGCCCTGCTATTTTAGCTACGAATCTATTACAATGTGTAAGACTGTAGCAACTAAACTGATGGATATATCGACTTTCCTTTAGAGAAATATAGTTTCATATCACATGCCGTCTTTGAGAGGCACAGTAGTCGCTCTTTTCACGAATAAATATTTATCGAAATTCAGCGCCACGTTTTCTCTGTCATTTTGGTGCGGCGTACTTACGTTATTCAAGCTATTCAGAACCTTTTCCTTGATTTCGCTCAATCCCGACTGAGTCGATAGCAATCTACACAATGCGACGATCGTTGAGCATCATCTGCATCGTCAAGCTGTTTCCTGCTTTGAGCAACGCGGAGCTCATAGAGTAGGACTGCACGGGAGACGCGAAAAAAAAAGCAATAAAAGCTGAGCGAGCGTCAGCGCTTCAATTCGGATTTTGTAGAAATGAATAGCATTTAGCGATCGAGAAGAAAACTCTAACAGGACGACACGCACAGAAGAGAAGAAAAAAGATGCAAGTCAATTCGAGCTGTACCAACGTCTTAATGCATGCAAAAATTTTGCACTTCCTTTAGCTAACGTTGATGAGGGCACAGACGAATGCTTACCGTCGTACGACAGGCGGCGCTGACTGACGCTCTGTCACGGATCTCCGGACACCGGTCGACGGGAAGGAACGGACGAGGCGAGAGCGTTACGAACACACATTTTTAATTACACTCAAAAGGAAAGCGCACATTAACCCTAGAATAACAACAAACGTGAAAAAGGAACACTCTACATAACCAGCACAAAATAAAGCTATTATACAGACTACAAACAAAAGTACGAAGCGTTCATCGCTTGCACAACTCACGGCGTCCTTTGCCGATTGATGATGAGGCGAGGCGTTGCGGGGGGGCACTTGCGTTAGCGTCGGCGTCCCAGTTGTGTCGCCGTCTTTCTCGGGTGAGGAACGCGAACTGGCGTTGTTGTGGAGGCAGGGCTTGGAGGTGACTGACCTGCGCGTCGCAGGTGCTTGCGCTGGCCAGCGTCTCCAAGGAACGGGATCTGGCTCAGACGGGGCCTACGGTGCGGTGCCGTAGGACGGGACGCTCGGAGCACAAGCCGATGGCGCTCCCAGGCCGCTGCGGGTCCTCGTGCTCGCCTTCCGGTCCTTTGGCCAGCCGGAGTCTGCGGTGCGTTGCCGTAGAACGAGAGCTGGAGCGCCCGGAACACAGGCCGGCGACGCTCGTGTCCAGCTCACGCGCTCACGATGGAACACCCAGGGCCCCTCTGTCCACGTCACCTTCGCTTTTATATCGCCCACTTCGTCTCTCTCTTCGTCTGGTGTCGTGGTTCCACGTCATGCGTGCTTCTCGTCTTCCTCTTCTTTCATCGTATATTTCTTGTCGCCTCCAATATGTGACACGCTCCCATAAAGTGGGCGGAGGGATGACTGACACCGTAGCTCAGTGGTAGAGCATCGGACGCGTTATGCGAAGGTCGCAGGTTCGGTCCCTGCCGGTGGCAAGTTATCTTTTCCTCCACTTTTCTTCACATTTACATTACAATTACTCCTAATAACATCCCCTATACTTTCCTTGGCATCATTGTCTGTTAGTTCTCAATGACTATTGTGTTTAACAAAGCAAACGAGCCCTTAAACTTACACTTCTTTCCTTCATTCATAGCGAGGGTCTCGTTCTGGCAGACTTGATGCCTTTAGGTAGTATGCGAGGGATTATTAGTCAGCTGCCAGCTCGCAATAAGATAACGTGCTACGTGACGCCAACAGGCAAAAAGAGTGTTCCACACTCGCCGCAATGGCAACAGGCGGCGCTGACTGACGCTCCCATAAAGTGGACGGAGGGATGACTGACACCGTAGCTCAGTGGTAAAGCTTCGGACGCGTTATGCGAAGGTCGCAGGGTTCGGTCCCTGCCGGTGGCAAGTTATCTTTTCCTCCACTTTTCTTCACATTTACATTACAATTACTCCTAATAACATCCCCTATACTTTCCTTGTCATCATTGTCTGTTAGTTCTCAATTAATGTTGTGTTTAACAAAGCAAACGAGCCCTTAAACCTACACTTCTTTCCTACCGTCTCACGAAGCACTCCTTAAATTGTTCTGGATGTTTTCAGTCAACTGCATTGTTACTTGCTATTACTAGTTCTCTTTCAGTCGCCTAGGAAACCACCACATGAGACTCGGTGGCCGAGGTGTTAATTCACATATGATTCTAATTAACTTCAGTTTAGTTTACTTTAGCATATGATTCACTGTCAATTCGCATTTGATTCATCATATGCCCTAATCATCTAATCATCTCTTCGAATCACTTGACATACCCTTTCTACATTAAGTCCCTCCCAACTACCCCTTCGAGCTTTCTGCCCATGACCTTCTGACAGCCTACGAGATCGGCCCAACTGACCTTAAGTATCATTTGTGTTTACGCCGCCGGACGCAGCATTTTAAGTGCGGAACACTTTATGGGTGCGGGCTGTCGTGTGCTGTCGTATACTGTGATCATATGCTGTCGTCGTCGCTTGGCGTAGCGCAGGCAAAACCACGTATAGCATAGCCATCTGTAGCATAGTGAGCGCGCGCTCAGGCAAAGAGAAGTCTGTTTCCTCTTGTTCTTCGAGCGCCTTCATGAAAGTGCGGATCACTTAGGTAGCCCGAGCTGTCGTACGCTGCCGTCGCTTGGCGTAACGCAGGCAAAACCAGGCATAAAAATCGAAAAAGGGGAAGCAAGCGAGAAATAGAAAGAGAAAGAAAGGAAAGAAATATGAAGCAAAATAGAAATAAATAGAAATGAAGAGAAAAAAAACACAGAAAAAACTGGAAAAGAGAACAAGAAAGAAAGAGAAAACCGAGGAGAAGCAAAGAAGGCTCCCCAGCTCCGCACTTCCTTCCGGCTTGGTACCACTAGAGCGAAGCTGCTTTATTATTATTTTTTTTTACACATGAGCCGTATGAGGCTTCTGTATTAATACGTATTTGTTCGTATCATTCACAGCACACGCATTTCGAATGGCGGAGTGGCTTTGCGACGGCACGGCAAAGTCGTCGAAGGTGCTTCAGAAACGAAAAGCAAAAACAAACAAGCCTCGAGCATGTCACATCCGAGCACACGGGCATGTCACATCCGAGCACACGAGCACGTAATTTGAAATCCTCGAGGGAGCCGACGAGAAGGAGAGGGGTTGGGGGGGGTGTCGCAGAACTACGGGCGGATTCCCGTCGTCAAAGCTGTACTTCTTCGAGTGAAAGCTTCGGATCAGGCAATACGACGTTGTCGTCACCGAAAGGGCGCATGCTTTCGAGTTGTCTTTGAGCAGCACTTTATTGCGCTCATTAGTGTTCTGGATTCCAGATACTGCTCGAGCTCAAAAACAGTTTTTCTTGTCTCGTTTTACGTGCTTTGAAGCGAGGACCTTTCTTGGCGTCTGTAGTTTGGTTTCGAAGCTACGCTCGGTTCTCTTCTTTCGCTATTTCAATTCTGACCTTTTTAATACGTGCTTTGTACTGAAGAACATCGTGAAAGCAGCGATGCCATCGTTGCGAGTGGCATTTTATTATCGCATTCGAAAAAATAAGGGGGTTCTTAGTGTTTAGATGTGAGCGAATTGTGTTCGCTCTCTGTTTTCGTTGCGATAGCAATTAGATTGATATTAAGGCTCATTATTGCCGTCGCCGTCATGTTCCGTGTAAAGTGCCGATCGATAACATTACCCCGTGCGGCGTATGTTCTACGCACGAGTGAAATCGCGTGAAGGTTACACGCTTTCACTCGCAGCGGGCTCATACCTTTGTACGTGTTGTGCTCTCATCGCAAAGTTTGCGTTGAAACCACAGACAGCACGAAGGTTGCCTTGCTGGCTGCAGCGACCGCGTTTCCTTACGCCACCCTTTTGAGGGGCTACGCCAGGTCCCATGCTAGAGATGCTAGTCTCACTTGGTATGACATTGCAATTTATAGCTATCGCATTTGTTGAGTACCAATCGATAACACCCTTTCGGGCGTCGTATGTTGTATGTGTGAGTGAAAGCATGCGCAGGCGAGACGCTTTCACTCGCGGCGGGCTCCATACCTTTGTACGGGTTGTGCTCTCATCGCATAGTTAGCACTGAAGCTATAGAAAGCACGAAGGTCGGTGTGTCGTGTCTTTTCTATGTGAGCCGTCTTTTGTGTTTGCGCTGTTACTTTTACTTCAGTAATATGTACCAACTAGGCCCAAATGAAGTTTTACTCAAGCATTTCGCCTCCAGGAAATGCGGCCGCCGTAGCGTGGATTCGATCCCGCGAACTTTGGATTAGCAGATCGAACAATATTATGCAATGTGCGGCTTGTGCGGCATATCAGTTGCTCAGTTAACGGATGGAGCGACGCTGTTGAGACTCATGCCTTCGATATGCCACGATCGGTTCGACCATATTTTCCATACACAGCATAAAAACAATCGGTTCAGAACCGCGATGAAGAAGCGGGCATTTCAACGCGTTCCGCACTCGTAATATCGTGTCAAAAAGAAACGACCTTTCTATGGCACTTTTCTATGGCACTAGCACTTAGCGATATTATGCTTTTTAAGGAGCATACCAAAATTCGTCCCCAACCAACCGAAATTTGAGCGTCGGCTCGAATGCGACGAAACCCAAGTAAAGAATAAAAACCTACATAAATTGGTGGTAATGGTTCATTCAGGTTAAGTAAGAGTTGTAGAGGATACGTGTGATGTCGTAGCACAAGTTTATTTAAGATGAGGCTGATTAACTGTCAGGATAATAAAGAAAATCAATTGAACGATTTCACTGACAGAGCAGATGGTTTCCGTGCGAACAGCTGGGGTTGTTGCGGCGCCTGGTGGAGGAGAACTGAACCACGTGCTTCTTTCTGCGTGGCCCCTGCGATCCGGTTCGGCAGCACGACGGCACGCTTATTGCTGAAGCCACGCATACGGAAGCGCAGCTCCGCTAGTCAAGGGCGCCTAAATGAACTGAACGAGATAATTGAAAGAGCTGACAGTGCTCTCGTGTGGTGGGTATGTGGTGGGTATGTGGTGGGTATGTGCCATCAAGATGGCACATACCCACCACATAATTGTTCTCGCTCACCTTATACCCAAGACCCACCGTGGTGGCCAAGTGGTTATGGTGCTCGACTGCTGACCCGAACGTTGCAGGATCAAAACCCGGCCGCGGCGGCCGCCTTCCGACGAATGGAAATGCTAGAGGGCCGTGTACTTAGTTTTAGGTGCATGTTAAAGAACCCCAGGTGGTTGAAATTTCCGAAGCCTTCTAATACGGCGTCCCTCATAATCATAACCCAGGTTGGGGCCGTAAAACACTGATGATTACATTAGTAATTTCTACCCAAGTGAACCGACGGTGCATCTTACGCTACGGGCTAGCGCCTTTAAAGACACTTCGATTGAACATTAAGGCAGCCTAATGTTTTCTTTTCGCTAGTCAGGAACGTGTTTTTGGTCGTTCAATTTCGCGTTCGGCGCAGGAGGTTCAATCGTTTCGTCGCTCGAGACATTACTTTAATCATTCTAAACAGGCAAACAACTCGAAAACCCGAAGTAATCGCTTCTTTTCGCTCCTCTGTGTTGCAGGCAGACGAGGAACAGTGAGGTGCGCGCGCGGATCCCATTAGTCGGGGAAGACGCACGCTGTTCGCCCCCGCGCGTCACTCGGGCGTCGAATCAATTCGGGTACGAGAAGCTCGCAGTCTGAAAGACAGGCAGACAGGTATATATAGGCCTGGGGCTCGTTCGCGATCACGTACCGCTGAACTTGGCGGCAACATCGCGCGCACAAATGAAAAAAATAAATAAAAAATGAGCGAAAATACGGGGAACGCTATGCCGGTAGAGAGACCAGTGCCTGGCGAATGAAAGGGGTCCTTCAGCGAGCTCTGTAGTCGCGGTGGCTGGAAGCAGATACGCGAAACCGAAGCTTTTTCTTCTTTTCTTTTTTTTTTCGAACCAGAGGGGAGGGGGTGGGGGGGAGACGAATTCCTATTCGTGAGGTGAGAGAGATTGTGCTGTCGTCGTCCCTGGCCACGTCTGGCTGCCATCGATCCGCTGCCGCGTCCGTTCCCGTTCTTTAGGAGCGGCGGTTTAATAGGTGAAGAACTGGACTCGGCTAGCGAGGCGATGTGCTATTACAAACGATACGAATAAAACAAACTCTCCGGCCACTTTTTTAGTCTAAGTTTTTAATATTAAAATATTATTAAAATATTAAAAACTTAGACTAAAAAGTGGCTGAAGAGTTTGTTTTATTCGTATAATTTTTACCCAGCCAGACAGATCTCTTGTCAAATATGTTTACGAGTGTATCTGTAGGAAGTGGAGAGATAAGCCGCGAAGCAATGAAAGTGCGTCGGCGTGGTTTTCTTTCTTTCTTTTTGCTTTTTTTTCTTTTTTTTTTAATGAGACGATCAACGAGTGGCACTCTTGCTTCTCTTCCGAGCACTTCCGGTACAGCACTGACTTCCGGTTTTCCGAATATTCAGAAAACGGGTTTTCAAAATTTTAGAGCCCTTCCAACTGTTTGGAAAGAGGTATCCCGGTGAATCCACGATGCACGGCGAAACCAAGAATTAGACAAACAAACAATTAAAGTCAAGGAAAGCATAAAATACACTAGAAAAAAAAACGCTGTAGTATAATCATTTTGAGCTAAACTGAAAGCAGTGAAATTGGACGCAAAATCACCCTTTCTGTCGGTGGGATCTGAAACCGCAACCTTCTGATAACGCGTCCGGTCGCCTAACTTAACAAAGCACGTTGTGGGGCTAGTCGCTGATGCATGTTTCTGTTTTTGAAAGATATCCAGCGCTAAACTTTATACAGAAACACACCGTCCCGTCATGTGCCGTCCGCTTTATGGTTTACTTTCTATGTACCCCCCCCCCCCCCCTTATTCATTACCTCGACAGGGGCAAGGGGAAAAATAAATGATGATGATGATGATGATGATGATGCTTCTGCGTGCTTGTGTGCTTCTGTATAACGTTTAGCGCTGAATATCCTTCAAAACGGGGGGGGGGGGGGGGGTGAGCAAACGGGGGTTAAGGACATCACAGTTGAAATCAAGAAGAAATGGACATGGGTAGGGCACTTGGCACGTAGGCAGGGTAACTACTGGTCATTAAGAGTAAGTGGCTGGATTCCAAGAGAAAGCAAATGCGTGAGGGGGAGACAGAAAATAAGGTGGGCAGATGAGATTAAGAAGTTTGCAGGCATAACGTGGCGGCAGAAAGCACAGGACCGGGTTGATTGGCGGAACATCGGAGAGGCATTTGCCCTGCAGTGGGCGTAGTCAGGCTGATGATGATGATGATGATGATCCTCCACAAACAGGAACAACGCTCTACCAATAGGCCACGACGGTGGGTGCTCCCTCGCCCAATCTTTAGGGTATTTAAATATATGTGCGGTTAGACCCTGGGAGCTAGCCAGCGCCACTCGCAGTGATGACGGCGAGTGGAGAACACTCCTCTTGTTAGAGGCCGTCTCACATTTGGTGTCTTTGGTAGCATGCGAGGGTTTATTGGTCAGCTGCCACGTCGTGCGAAGATCACGTGCCACGTGACTTTCTCTGGCAAAAAAAGTTGTCCACGCTTGCAGCCTTGTCTAGGAGTGGCGCTGGCTAACACTTCCCGGCATTAAGCGCACATAAATAGCCGTCATCGTCGCTACCCGCCGCCAATGCGGCCAACATCTGAGGTGTCAAACTACACACGGTTGCTACCATTGCCGCCGCGCTCACTGGCTGAAGCAAACTTAAAACAAATGCGGAAAATGTGACGTTTAAAAGTCACGTGGCTCTCCTACTCTGCTTTTTAGGCGAGAGCACCAAAAATGCCCCCCACCTCCCCGAAGGGAATTGTGAGGAAATGCGAATGCATTTCGCGCGCGCTTCACTCCATTTATATATGGTGGTTGTGGTTCGAAGAAGGAAAAGGCGCCTAATTTCTGCAGCCCGGTCGGGAGCACGGCGCAGCGCCTGTCTTTTTTCCTTTTTTTTATCGCGGGAGCTCCGCCGAGCTCCCGCGATGCGAGCGCCCTCACGCACCAGAGCGCGCTCCTCCTCTCCACTCACTCTCCGCTACTCCGCCCGCACCTCCTGCTGCGGTTGCTAGGGGCGAGGATAAGCGCGCGCGCCCGCAGCTGTTGCTATGGGAGAGGGAGTGAGAGCGGAGAGATAACACCTGCCGGCGCGCGGACACCTCCTCAACCTATCCTCCTACCCGCGGACAACGCCAACGCCGGATGCCTGACATAGCCCGACTAAGAAATGCATTCGCATTTAAAACTGCCCCTGGCTGCTCTCGGCGCCGCAAAAGCGCTCTCGCTCTACCACTGGATGACAGAATGTTCCTACTCCTGTTTGACCACTGAAACACGCCGGCTCTGAATAGAGTACTTTCAGCGTGCTTTTGAGTGCTCCTGTTCTCCCAACGGAATTCGCCATTATCGTTTGAATTTAGAGCCTTTTCGAATGTACGCTATACAGGTAGGGCCGCAAGCTCTCCCTGAATAGGTTTGAACGCGATTGTTAAATTCACGATCCGTTTTGACAGCGTGTTAGCGATTATCAACAAGGCACTGCATAGGGTTCTCTGGCTTTTCTCTAAAATCTGATCTCACAAAGCCTCCACAAGTGACCATCCTGTGAAATTGACTGTATGGAAGAAATTATCGAGAAGTTGGGGTAAATTAAGGAAACTCGCAATATGAATTGGTAATACGTTGCGGAAGGTACAACTTCTATGCTAGAGCCATAACACAATTTAAGATTGGAAACCTTATTTTCGTTGCAATGTGGTTGACTCCACTTCTGTCGTAGTTTGAAAGGCAAGAAGTTGAAGATTTATACCTATTAGAGGCTCGATTTTAGGCAAACGCCTATTTCGTTCCTTGCGTTCCACTGCGATATATGAGCGTGCATTAGAGGTTAGGAAGCCAGCGTCCACTGACCAGAGGGAGCTGCGTTGCCCGCAATGGCCCAGTCCCAAGTTTGCTGCCATTGGCCGTTAGGGGCACGTAGAAAAGAGACGCGCGCACGCGTCCGCTGAATATCCCGGCTACAATCGGCCTACTCATGCAGGGAGGGAGACGTGCGCATCGCGTTCTATTCTGACCGGCCCCGTGTGAATTTTGCCTGCTTTTATCCGCTAGCCTGTGCGTTGTGGCGCTGCAGTCACACTTGAAAACTCGACTGTATGGTGTCTATGTGTTATTATACTGCCTATAAATGCCTATTTTCGAAAATCGGTGCCTGTATGAACATTATTTAGCCTCAATTTTCGCTTTCGAGTGCAGTTTAAAACTGTTATTCATGTCATCGGGCAACATTGACTGTTCGGACCTCTATCTTCTAGTACACTGTATCTCTATAGGCGTTTAATCTGTTCCTCAAGCTCAGGTGTCAGCAACCTGCGGCCCGCGTGGCAGTATTATGCGGCCCTCGACACGACGTATGCGGCCCTCGGCACGACGCCCCTTGCCCTGGTAACTTCCTGTCCCAAAGCCGACATGGCACTTTTGACTTCAAGTGAAGTTTTTCTTTGTAAATTGCAACCTTCCTGACATGGTGCTGAAAGTAAGAAGGGTATATATTCCAGTTTTTTACATAATTGCCAATTCGCAAATTTTTTCGCCGAATACGTCCCCCCCCCCCCCCTCCCCCATCCTGATTGGTCATCCGGCCTCCGCTGTGTCAGCCCTTCGTGCAAATTTGCCCTTCCGCCTCAAAAGGTTGCCGACCCCTGCTCTGGCTCAACCAACTCTCGGAAAATGACGTTAGCAACAGGGAAAGTGGAACGCGTCGGTCAGCATCTGCTGCCGCTCTGGTTTTGGCTAATTATCCATGCACAGCGAAGAATCGCCGCCTTTTCTGAAGGACCAGTAGCCGAAAAGGCTCGGGTGAAGTTACAATCGGTCTTGGAGAAGAACGAAGAATTTTCTGTCAGCTTCAGGAGTCCTTGCTAGTGAGCACTGTACCCGCCCCACGGCGGTCTAGTGGTTACGGTGCTCGACTGCTGACCCGCAGGTCGCGGGATCGAATCCCGGCCACGGCGGCCGCATTTTCGATGGAGGCGAATATGCTCGAGGCCCGTGTACTTAGATTTAGGTGCACGTTAAAGAACCCCTGGTGGTCGAAACTTCCGGAGCCTTCCTCTGCGGCGTCTCTCATAATCAAATCGTAGTCTTGGGACGTTAAACCCCACCAATTATTAACCCAAGTGTCGTTAAAACCATCGAATGTTCCCAAGTACAAAAACGTTGCTGTAACATCTGTCGTCGTCGAACGTTCCTTCTCAGCGTGCAAGCTCATACTCAGTGACGAGAGGCACAATTTTTTATTTAAAAAAAATCTGGAGTTGGCGGTAGTTTTTCATTGTCTCCACAATTTCCATAATGATTCTTAATTAGACTACGGGCCACGTGTTCCGGAAACCGATTTCTTCAAAAATGTTTTCATCAAACAGATTTCTTCAAACATGATTTCCTCGAGCACACGCGCGCTTCGAATGAACGAAAGTCTGTCCGGCTGTGTTGGGACGCCTTGCCTGTACAGTTCGGATAATGTCGTTGTATATGAGAAAATTGTCCACTGTTAGAGGGAGCACGCGAGCGCGTGGCTCACGCTCCGCGCAGCGCCACGCAGCGCAAGCGGCGAAAATCAAGCGCATGCGCACATAGACAGAGAGGCGGTACATGCCCCGCGCAGGTTAGGACCCACCTGAAAGCGTAACATATACTTTTAGGGGCGAAGCTCCTTAGGGTGTGGGTCGTTCCCTCCTCTGTAGTAGTAGTATGTATGTAGCCACCTCTAGTTTATGAATTGCTCAATAGATGGCGTTGTGCGTATATGTCCTTCGGAAATAATATCACTAGATGGCGTTAGTAGGTTTTAGGGGCAAAATCTCCTTAGGGTGTGGGTCGTTCCCTTGGAAATAATATCACTAGATGGCGTTAATGGTTTTCGTATAGTTGACGATTAAAGAGGATAGATGGCGCTGTTATAATTGGGATCGTCGGGCCGACGCGATACTCGGAGTCGAGCACCGGAGGTGGACTCCATCGTGATCAACGGTGAGGTGAACTTCACCTGAGAGGAGGTAGTCAGCTCCACAGTGCTCTCGTGTTAGTCGGCATGCAAAACCAGGGCAGCCGGTATCTGCGGAGCATGCGGCGGCTCCGGTACTCACGGCGGCACAACCCATAGCCAAGGACGCGTGCCTTTCACAACTCACAGCAGCGTTCTGTGGCGATGCATGCGGAGGCGAGGCGTTGCGTCGAGCACTGGTGTAGACTTCGGCGTCTGAGTAGGTGGCATCGTCTTCCTCTGTCGTGGAACGCGAACTGGCGTTGTCGCTGAGGCTGGGAGCGCCCGGAACACAAGTCGGCGACGCTCGTGCCCAGCTCACGATCGAACACCCAGGATCATGCAAAGACGTGACACGTGTTGTCACGTCTTTGCATGATCGAGTGGGCAATGTGCGGGGGGGGGATTCACGGTTACCCGAATGATCCCTCCGAGCTTCGCCCACTCATCATCATTCACTTCGTGGATATGCTGTGATTTTTTTTATTATTTGTTTTGTTCTTATAGTGTAGTAGAGCACACAGTGCTCCAAATTGTCTGCGCGTTTTTCTAAACGCCAGACAACCTTCCGGAGCTGGTGCGGTGGTGCGCGCGGTTGCCCGAACCTGCAACCTTCCGATCCGAAGGTGGCAGGTTCGGTCCCTGCCGGCGGCAAGTTGTCTTTTTGACCACTTTACTATCTTCACATCTTCACAATTACTTCAATACACATGAAACAGTGCAATTAACGTTCCCTTATACCTTACATTAGGTGGGTAGATGGGATTAAGAAGTTTGCAGGTATAACGTGGCAGCAGAAAGCACAGGACCGGGTTGATTGGCGAAACATGGGAGAGGCCTTTGCCCTGCAGTGGGCGTAGACAGGCTGATGATGATGATGATGATACCTTACATGGCTTCATTATCTATTGGTTTGCGTTAAGGTTGCATCCAACAAAGCAACGAGCCCTTGGAATTCCCTTCTTTCGTTTGCTATACTGGTACGACTGCGAACGTGATGACAACGGCACAGGGTAGACTAAAAAATTGGGGGGACCCTTAAGCTTCGTCTTTAAGAGTTGAACGCGAGAGTGATATTCCTGTCCCTAGTGCGTACTTCAATCACTTACTGCATACTCTGTAATGGGCAGCATACTTTAAACCACCAGCAATTATGCGCGGGAAATGCGGGAAATGTTTTCGAACTTGCTATGCACCCACAACGTGGTCTTAAGGGAATACGCGCAGTGACGTGTGTGCCTTTTGTAATGGGTGGACGGCTTTGAACCACAATGTCGTTATGATGTTCACATCTTCTGACGCCCGATGGGAACGTACGCTTGTACCACGCAATATTACTGCGATATTACATGTTGTATTGTGACGTATGTATACAGGACGCGTGTGTTTGCGAAACATGAAAGTTATTTTCACTGCATTTCCAAGCAGAGGACGTTATTTTCAATGTGATCCCAAGCAGAAGCGTGGCTATTTGGTAGAACACCTGCTTGCCGCGCAGACGGCTTGGGTTCGGATCCTCATTCGGACCCGGAAATTTTTATTATTTATTTTATTTGCATCTTTCTCGATTTTTCGGTCACGGACAAGATGATTTTTCGCTCACAACCAACGACGCCGACGCCGGTATTTCTGCGAAACGAGCTCGTTAACGCTATCGCGTTAAAACTCTTCCGCTGCAAAAAAAAAAAAAAAGAGAAATATATGTAGAGAGACTGGCACGCCTACAGTCAACTCAGGCACATACAACCTGAAACATCCAAGTGGCGCACGTTGTCACACCTAGGCAGCTCTGCGAGAGCTGAGCCTGTCCGCGCGCGTACATAAAAACACTGACAGAGGCCCGTAAAAACGACGATGCCCTTTCTCGCTACCGTTCTGTACCGACACCACTCGCCTGATGGTTTTCTTTTCCCTCGCGACTCGGATGCACTGCTGGAAAGCTGAACCCGGAGAGTGAAGAGAGGAGGTCACGTAGGCTCTCCTCTCCCGCGCTGTAGGGCATAAATAACAATAATAGCCGCGGCGGTCGAGAAGTAGGCACCGTTTGTCAAAGCGAAGGCAGGGGTGCTTGTATGAAAGGGGAGCGAGGCAGGTGAGGCTTCGGAGGTTGCTGCCAGCGAGCCGCGGCTGTCTGGCGGGTCTCATATACCGTATATACTCATCCTTAAGCCGCACTTTTCTTTTGCTCAAATTTTGCTCAAGTGCGGGTTATACATGAATCACGCCTATAGCTGCACAATAGCACACCGTAGGGCCACGCCGACTACTGTGTCGGGTATTTAAAAGAACTGCTGACAGATATGGACATTTGGTATCACTATTCGTCGCCGCATTTGCGCTAATCACGGCCGGGCAAGCACAGCTCATCGGTGCGCTCTCAAAGACTATCGTTCTCTGCAGCGTGGCTTCTGACAGCCCCGCTATTCTTAACTCTTAGCGGTGGTGTCACTGACAACAAATTACACTTTTCCTGGCCTGATTTGGTTCTTTTTTTTTCATATTTTTTGGTCCAAAAGTGGGAAAGGGGGGGGGGGGGGGAGGAGGTGCGGGCTATACACGGGGGTGGCCTATGCACAAGTATATACGGTACATTCGCGACTCCCGTAGCTGTGCCCACCTTGCGCCGAATGCAAGATGGCGGGTAAGGAGGGCGAGAGGGTTTGAGAGGGTGTAAGACACGAGCGAGCAAATGGGGGGAAGCACGGAAACCAAGACGACGCTGCAATGTGCCCCGGAAAAGAATTGTAATGCAGTAGCAAAATGAAGCGACAATGGAAGAGGAAGAAAAAAAATGCAGTAGGAGGAGGTGTGTATGAGTGAACAACACGAAGCAAGCATGGACGGAAGCAAGCGAGCTAGCCAAGTGAGCAAGAAAGAAAGAAAGAAAGAAAGAAAGAAAGAAAGAAAGAAAGAAAGAAAGAAAGAAAGAAAGAAAGAAAGAAAGAAAGAAAGAAAGAAAGAAAGAAAGAAAGAAAGAAAGAAAGAAAGAAAGAAAGAAAGAAAGAAAGGAAGGAAGGAAGGAAGGAAGGAAGGAAGGAAGGAAGGAAGGAAGGAAGGAAGGAAGGAAGGAAGGAAGGAAGGAAGGAAGGAAGGAAGGAAGGAAAGAAAGAAAGAAAGAAAGAAAGAAAGAAAGAAAGAAAGAAAGAAAGAAAGAAAGAAAGAAAGAAAGAAAGAAAGAAAGAAAGAAAGAAAGAAAGAAAGAAAGAAAGAAAGAAAGAAAGAAAGAAAGAAAGAAAGAAAGAAAGAAAGATTAAGGAAAGGTGGACAGGAAAAACATAGGTAGAAGGGTTGGATGAGAACCTAAAAGATCACTCACAACCTAACGAAGAAAAAAAAAAGAAAAAAAAAAGAAAACGCATAAGAGTCGAGAAACGCATAAAATTCACTCAGTTTGCGCGCCGAGGTAGCGAACGACGACGAATATTCGCGATGCGAGCCGCAAAAAGCGAGTTCTAAAAATGGAGGCTGGAGTTGAACCGAAAGGAGACGCATTCGAAATAAAAACCTCGTTGGCGCGAGCCGCGGAGATGTCTTTGTAAAAACGGACGCGAATATGGTCCCCCCGCGGCTCTTTGGTTCTTTTTTTTTCTCTCTGAGTGCGTCGGTTTCTTACGTACGAAATACACCATCTACGACTACATCTCTCGCCAGCCACCGGCGTGTCTTTTTTTCTTTTCATTCATTTCCTTTTGCTCCACGCGGATGGCCTTTTAAAGAGCCGAGTTATACGGAGAAGCCCGCCGTCTGGCTCTCACGGCGACTCGATGTCTCCTAACGGGCTCCCGTCCGCGTTTTTGTGTTCTCTTGTGCCTCGCTCTTACGTGAAGGGAAGACCGTTTGTTCGTACGCGATGACAGCAGAAAAAAAAAAAAGAAGTGCTTCGGCGCATTAAAGTGTAATGAATCATAATACGTCGTCGTTCATTGAGTCGGCGGAGCGGAGAAGGAGATTATAGTCGGAGTAGACGTCGCACGTTTTTATACATTCAGTACGTTTTATCTTTTCTGTATTCGTACGTTTTCCGCGTACTTTTTTTTGTCTCTATTTTTCGCTGTTACCGCCTCTGCGCTGACTACGTCGAGCGTCGCAATTATTCGTTAAGACGTCTTCGCATGTATGACGGCATGAATGCTTGGATCAATGTTAACGTCTGGGGAATGTTTGAACTGCGCAATTAAAAGGAAGAACGGGGAGGGGGGGGGGGAAGGGGTAAGTCGGTGTGTGCAAACTAATGAGCTAAAAAATAGCAAGAAAGAGTTGCCTGTTGGGCGAGTTGGGTGTTTGTGCATCAGAACCACCGCGAGCAGCGCAACGAGACAGGACAACTCTGCTCGTCTGTTGCCCTGTATTGTTTCTGTTGCCCTTGCATCGTTGCGTTGCTCACGATGGCTTTGAAGTAACGAGAAAACGGTGAGATTTAAAATATGGTTTCTAATTTATTGTTAGTGAAGTATTGCGATACACAATATCTAGGAGATGAGTATTCTTGATCGCGGTGTGTCACTGGAGACAGCGTTTCGAGAAGCGGTATTGTCTCGTGCAAAGAAACCCACCGCGGTAGTGTGGCGTTAGTGGTGCTTGACTGCTGAAGGTCGCGGGGTCGAATCCCGGTCGCGGCGGCCACATTTAGATGGGGACGAAATGCTAGAGGCCCGCGTGCTTAGGTTAAGGTTCACGTTAAAGAATCCCAGCTGGCCGAAATGGCTGGAGCCCTCCATTACGGCGTCTTTTATGACCCTAACGGGGTTTTGAGACTTAAAACCCCAAATATTAATATGTTTCAATGCAGCTGTCTTCTTCGCTTGCTGCGTTGAAGACGACTAGACAGTCCTAGAAGTCTATAAGGGCTTAGAACTAGTGTCTTGAAGCGTCTAGAAGCCTAGAAGTGTATGGAGGGGCCTAAAAGAAGACAGTACAGTCCGTGTTCAAGGATATACATCTCTTCAAGCCTCCATCTACTCCTTAAAGTGGTACTAAAGTGAAAAAATGAATCAACTTAGACTAATGCTGCGGAATATCTATTGTCGTTAAATTCACCGTCATAAGTTTATTAATAGAAGAAAAAGCCAAGGTCGAATATTCAGTTTTAAATTTCGCGCCGGAATCTCCGTACGTGACGTCACGCATTCCAAACCGTGTTTTGTGTTTTTTTTTATTTGTGACGTTGGTACAACGAAATATTCCGAAACTTGGTATAGTACATCTCTGATCCCCGCAGGTGATAATATACTGCATACTCACCGGTGAAGAATTGCATAAGCCGGAGTACACGCCGTTCAAATTTATGACGTCACGGCTATTGGTGCTGGAACTTCAAGGTGGCGTCGCCACCAGCGTTTTCTTTTTTGCGCGTTTTCTCCATTGCCAAGCGCCTTCTCGCGGACAAGGGTGGTGATTTTCGTATTTTTAAAGAGTAATTTACAAATACGAGCGAATTCTGTTTCGCTTTAGTGTCCGTTTAACTTCTGCCTTGTTTACAGTATCAAGAAGCTATTTTACGCGCTGTCGCATTGACGAATACGTTGAACGCAAATGCCTTTGCGGAACATTGTATGGTGCGCGTCTGTTGAAGTCGATAGAGGATTTTAAGTATGTACGTATATCTTTCTGGTCGTTTGTGTAATACGGGTTACAGGAGAAGTGTACGTGACGGGCAACACTTGTGGTGACACCTGGTAAGTGAGAGCCCAACCAGACATACAAATATAATATTGCAGTGACATGAAAGCTTCACATTACTGCTGGTCGCTGGGGTAGCCTGGGTGGGAGGTTCCGCGTATTTAAACCCCCCTCAACTCCCCCCCTCCGAAAATTTTCAATTTCGCATATGTATATGTGCACTCACACATAGGAACGCGTGCACGAACATGCATAAAGTATGATAGAACCTTGCAAAAAAAAAAAAAAGCTACGCCACTGCTGCTGGTGTAAAGCCTGGACATGACATTAAAGTGGAGCTGGGAGGAAAAATAAATGAAAAAATACAATAAAAATACAAAAAATTTAAAAATGCCCTACCTGCACCACCCAAGTATCGCAGGAGAAAATTATAAATGATATAAAAGAACAAAATGTACTAAAATTTTGAGTGAGGAAGAAAAAAGAAGAAAGAAAAGTCTGAATCCACCACCCAGCGAAACTACTTCCAAGTGAACGAACATCAGCGCGGATTTGGTATGCTGCCTGGACAGCGAAATTTACCTCACAGTACATTCATTAATTTGTTTTGCCGAGAAGACCGATACGACTGAAAAAAAAAAATGTATTGCTATCTGACAAAACGCCGCAAGATGCCGCTGCCATCTTTGCTATACGGTAGATTACGGTACGCGACTCCGTGGGGCCATGTAGAGTAACTCTATGCTGCGGCAGCCAAGGGCTCTGGTAAACAGGTATCCGCAAACATTAAGAAGTTCATGAACCAAGTAAAATTCTCTATTAAGGGCGAAAGCCTTAAGGCCTGACCCCACACGCGCGTTGCAGCGTGTCAGCGCGCGACCTGTTGACGCGGCGCCGCACCCTCTCCCTATGGAGAGAGAGAGAAGTTGCGGGGCTACGCGAAGGTGCGCCCTTTCTCTCCTTAAGGCCTGACCACACGTACGCGTTGCAGCGTGTCAGCGCGTGGCATTTTGACGAGGCGTCGTGACCTCTCCCTATTAAGAGAGAGGGCGCGCGGCTACAGGAAGCTGCACGTCCTTTCTCTAAATAAGGAGAGGGCGCGACGCCGCGTCAAAAAGCCATGCGCTAACGCGCTGCAACGTGTACGCGTGGTCAGCCCTTTAAGGCCTGACCACACGTGCGCGTTGCAGCGTGTCAGCGCGTGTCTTTCTGACGCGGCGTCGCGCCCTCTCCCCATTGGAGAGAAAGGGCGCGCAGGTTCGCGTAGCCGGGTGCCCTCTCTTTCACGGAGAGGGCGCGACGCCGCGTCAAAAATCCACGCGCTGACACGCTGCAACGCGCATGTGGGGTCAGGCCTTTAGATGCCTGAGAAAAAGCGGATAAGGGACCGTCGTCGGCGTCGGCGTCAACAGGAAGTGAGGCGAAAAATCATTATCGGGTGATGGCGTCACTAACGTGACGTTACGTGATGACGTAAAGGTCGCCGACGTAACGACCTAAGAAATCACGAAAGCTCTGCCCCGTGAGCAGCAGCGCGCTCGCCATTCATTCGGGAAGGAGAGGCCCGCTAGTTTTTTTGTTTGTTTGTTTGTTTGTTTGTTTGTTTGTTTGTTTAAACAGCCACGCTGTTCATAGTCGAGGCTTCCCCGTCCGTTGGCGTAGCGCTGGTCACTGAGTGTTGCAGCGTAGCGAGAGTGGCACTCGGTGGGAGAGAAAGGGCTGCGCCGCGGCAAGATGGGTGAATGCGAGGCTCGGTGGAAAGGGTGAACCAGTGAGAGTTGCCCTGAGAGGGTGAGTGTCGAGGCTCGGTGGAAAGGGTTAACGAATGAGAGGCGCGCAAATACGGATGAGGATGAGCCTGACGAAGGTGGGCGTCAGCTTCGCTGTTTCGACAGTGCTCGCGAAGTGGAGCTGGGCACACTTTTTTTTCCGTTCTAGCCGTGAGTACTTTCTTGCGGCTAATGTAAGCTCTACGCATATAAACAATCAAAAAGTTCTTCCTCCCTACATAAAATATTAGGTTGGCGGAAATCGATGCCAGAATTTTCGCTGAAATTCGGCAGGAAGTTTAAGCTTCCGACCGAGAGCGAGTGGCACTAACATGCGTCTGCATGGCAAAATCCCCTACCTGAAATACGCGAAAGCTGATTGACGTCATGGAAATGAGCAAATGTGATTGGATTACGTATCTATGCTAATTCTCTCTTGGTGGGGCAGTGGCTGTCGCGGGCGGAGCTTACATTTATTATTAGGTTGTAAGCGACTGTAGGCGCCACTATATTGCGATTGTGTCACTTCGGCACACGTAACATACTGCGTAGGCTGCTGGGCCCGCTGTGACACGGGCCCACCGCAGACAACGGCAATATAGCGTCACTCATGGATGCCAGGCAGGAATTGCCTTTCAATAAAAATTTGGCGATGGTATGACCTAATAAGCAGGCGTTTCTGCTTAGGTCACTGGTCGCAATTCAGTTTTGAATGCTTGCGTTTACCGTGTGGCGTTGGGACGCTCAAGAGCTGAGAACTCCAGTCGTTACGCCTAATGAGTATATGCCCGGCTAGGGTAAAAGAGCTCCAGCAAAAAGCTGCGATTAAAAACGCCACTTAATTTTCCTTCTGTACGAGGTGAAGTCGATAAACGGCAGACGCGCGACAGGTATAATTAAACGTGAAATATGCGGACACACACAAAAAAAAAAAAGAAAGAAAAACGGGAATAGAAATGCTGGGGTAATGAGTGCTCGGCGCTATACGACGCCATCACAAGTTTCATGCGCCGCTATGTATGGGCTCATAACACAACTAAAACTTAGCGGATGCCTTACTTTTTTTTTCTCTTTTACTATACGTCACTCTTACGTAGAACGAAAGTAAAAGAAAAGGACAATATGCACAGTAAAGATGTACGTACCATTTTATTTTTTTGTTTCAGGCTTTTGGAAGAAAGAGAGAGAAGAAGAAATAAAAGCAGGTAAGCGAGCGTATGCTAATGTTTATACGGCTAGTGAGGTTGCAACGCCCCGTATCGCTTTGCCCTCGTCGCCGCATTGCTGCCTGTTTGCACACGGGACATAATGAAGCGAGCTCTTGATTAATGACGCCTCTGCGTCGGTCTTCCCCTATCATAGCACGTGTCGGAAATTCAGCCTAAACTCGTGAATTCCGGTGTTCTGATGTTACCTTCCGAAAAACACAAACAAAAAGACACCGGTGACCTGCTTGTTTTTAGGGGCGAAGCTCCTTATGGCATCACCTGGGCGGTTCTCGGTTGTCGATGCATCCTGAGTAGCCAGTAGCGTCTCCCTTAGCATACAATAGATGGCGCTGTCCCATAGAGATGCATGCAAACTGCAGTTGGGTGACGATATACTAGATGGCGTCAGTGGTTTTTCGTATACGTTGATGACTAAAGATGATAGATGGCGCTGTTATAATAAGACAATGCGCTGTGACAGTACGTGATATGTATCGCCCTATCCTCTCCTACGCTTCCCCCTCTTTCTCCTCTCCTACGGTCTATCTGTCGTCGGCTTTCAAGGCTATAGTTGCTATAGAATTAAGAATCCCCCCTACAACACCTCCCCTGACTACGCCAGTGGCTCGAGTGTATGGGCACCGTGCATTGGCAAGAGGGCGCTATCTAGCCCTCACTTATCAGCCCAGTTTCGCCGACATCGGCCGATAGGGCTGTAAGGAGAGGTGAGACGAGATAAGAGATGTGCGCAAACGCGCTTTGTGCTTCATCGCTCATTGCATGAAGCGCATGCGCGCTTGTAAACTCCCGGATAGCGGACACTCTTGCGTCTCGACAAGAAATGCGACACCGCGGATGATTTGATCGCGTCTGCCCAGTTTTGGTACTTTCACTCACTACGCTATGCATTCTGGCGCTGCTGTCGCACATGGAAGTACGAGTGCACGGTGCCTGTACGCAATCCACGGTTTTCATGTCCTTGCGCTTTCACGCTCTCGGTCGGAGCTTTGCGGTGGGGTGATCCGGGGCAACCGGGATCACCAGAACGAAAGCCTCCGAGATCGAAAGGCGTGCGGGAACCCTACCACAGTGTTTCACGAGTTTCCCGCCAGGGGAAGGGCGCATGCGCCGTGGCACTGTGATAAATGTCGGACTGCTATCGCAAAAAGTTCTGTGTTGGCCCTTAATAAAGACTGTTCGAAAGGTCGCGGTCTGTTCGCATCATGCTATACTTCTAAGGAGGAAGGATTTTAAAAGAAAGTCCGAATGAAGCGCGATATCTCACCGCCAACCTTGACAAGCCCACTGCGTCTGACGCTATCGGCACAGTCTAAGCTCTAAACAGCGTTTTCGCTGATAATCCTTGTCCGGCGAAAACACATTTGGAGTTGTCGCAAGAACAAGCGCTACTTATCAAGAGACACTTCTCACACTAATCTTCTACTCCTCCGCGCGGAGCTTTCATCGCATTTTTCAACTCTAAGCGCCTTTCTTTTAGGGGCGAAGCTCCTTAGGGGTGTGGGTCTATCCCTCCTCTGTAGTTGTAGTCGTAGTAGTAGTAGGTAGGTAGGTAGGTAGCCACGTGTAGTGGAATGTACCCACTCCACGTGATAAAGATGACGATGACGCAGTATAGTGGAATGTACCCACTACACGTGATAACGATGAAGTATAAGCGCGTTCCAGTATAGTGGAATTGTACCCACTCCACGTGATAAAGATGACGATGACGCAGTATAGTGGAATGTACCCACTACACGTGATAACGATGAAGTATAAGCGCGTTCCAGTATAGTGGAATGTACCCACTACACGTGATAACGATGACGATGACGCTGATGACCATGAAGTATAAGCGCGTTCCAGACCACACATTCTCTTTCTGCCATGGATGAAAACGATCGAGCTTCGCCCACTCATCATCATTCACTTCGTGGATATGGCGTGATTTTTTTTTCGGGCCCATGAACCACTCTCACGGTGTTCGAAGAGGGAATGCTTTCTGTCTCGCCTACGCTTTCCTTCCTGCTGGCACTGTCTCCTCCTAGCCGCTTATTTCTTCATAAAAATCGTGGAGAATGTCAGCACCAAACGTTGAACCTATCTCGATTTCACGCTTTTCGGCTACACGTTGTTACCTCCGCGTGCGCCGGCGGAAACTCACCAAACGAGGTGAAATCAGCTGATCGCGCACGACAGTAACGCGAGGTGCGTGCAACTGCGTGGCAAAGCGTGGCTGGAGACAATTCGCGACTGATATCCCTCGCAGATTGACCAATCGAGCGCTTATTTCCTTTATGACGTCACTCGAAATGGCAGCTGACGTCATGAATTGTGCCGTAAAGACGGGAAACGCCAGGAGAGGATAACGCGATCCTTCTTAGTATTTTCAGAGGTCGTTTAGGGGCCTTTTAAGGGTAGTATTCTATCGCCCTTAAGCGCACAATTCTTTCCAGGGGGGGCTGACACAAAAATTTTCGGTTCTCTTTTTTTTTTTAATTCCGTAAATGAAAGCCGAAGCCCTCAAGGACCCAGTAAATGTACTACTGGTAAGCGTGAGTGCACCCTGAAAAAGTAACTACGGTATGTTTTTAAAAGCTAGTTCCGGTTCCTACAGTGCTCTGACGTCACGACATGGTATGAGATTCTGACCACGTACTCGCGAAAGACAACGTGAAGTTTCCACGGCTGCTCCGAGGATCCTTTTGTGACGCACAAGCGACCATTTCGAACGTCATGGTGCATGACGTCATCAAAACTAGCCACGCTGGTGCGTGAATCTCCGTAATTGACACTTTAGCCTGACTTCACGCTAGTGTTGATTTCAGTAGGCTCGCTGCGCGAAAACGGACTTTACTGCCAAAAAATTTCGCATTTCCACGAAGTGAATCATGACGATTGGGCGAAGCACTGGGGATCGTTCTTACCGTAAGTCACCCTTGACATTGCCCACTCGCGCATGTAAATGAGTGACAACGGGTGTGTACAGTATATCAATGTGTTTTCGCCGTTGAGCCACCGCTTCCCGCGTCCTCAACTCCGGGGTAGCAGCTTGTTGTCAGCGTTGCCGTTTTGCCTTTAGCGGGCGAGAGCGCGTTCACGATCGTTTTCATCCATGGCAGGAAAGAGAATGTGGTGTCTGGAACGCGCTTATTCTTCATCGTCATCAGCGTCATCGTGATCGTTATGACGTATAGTGGGTACATTCCATGTGCTGTGCCGTGATGGCAGAAAGAGAATGTGTGGTCTGCAACGCGCTTGTTCTTCATGGTCATCATCGTCATCGTCATCGTCATGGCGTATAATGGTTACCTTGCATGTGCTGTGCCGTGATGGCAGCGTCATCGTCATCGCACTAGCGTGGCTACACCGCGGGACACCGGGAGAGTGATGTACAAGCCTCTACCTTTAAGGAGCTTCGCCCCTAAAAGTATCTTATCAGCACTTGCCGAGCTTGACACTTGCACAGAGGTGTCATTATCTACAAAAGATTTGTACGGCGTAGTAAACTGAGTTTCGAAAATTTGAGTCAGTACCCCTTTGAGTGGTCTTATTGAAAGGGTCGCTTTCTCGTTTAGCCAGGCTACCAAGTCTTCGCTGCGTACACTAACCGCGCAAAGAGAATAAAACTTCCTTCCGGGGCAAAACCCCGGGGAAACGTCACCCCTTATTTCGTACGTCTCCATTCCTGTCTCACCGCGGAGCAGCTAAAACAACCTTCTTCCGAGTCAAGTTGCTGCTTCGGCTTCTCTCATTTCGGGGGGGGAAGGAGGTACCACTACACCGACCGCTGGCGACCAGTCGATGGCGCAGCGTTGACCGTCTCGCACATTCACGCACATTCAAGCTCAAGAAGCACAACTGTGCGCGTGTTAGTATGTGAGTGTCTTTGCGTATATGTACGTACGTGCGTTCGTGCGTTCGTGCCCGCATTTAGGCTTCGCTAATCGCGAGGGAAGAAAGGCCCCGGAGTTCCACGGTTGCCGTCCCCTTTGGGGACCAATTCGTTTTCTTCTCCCTGAAGTGGAAGCTCCGACCCGAGGTCAGCGGTTGGGAGATAAGGAAAGAGAGAAAGGGAAGATGGGGAGGAGAGAACAGAAGGGACTACACGAACGAGTTGGCCATTGCAAATGGAAAAAGTGCGTGTGGGCTGTCACGCCTTCCCGCTGCCATTGAGCTGCCGGCCTTAGTTCTCCCGATAGGTCCGCGGGGAGTCGCTGCCTGCCTAACACCTTTCGCCCACTGCAGTGGCGCAGTCGATTGTTGGCCTTTTTTTTTGTTTGTTTGTTTGTTGTTTTCGTCTCTGCTTGTTCGCTTTTCGTTTTCGCACCTCAAGTAGACGAAATAGGAAAAAGAGGATAACGAGAGAGATAGAAGCAATCGGTAGGAGTGATAGTCTCGGGTACTTTCTTATCACTGTACTGTGGAGTGATTAGTGTTGAGTTCGAGAAGGCACATATCAGTCTTTATCGCTGTGCTGACTTGAGTGTTCACTTCGACGACACATAAAACGACGCGTCGTGTTCATGTGCACTTCCGCCGAAGTAACAAAAAAAAATGTAGTTAGCTGGCGCGCGTACTATTGCGTACGCACGCGTATTTAGCTCCGCACTTCAGACGTCAAAGTCAAGGAAATGCCATTGTCACTGCGAGCTTGGATTTCTTATTTCTCATTACATTGAGAGACAAAAGCTTAAGGACTGAGAGCTTTCTCTGCTCTGACTAGTTCAAAAATTTTCGTTAGGAGTCCATCTAAAAAAAAAAAGACCGCATGGGCTATTATGAGGTAGAATACATGTATTCCTGGGCGTTCATGACACTATAGTGGCATTTAATTAAAAAAAAACTTGTTCCTTGATTGTACCTTCAAAATCAATTAACCTATTGCTGCCAGATCAATGATAAAGTGTTGAAAGAATGCTTAATCACTTTCAATTGAACCTGTGTTCTCTTTGAGGCGCATTTAATGAATGGGCTGAATTTTGTAGCTAATCAAGTCTTTATATGCTCAGCATATAAGTGCTGAGCATATAATCATAAATAAATCAAGTGCTTTATATGTTCTTCAGCACACTGCATTGTTCCAGTATATATTACGGTGATGAGGTGCTCGAACATGAAGGTCACAGGTTCAATTCTTCTTCGCAATAAGGGCCGTATTCTGAAGGTGAAGAACTGCTTAACGTATCACGCATGGGCTAAGCTTTACAGAACCTAGTGCTCCTAAATTGGCATTCATAACCATCAACTGCGATCTGCTCCGCTGCTGCGCGGCGTTGGAACATTAGAAAGGCTCCACCAATCTGAAATTTTGTTATGACAATACATGCATTATATTTTTTTTGTCTTGGACTTTGCGATTTTTTTTTCCTTTTACAGAACGTCAGTTCTGAATCTGGGCAATTTCGATTGAGTGGGAGCACTAATTCTGAGACCTGCGAACACAATTGGAGGAGCCGGAACGCTCTAAAGCGAAAACTCACTTTTCCTTTGTTAGCGCTATGTCCTGTTAATTTTATTATCGCGCTTAACATGGTCCGAAGCAAGTGCGCTTATTAGAGTATGCATATATGCATTTGAGGCTGTAACAGTAGCATTTTGGTGGCACAGGCCAAGGATTTTAAATGCAAAGCATTTCTTAGCGAACCGAAGACACTTTGAACGTTTCTATCTACTTATCTATCTGTCTAGCCGTTTACGTCTGGGTAATCTCGTAGCCGCCTCTTTAACTTCGTAAATACAAAAATTGGCATGAGGGTGTGACGAACATGACTGTCTGGTCGTGACATCAAGAACGTGAAAATACGGACGTAAACGGCACGAAACCCTTTCCTCAAGACACGTGTGGCCCACAGCCGTATACGAAAGTCCGCGGTATGCGGGTATGAGCAACAGGTGATTCACAGTTTTTATCTACCCAGGAACGGCGAGAACAGACATAGGTAATTTAAACGCGAGAACGTTAAGAAAATTAGGCAAGGACAGCGTTGATCCGATGGATGCAAATAATTAAAAACAAGATCGCAGCAGGAATGGAACCCAGGTATTCTGCGTGGCAGACAATGTTCTACCACAGAGCCACGCCAAGTATTGGAACTGATTTGGAAAAAGACCCTATGCAGAAGGTCATGTCGGCGCAACGTCAGGTTGTTGTTGCAGGGCTATATATCTAGATTTATAACTGGGTATAAAGCATTGCATATGTACTACTCTGATACAGGCATCATGACGTGTTAACGTCAATTGTGGCTCCAGTGTCGGCTACACTTTTGTAATAGTCTAAAAAGCATTTACATACACTCCTATGACTCCGCAAGCTATATATGCAAGCGTTGCTCGACCACGGAGCAATACGCTAACATATGATATTCCCGTCATCGCACCGCAGCATGCACTTCGTTTCAATGAAACTGATCTCTCTGTTCTAACGTGAGTACTGACGTAGCGTTATCCCATATATTGGCCATTTAAACAGCAGTGCAGCTGACGTGCCTGCCTGGCAAGCCCATGATGTGCACATAACTACTCCATTTACCAAAACACGTCGATGTACCTCGTAACGCCTTTTTCAACGCAAAAAAAAAAAATCATAGGCCAGGTACTTGCCGACTGCTTCGCATGAAACCGATTCCCACATTGTGTGGGATCTGCTGAATTTCTATATTATGTTGTTTTTCTAGCTTCACCATAGTGTCCGCCGCGGTGCAGGCAGGCAGGCAAAGAACTTTATTTAGATCCGGAGACGACGCTCACTCCCCCCTTAGGGTGTAGCGGCTACGGTGCTCGGCTGCAGATCCGAAGGTCGCGGGTTCGATCCCAGCCGCGGTGGTCGCATTTCGATGGAGGCGAAATGGTAGAGGCCCGTGTACTGTGCGATGTCAGTGCACGTTAAACAACACCATATCGTCCAAATTTCCGGAGCCCTCCACTTCGTCGTCCCTCATAATCATATCGTCGTTTTGGGACGTTAAACCTCAGATATTATTATAAGCTTCACTATATTTGTTTTTTACAGTGAAAGCTGTTATGAATCACAACAAGGGTCGTTTCTGCGCCGTAGTTGTCCGTTGCCGCCGCCGCCGCCGGTATCCGTAACCAATATCGCACGAAATAAGAAAAAAACTAACTAAATAAAAAAACACCTGCGACAGAATGGGAATCGAACCCGGGTCCTCTGCGTGGCAGCCCAGCACTCTACCACTGAGCTACGCCACTGCTTGAAACTGCACACTGCAAACTGACCCTAGGCAGGCTTCATATCGAGTAAGGAATGGCGTTAACGTGTGTTGTAAAGCGTTTTAGAGCAGTAAAGTAATAACCAGGCGTCACACAATGCGAATTGCGTAACGAGTGGGTCATTCAATGCTCCAACCCATTACAAAAGCCTGTGGCATAATTCTTCATCGTCGTCAGCCACAGCATCAACAAAGTGCACATAATTCGTTACAAGAGTGTAGCGGGCACCGCGCTTTTCTGAAGAATGACGAAGAATGGCATAGTAGAGGCTTCCCCACTACACAAAAATTATGATGATTTATAGCGTAGTGGGTACCATGCAAGTGGGCTTGTAGTAGTTGCCCCAAGAGTGTTTAAAAAAGGCTAAAGGCTGCTCTCCCAGCTTTCGCTGTGGCTGTGCTGCGCCTTCTGCGCAGGCCTGGCGGTTTTTTTTAACCATACCGTGGCGACATAGCACAATGATAGCAACAGCAAGTCGGAGTAAACCCTCTTTCAACAGGTAAGTGACCCGGCTTTCGGAACATCTTTTCGTGTAGCCACAACGTTTTCCTAAAGAAGTGTATTTTTAAGATAGCAATGAATTGGGCTGGTGGGTGGTTGTTCATTATTACTTGTTGCTATTCGTACAACGAGACGGGGATGAGAAAGAATTAGTTCAGCTTACATCAAGTCGTGCAAGGCTGAGTCACAGCACAGCTGGTAGGCACCTAGCCTGTCCTGATTTGGCTAGGCACTTACCCTCTCATTTGCCTCTTTCCTACACTTTGCTATACTCTTCTTTACTACACCATATTACATCATAATTTATTACACTATACTATACTTAATATACTATTCTATACTACATATATGAAGGCGTGTTGCTACCAGTATTTACGGGTAAATCCTCGTATGTAATAATAATATAATATAATATATGGGGTTTTACGTCCCAAAACCACCATATGATTATGAGGGACGCCGTAGTGGAGGGCTCCGGAAATTTTGACCATCTGGTATTCTTTAACGTGCACTGACATCGTACAGTACACGGGCCTCTACCATTTCGCCTCCATCGAAATGTGACCGCCGCGGCCGGGATCGAACCCGCGACCTTCGGGTCAGCAGCCGAGCACCCTAGCCACTGATCCACCGAGGCGGACAAATCCTCGTATGTCGAAATAAACACAAGCGGCAGTATATATGTGAGAATGGACCTCGGCACCTAAGGCTTGACATGAGCTACGCAACACCCCTTCCACCTTCTAGCCCTCCGAAAAACGAATGCAGCGTACCTGCAGCGAAGGCAGCGTCCGCTGGATTTAGCTCCAGCCGCTTGCGCTGCATAACCTATCACGCAAACGCGGTCCGAGTTGCCGATGCTACTTATATTATACCCGACGCGCTGGAAGCGCTCACCTGGCGGGGATGGCGCACCTGAAGTCGATTACCCTCCCCCCTGGTTATCCGTCTTCACAACCGAAAGAAGTCCAAGCCAACCCGCTCGCACGAATCCAATGCAGGCGTGAGTGTGATGAGAACCTAAACCTGGCTTCCGAACATGTCACGCACAACGCTACAGCCTTCTATTGCTGGGACAGGGTGGGTCTTGCGTAAGGTTAGTGGTCACGGGAAAAGTGGATTCCGTGGGAGGCTGCGCATCTGGACGAGGGGTGATCCGCGCATCGGGAGGCGTCTCGGGTGGAAGGGGCACGGCTCTATGGCGTGAAAGGCGAAGGCACAGCCCGTGCGCTTTGGCAGCCAGCGTGATACGAGGTGCGGGCGTAGGATGACGTGCAGAGGCGACGAATACTCTCCGGTAGCATAGTTGTGCGCCTGTCTTTCAGATACTTCTAGCAACCATGCCTTGCGGAGAAGCTGACACTCGGGCCAATTTTTTTTTAAATATTTTGACGACGCCGTTGCAGTCATCGTTGCAGTCATTGACGCTAGTCATCGACAGTCAAGTTAATCAGCGCTCTTCGACACGCCAAACACGTCGATCGGCGACACGGTAGGCATGTCGGCTGCAAAAACGGATTGCGGCTTCGCCGCATAACTGTGGTTGCTAGCCAGATCTACGCGCAAATCTGCTACCTAAAGGTAGCATATACAGTAACTCCATTTTGGGCAGAGCACGCGGTTGAGACCCTGTCGTGCTGTTGAATGCTTCATATTTTCATGACCAGGCATTCCGCTTTTGGATACGAGATCCGAACTTCGAAAGACTCGGGCGAACTCTGGTCTGTCCATTCATGACGCTAAAACACTCCATTCATGAGGAGGAAGAGGAGAAAAGGAAGGACAGGGAGGTTAGCCAGTTCTCAGACCGACTGGCTACCCTGTGCTGGGGAAGGGGGTATTCATGAACTGTTGCCTACCTCGATAACTTCATCCCTTCATAGACAAGGATCTTTCTTCGTTTTGAAATTTCTTCGCAGGCATGTACGCTTTCTTTTATTGGAACGCGGTCCTCCAACGGTGTGTCTTACGAGAACGTAGGAGGATGAAATAAAGGCTGAAGGTGCTCGAGGCTCAAACCGCAGAAAGCTGGGTGGTTTTTCGAGAGCGGAAACACCCTCATGGTCGGTTGACTTTTGAGCTGTTCCCTGGCGTGGAACTGGGCGAGTGATAGAAAGAACGACTCAAGAGCAGCGAGAAGGAAATTCAGCCGGGCAAGCAAGACAGCCGAAAAAAGAAAAAAAACCGCTTTGCTTTTCATAACCCGCCTACTATAGCGGCGAGAAATTTCCCGAAGAAAGAAAGAAATAGAGAAAGAAAAAAAAAGCACCTCCGTCTCGAGGAACGTGCGCTGCACACACATCCACACCAGGGCTATCGTATATACTCGTGTGTAGGCTGCCTCACTCCCTCGTACTGCTCGCACCCTCTACTTTGGGACGAAAGATTTTGATGAACTATAACGCGCCAGAAACGTGCATTAGTTGTCAGTGGACGCCTTGAAAAAGAGCCTTTAGAGGGTCACGTGGCTCTCAAGTAGAATAATAATTAATGAATTTGAGGCGTTTTACGTGCCAAAATCACGATATGTTCAAGAAGCACGCCGTAGGGGAGGACTCCAGGAAATTTCGACCACCTGGGATTTTTTAGCGTTCACTGACATCGCACAGTACACGAGCTCTTTTAGCATTCCGCCTCCATCGATATGCGACCGTCGCGGCCGAGATCGAACCCGCGACCTTCGGGTCAGCAGCCGAGCACAGCACTCCTGGTATACCCTTACGCTGGTACAGGTTTCCCCGATTTTATTTTAAATGCGAATGCATTTCTTAGTCGGGCTATGTCAGGCGCATCCGGCGGCGTCCGCGGAGGAGGAGGATAGGTTGAGGAGGTGTCCGCGCGCCGGCAGGTGTTATCTCTCCGCTCTCACTCCCTCTCCCATAGCAACAGCTGCGGGCGCGCGCGCTTATCCTCGCCCCTAGCAACCAGAGCATGTGGTGCGAGAGAGTGTAGGAGAGGGTAGGTGCAGTGCTTCGCCGCTCCTTCTCTCGCCATTCGCTCTCTCTCCTCCCTGCGCCCCACTCTCCCCCTCCGCTCGCGCCTCACTCTCGACCGTTCGCTGGCTGGGCGCCTCTCAACGCGATGGCAGAAGTCGGTGTCGGCGCAAGAAATGCATTCGCATTTCCTCACGATTCCCTTCGGGGAGGTGGGGGGCATTTTTTTTTTGTTGATTTTAGCACAGGTGTCCATAACCTCCATGTACGGCACAGAGGACGATCAGCTTTGGGAGCGCGCTGATGAGCTGAGCTCGTCCGGCAGTGATTATGGCTAGTACGGCGCTGGATAGTGGAACAAAAGGTTCATACTAGAACTCTTTCTGTTCCGCATGTTGCTTCCATTGCGACGGGGTGGTAAGGCTAGTCAAGCTTCACATATTGCAGCTATCACCTTGCTATCACCTTGCTATCCTCACCATAAATGGTACATTCCCACCACCCACCCCCTTTCTTCTTGTTCTTCATCTCTGTCATAAATGCGTCGATTATGGTGAAACAAACCAAATCTCGAATCTCTCTCAAATATCAACTATTTGTGAGCCACTTTCTGAATTATCCGACACAGCAGTCGTAGTGACATTACAGTGCGTTAAAGGTTTACTGACACGAAAATTTCAACTTGTTCACTTGCATCGAATGAGAAGCCAACCCCTCAAGATCCTGACAAATGTACTTGTAAGCGTGAGTGCGCCATAAAATTAAAAAAAAAATTGGGGGAGCCTTAAGCTTCGCCTTTAAGAGTTGAACGCGATAGCGATATGCTGTTCCTAGTGCGTTCTTCAATCACTTAGTGCATACTATGTAATGGGCAGCATGCTTTAAACCACGAGCAATTATGAGCGTGAAATGTTTTCGAACTTGCTATGTGCCCACTTCGGGGTCCTAAGGGAATACGCGCAGTAACGTGTGTGCCTTTTGTAATGGGTGCTTTAAACCACGATGTCGTTGTGATATTCCCATGTTCTGACGCCCGATGGCAATGTAAGCTTGTACCACGCAATATTACTGCGATATTACATGTTGTATTGTGACACCTGTATACAGGACGAGTGTGTTTGTAAAGCATGAAACTTATTTGCACTGCATTTCCAAGCAGAGGAAGGAATTTTTGCTGTATTTCCAAGCAGACGCGTGGATGTGTGGTAGAACACCTGCTTGCCACGCCGGCGGCCTGGGTTCGATCCTCACTCGGACCCGGAAATTTTTATTAATTTTATTTGCATCTTTCTCGATTTTTCGGTCACGGGCAAGATGATGATTTTTAGCTCACAACCAACGACGCCGACGCCGACGCCGGAATTTCTGCGAAACGAGCTCTTAAACGCTATCGCGTTAAAAAGTTTCGCCCTTGAGGCGAAACTTTTTAAAAGTGTCGCCCTTGAGTTTCGCCCTTTCGTATATATATATATATATATATATATATATATATATATATATATATATATATCCGGGACATGACGGCGACGGCAAAAGTTAGCTCAGAGTGTCCATATAATTGCTATCGCAATAATAAATACATCTCTTTAAAAGCAAGTTTCAGTTTCTATGGTACCCTCACGTCACGACACGGTAGGAGCTTCTCGACACGTCCTCGCGCAAGACATCGTGACATTTCCACGGCCGATTCACCCCGTGGCTCCGTCGTTGACGCACGAGCGGCCATTTTGAAGGTTCTGGCACCGGATGTCAGTGCGTATAAGCACCATTATTGATACTGTAGCATGACGTCACGCTAGTGTCGATGTCCAGTAGGTGCGTCGTGCGAGAAATGACGCTGATGTCAAAATAAAATATTCTACCAGCACTTTCAGAGCTTCGCACTTGGTCAGAGCCGTCTCTGCATACAGGATTGTACGGCAGAGTAAAGTCAACTTCGAAAATTGGTGTTAATGTATAGTTAAAGGCCTTATTTGTGTATTAGCCACACCTGAGCAAAAGCTGACGAAAACACAAGGAGTGCGGTTTGGTAATAGAGAGGGCTGAGCTGGTCAGTAAGTATTCATTCTAGAAGACACGGCGTGCAAACACGGACTCAAGAAAGAAGTCAAGACACCGCGGACGTGTCTGCGATGTCTTGGCTTCTTTCTTGTGTCCACGTTAGCACGCCCTGTCTTTTAATAATAATTTATGGAGTTTAACGTCCCTGAACCACGATATGATTACGAGAGACGCCGTAGTGGAAGGCTCTGGAAATTTCGATCACCTGAGGTCCCTTAACTCCTAAGTACACCTAAGTAAACGCCAAAGTAACGCCTAAGTAAACCTAAGTACACGGGCCTCAAGCATTCACGCCTCCAACGAAAATGCGGCCGCCGCGACCTGCGGATCAGCAGTCGAACACCGTAACCACTAGACCACCGTGGCGGGCTGCCCTGTCTTTTAGAATGAAAAAAATCACGCCATATCCACGAAGTGAATGATGATGAGTGGGCGAAGCTCGATCGTTTTCATCCATGGCAGAAAGAGAATGTGTGGTCTAGAACGCGCTTATACTTCATGGTCATCAGCGTCATCGTTATCACGTGTAGTGCGTACATTCCACTATACTGGAACGCGCTTATACTTCATCGTTATCACGTGTAGTGGGTACATTCCACTATACTTGAACGCGCTTATACTTCATCGTTATCACGTGTAGTGGGTACATTCCACTACACTGCGTCATCGTCATCTTTATCACGTGGAGTGGGTACATTCCACTATACGTGGCTATCTACCTACCTACCTACCTACTACTACAACTACAACAACTACAGAGGAGGGACGGACCCACACCCTTAGGAGCTTCGCCCCTAAAAAAAAAAGTGCGGCTTACGTGCGAGTATACGCGGTACACGTGTCTGAAGTAACGCACAAAAAGGTTTCTGGAGTCTAGGTTTTCGAGGCGAGGGGAGAGGGGGAGGAGGGGCGAGTTCTTTTTGGGTGGAAACACTCGAAAACCGAAGAGCTGTACCGCTACCTGCGCCGCCATTCATCTATTTTACGCTTCTTGCGCCTCTCCTATACCTTTGTATTGTAAAGGTGAAGCGATGGCGCGCGCTATATTGGAATGGGCGTTGAAACGGAACGGCGTGGGTTGGAGAGCGACGGAAGAGTTTTCAAAGAGATAAGATAGCGGAGAACGTAACAACGAAGGACGGATCGAAAGACGGGAAATGCGCGTGATCTCTCACAGGAAACGAACGCAAGCTTTAGGGCTCGTCATTGCTATAGACACGCAGGTATGTTTGGTTTCTTGCACTGTGGCCCGTGGTATACAATATATATTCAGGAAATATATCCGTAGAGGAACGTATAGGGTATGTAAAGAAACCCATTACCGCCAGCGCAAAAAAAAAAAAAAATAAAAAAAAAATAAAAAAATTGGGGGGACCCCTAAGCTTCGCCTTTAAGAGTTGAACGCGATAGCGATATGTCGTCTCTAGAGCGTACTTCAATCACTTAGTGCATACTATGTAATGGGTAGTATGCTTTAAACCAGGAGCAATTATGCGCGGCAAATGTGGGAAATGTTTTCGAACTTGCAATGCACCCACTACGTGGTGTTAAGGGAATACGCGCAGTAAGGTGTGTGCCGTTTGTAATGGGTAACCGGCTTTAAACAACGAAATCGTTATGATAGTCACATATTCTGACGCCCGATGGCAATGTACGCTTGTACCACGCAATATTCCTGGGATATTACATGTTATATTGCGACGCCTATATAAAGGACGCTTGCGTTTGTGAAGCATGGAAGTTATTTTCACTGCATTTCCAAGCAGAGGAAGTTATTTTCACGGTATTTCCAAGCAGAGGCATGGCTGTGTGGTAGAACACCTGCTTGCCGTGCAGACGACCCGGGTTCGATCCTCTTTTGGACCCGAAAATTTTTATTATTTATTTTATTTGCATCTTTCTCGATTTTTCGGTCACGGACAAGATTATCATTTTTCGGTCATGGACAAGATGATGATTTTGCGCTCACAACCAACGACGCCGACACCGACGCCGACGCCGACGCCGGAATTTCTGCGAAACGAGCTCTTTAACGCTATAGCGTTAAAAACTTGGGAGACGCTAGAGTTTCACCTTCAAGAGTAGCAATGTGTGGGAGCGGGCTAGTTGGTATTCCATAATGTTAAAACACTTCAGCGCAAAATGTACACAGCCGACAAGGGAAAGCCGAGGACAAGCGCTGAGTTCCAACTTTCATTTATGAAAGCGGCACACAAATACATACCTGTCACATGCAGGGTTGCCGTTGGGTGGACATGAAAAGGCGCCAGAACTCACGCCAAAAGTAGCCAAAGTAGCCATGTCATTTGATATTATCGCCGAATTTTTAGCCAAATAGAACAGAAGCGGAATTATTAACAGAGTCTTTACTATTGATTAATAAATAAAACCATTTTGAATAAGTAAAACCACAAGTTTAAAAAAAATCACAGCATATCCGCGGAGTGAATGATGATGAGTGGGCGAAGCTCCGGAGGTACATCATCAAAGACGTGATGGTGGTTGGTTGCATGTGGTCAAACGATATGCATGTGAGACCATATCGCGATGCCATGTGTTGTATGGCATCGCGATCGTCATCGTCATTAGCGTCATCGTTATGACGCGTAGCGGGTACATTCCATGTGGTGTGCCGTGATGGCAGCGTCATCGTCATCACACAGGGAGATACTGCTGGTTACGCAGTATCTCCCTGTGTGCTGGTTACGCAGTTACGATGTGCATGTGAGACCATATCGCGATGTCATGTGTTGTATGGCATCGCGATCGTCATCGTCATCACGGCACACCACATTCCATGTGGTGTGCCGTGATGGCAGCGTCATCGTCATCACGCAGGTGGCTACTACAAACGTGGGACGCACGACCCACGGCATAAGGAGCTTCGCCCCTAAAAAGAGCCATGGCGCCAACTGGAAATATTCGTCGCCAACGGGGTCCAAAAGTAGCCAATTTGGCGCAAAGCAGCCACCAACGGCAACCCTGGTCACGTGAGATCACAACCACATCAGTCGAGAATAGAACGCGATAGCGTAATTGGGTTCCGTTCGCGTCGCCTTGAACCGTGCCTCAAGGAAAGGAACGTTTGTGCTCGTAACATTGCCCGCTTCAAACTATCCTGAAATGTCTCCTCGATGTACGGTTGCTAAGTGCCCACTACGCCATAATTCTTGCTTTTGAAAATTGGCTAAGTACCTACTTCGCGTCCGTGAGGTGCCACTAGCACATAGGCAGCTGCGCACTTTGTATTGGGTGGACAGCTTTGAACCACCTACTCGTTGCGCAGTTCACATGTTTTGACGCCTGGTGAGATTCTACGATTCTTCCACGCAATATTGCATGCGTTAAGGAAACTCCTCCCACTACATGACATTCTTATAGCATTTTTTTTCTTTTTTTTATAACGACGCAGTCTTAAGAATTGGCGTGGCTCCATGGTGTTACAACTGCTTGCCACGCTGAAAGCGTGGGTTTTATTCTCACCCGCATCAAATATATTTAGCTGCATCTATCTCGAATTATTTCTGACGAAAATGCTTATTTTTCGCTCACAACCAATGACGCCGACACCGACACCGGAATTTCTGCGAAACGAGCTCTTTAAGACGCTATCGGGTTAAAAGTAAACAAAGAGGCATGTGCATCGGGCAATGTGCCAAAGTAAGCGAAATCATGTTTGCAGTTCCCCACGTAAAAAAAACAAAAAAGAAAAAAAAACAAATTGGGGGGACCCTTAAGCTTTGCCTTGAAGAGTTGAACGCGATAGCGATATCCCGTCCCTACTGCGTACTTCAATCACTTAGTGCATACTATGTAATGGGTAGTATGGTTTAAACCAGGAGAAATTATGCGCGGCAAATGTGGGAAATGTTTTCGAACTTGCTATGCACCCACTACGTGGTGTTAAGGGAATACGCGCAGTAAGGTGTGTGCCGTTTGTAATGGGTGGCTGGCTTTAAACTATGGAATCGTTATGATAGTCACATATTCTGACGCCCGTTGGCAATTTACACTTGTACCACGCAATATTCCTGGGATATTACATGTTATATTGCGACGCCTATATAAAGGACGCTTGCGTTTGCGAAGCATGGAAGTTATTTTCACTGCATTTCCAAGCAGAGGAAGTTATTTTCACAGTATTTCCAAGCAGAGGCATGGCTGTGTGGTAGAACACCTGCTTGCCACGCAGACGACCCGGGTTCGATCCTCACTCGGACCCGAAAATTTTTATTATTTATTTTATTTGCATCTTTCTCGATTTTTCGGTCACGGACAAGATGATGATTTTTCGCTCACAACCAACGACGCCGACGCCGACGCCGGAATTTCTGCGAAACGAGCTCTTTAACGCTATCGCGTTAAAAAAATGGAAATCATAGAGTATCAGCGAATGGCTAGAGCAGAGGCGTTTCATAAAGCCAGTTTTTATGCACGTGCGCGAAGCGGCATTGATGACATGACTCTCCCCGTGCGGAACATTAGCAAACACATTGCCTGCCGCTTTCGTGATTACTCGTTCTCTCCGCATTAGCAACGTTAAAAGCCCCGTGTTTGATGAGTTCTCACATCGACTCTGCAATAATCTTTGTTTCGTTTATTTTTGTATGTGTCTCCCAGCGTTTGAAAGAAACGTGCGCCGAGCGACACTGCCTTGACGAAGACATCCCCTCCGCTTGCTGCCTGTCCTCCGTCCCTAAATACTCCTTTATTACTCTTGTTTCACACCCGTCAGGCGTGTATGCATCCCTCGTCCCACTCAACGCGAACACTGGGTGTAATATATGCGACTGGAACGGAGGCATTCAAGTCGACACTTCTAGCGTGAATGGCGTCCAAACCTGAAAAGCCAGCAGTGCGAGAGAAAAAAAAAGCCTGAAGTGGAAAGACCAGATGCGAATGTCTTCCAATAGGAACTGGTGTCGGGCTGCGACTTGCTCGAAGAAACGCTCTAACCACGCAACGCTCTAACAACGCTCTAACCACGCGATCACGGCACCGTGATCGCGCATGCTCACGCAATGCACGCACAATCTCTATCTCCCTCTCTTTTTTCTATTTTATATACATGCATGCATATGCACAACTGGCGTAACCGGGAGAGCGGGAAGGGGGGGGGGGGGGGGGTGCGGTTGTGGGCTCAACCTTTCTCCCCGAAATTTGTCAATTTCACATGTTTATATATACTCGCACACATACAAACGCACGCACGAACATACATAAAGTATGGTTGAACACCCCCTCCCCCCCCCCCCCCGAAAAAAAATTCTGGCTACGCCACTGGTGCGTGTACATATGCATGCATGCGCACATACATACATACATACATACATACATACATACATACATACATACATACATACATACATACATACATACATACATACATACATACATACATACATACATACATACATACATACATACATGAGTCACGGCTACTGTTAGATGCAACACTCGAATGAGCACCTTTCTTATTGCTGGCCCCCCTAGCTGCAAGTGGATGGGGAAACATCGAACGTGCGCTTTAGTAGTTTGTCGGAGAGAGTCTGAGCTGTCAACCACCAGTAGCCTCATGCAAATCTAAGCCCTTGTTTTTATGAAAGAAAATGAAATCTAGACATGCTCTGCGGGCAAGTGTTGCATCTAACAGTGGCCGCGACTGTACATACATACATACATACATACATACATACATACATACATACATACATACATACATACATACATACATGCATGCATGCATACATACATACATACATACATACATACATACATACATACATACATACATACATACATACATACATACATAGGCTGTGTTCCAATTCTGGACATCATCGTAGACAGTCTACGCTGACAGCTTAGAAGACGGCATCGAGCCGATGTTGTCCGAGAAATGGAACGCGTCTAGAAGACGTCTACGCGACGTGACACCACCTGGCGTCGAGAAGAGAAAGCGAGAAAAAAACAAACGTAACGGTTATTTCTTTAGCTTCTTTCGTGTTCAAATGTATGAAAAATTTATCGTAGCTTACATTGAGCGCCTGGAAAAGCGTCTGCTTCTGCGCAGACGACCATATCGGCGAGATCCGAGCTATCCGGCCATTTCGCTGAGCCGCCATCTTGTTTGGACAGCAAAGTAGCCTGCATCGTATTTGTCTCCGATGCTGTCTTCGCGAAGCTGTCTATTTTGCCGGCTACGTGAGAATTGGAATGAGACTTAAGATGGCCGCTGTCCACTTAGCTGTCTATTATGCCGTCTACGCTGAGTATTGGAACACACCCATACATACATACATACATACATACATACATACATACATACATACATACATACATACATACATACATACATACATACATACATACATAGATACATACATACATACATACATACATACATACATACATACATACATACATACATACATACATACATACATACATACATACATACATACATACATACATACATACATACATAAATACATACATACATACATACACAAACACACACACACACACCGCGTGTGCTAGCGTATGTTCACGTATACATTTCAATTTATTACAGTTTCACGGGAAAGTTCACAGTTTCCTTTTTGGCCGCCGCGGCGCGCTAACGGCGGTGGCGGCGGCGGCTCGGTGAAGAGAAAGCTCGGGACCGTCTCTCGCCGCGTCAAAGCGAAAGACGACGAGCGGGCGGAAAACGCGGTATTAAAAACTATGCGAGTCCGGGAAGGGTGCGCAAATTGATTTCGAAGTGGTTCCCTGCTCATATGCATAATCTCATGCATTCACTTCTCCCCCGCATGCAGCGACAGCCGCGCTATATATATATGTATGTATGCGCACCAGTGGTACGGCTGTGGCCGTTTTACTTCTTTCATTCTTTTTTTTTTCGATTTCTCTTCTTTTTCTTTTCAGGTTCAGCAGTGCGACAGCTGTTTGAACGCCGCTTTTGTGAGCGGCCGGCGCCGCGCTATTAAGGTGAGGCACCAGCGCACCTTCTCCGAGAGCACGCTTCTTGCTTTTTTTGTTATCTCATTCCCAAAACTCATGATTTTATCGCAGCTCTGTTTCTCCTTCTTCTTGCTCTGTGAGCGCCGGAAAGCCTAAGCTCCGAGTGTCGACGAGAGCAGTGAAAATGAAAACGGTTGATGAGTCAGCGTCTAGTCGGATAAGTCAGCGGTATAAGGCGCTATTTCCAGCCGACTCTCGCACTCTGGAGTAGCTAGCGCCGCTGCAGAGCATGCATGTCCGACATTCGCGACTGAACGCATCACACGGCACCTTAATTGTTGTGCACTTGTTGCTCAGTTTGCACTGAGCACGGCACCTTTATTGTTGTGCACTTGTTGCTCAGTTTTACAGCAGCAAAACACTCGTTTGTTTGTTTAATCAAGGCGAAAGGCTTAAGTGACTTTTCTGGCACTCCCGTCCGCGAGGCCTGCGCGAGACTCTGCGAGAGGTTGCGAGAACGTACGGGCTCGCTATAGGCTCCGTCGAATAAACCACGCGACCTTCTCCGGGCCAGCTCTGACGTCATCACGAAGTCGTCGCGCATCTGACTTTATGCAGTAACGCCATCACATCCTGACGTCAATACATGATGCCCCAATGCCGCCTTAATTAGTTGAATTTGTTGATTAGTCAAAAGGGGGAGGGGCTGATCCCGAAGGCAATGCGACACCAACTGAGGTGCAGAAATTGATAGTGTAGGATGGGGGGGGGGGGGGACCAGTGAAATGCTTGAGATGTTAGCCTGGCTATTCGCTGGACATGCGACCCCAGGTTCTGGGTGATGATTGTGATACAAACACTAATAAACACTTAACAGAACGTGCGCGCGCGCACACACACACACACACACACACACACACACACACACACACACACACACACACACACACACACACACACAGATTACACTATATACAAAGAACTGCTGAGGCTCGCGGCCCGAAAGAACGCCAACAGCGCTTCTGGAACGTTATTTCTACGCTTCATTCCTTTGCACTGGGTCGTGTCTCATGTTTCAAACTTGGTTCGTACGTCAACGTAACATTAACCAGAAGCATTTTTATGATTACTGCATAAAAGCCCCACCTAGTCATCTACAGAGGGGTCACTGGTCCCATGCAGCAAGTTGGGAATCCTCCAAGGGTCGTGAGCTTCGCACCGTTCACTGCGGTGCTGTAGCACCACCCCGAAGCCCGCTTGTACCCATTGGAAACCGCTGGGCGGCCGGCGCTGGGAATCGAACCCTGTACCTCTCGCATTGGAGGCTGACGCCCAAGCGTTTCGCCACCGCTGCGGTAGCGCAACGGAGGGGCTCACTGTTAATTAAAGCTAACACTTGCGTGAAGGACGTGTCCGAATTTCACCGACTCGCAAACTTAGAGTCGCAATGATTCGCAACAGATAGCTTTGGTATTGCGATCCTGGCTTCTTGCGGTGCAGGTGTAGAGTGTGCGGACGTTGTTTCCGCGTGCGCACGCAGTTAGGGCGTCAGCAACATGAGGGGCGCCTATTCAAGTGTTCCCTTCGACCTTAAACACTCGAATCCTGGACAGGCCAAGTGTTACGTCAGCAAATAACCTGTGGTCTCGTGATCGACGTTACAGAGGACGGAAAACTCAATCAGGCATAGCAGGAAGTTAACTGGGGTGACGAATCAAGGAAACTTGGATGCATAAAAAATGGGATCATTGCGCAATGCACATAAATATACCTTAACGGAGTCATGAACAACCCATTGGCTTTGGTGAAAAAACACATCCTGCGATAAGCAGACGCTGATACGAACACCTTGGCCAAATCTTGCAGTCGAGCGCGGCAAGGAGAGCTTAGAAGGCGAAGTTAGCCATTTTCTCTGGCGCCCTCTTTTCACACAGAGGCCTGCGCTCACTCTCGTCGGAGCTACAGGCGTCTGCTGTTTGACGTCACACAGCAGATATCAACGCTATTAGACAGTAGCCGACATAAGTCAAGAGCGGCATTTGGATCAGATGCGCTTCATGCAACGGGCTGCCGCCATGTGCCGGCGCTGCGCTCCTTAGTCTGCTAACATTACACAGTGGCCACGCTAGTGCGCACAGGAAGCACAGGGGAAGAAAGGGATCGCGATTCGTCACCCATACTCAAGGTCATGATGCGCACTGACGTAACTTCCTTACCCTTTGTCATCCCAACCCGCGTAGCTTTGAACGCACTCGTCGGGACGAGAGAAGAGACATGGCGCTTGAAGCGTGCGACAAGTACCTGTGACTCCTCGCGTTCTTGACGGATTGGAGAAGCTTTTGCGGCAGTAGATTCGTAAGGCAATAAACAACGATACTAAGGTCACTCAATGATTACCTGGAAAAGAGTTTCAAGAAAGTTCAACGATGATTAGGAGAATGATAATGACCGATAAGTGGAAAGCATAGTCAATAAAAAGAAAAATCGAATATCCGGAGGGCGTAGCGCACTGTTTGTAGCCTATCGGGCTTCGCGCGCGCTAACATAGCGCACCGAGGGGCAGAGGTGCGCGCGACTCTGGCCCTTTGAAAGCAGCGCAGCGCCAATTTCAAGCCCGAGCAATCGCAGTACGAACGACGACATATCTGCGCCTAATGAACGCTGCAACAGTGGTAACAGAACGGATGCGGAAAACTATACAAAAAAAGAAAGAAAACAACTAGGTTAGAGGCAGTGGAGGCGGGGCAGGTGCTGCGACGGAGCCTGCGGGTGCCAACGACGGTGCCTATCGCGGAAGAAACAATCACTGCGCCATGACACACGACTTGAATCGAATTTCCTGCGCGTAACTAGCTGACAAGTTCGCGCCCGCCGCGCAACCCGTAGACGAAAGCAAAGCGCGCGAGCGAGCAAACCGAACGCGGGTAAGAAAACTTTTTCCGACGGTGTGGAAGGCCGCTAATGAAATCGCCGGAACGCCGTGGAAAACACCAGACGTCCGGAGAGAACTAGCGCGGTGCTCTTTCAGGGCAAGGGAGTGGCAGTCCTTCGTTTCCTGACCTCGGGTGAGTGAGATTTCGCTTCAGGCGCCGTAGTGGTTCGTGTTCCCTTGTTAACCGCGATCGATGCAGGGCAAAATTTATATTAGTTTGAGGGGTTTTCTGTGTCAGAACCACCAAATGCTTCAGAACCACCAAATGCTTCCGAGGTGCGCTGTAGCGGAGGGCTTCGAAAATTTCGACCACCTGATGTTCTTTAACGCGCACTTCAAGGACCAAAAAGAGAGCAGAGTGGGTCAGGGAACGAACATGTGCTAAGGACATCCTAGTCGAAATCAGTGTGAGTAAATGGGCAGGGCATTTAGTGTGTAGGCAAGATAACCGCTGGTCATTAAGGGTAACTCACTGGATTCCAAGAGTAGGCAAAAGCGCGAGGGGGAGACAGAAAGTTAAGTGGGCAGATGAGATTAAGAAGTTTTCGGGTACAACGCGGCGAAGCGAGCATATAGCCGGGCTGATTTGCGGAACATGGGAGAGGCCTTTGCCTTGCGGTGGGCTTAGTGATTCTGATGATGATTATGCTAAATTTGCTTTAGTCGAAATGCTACCGCCATGACCTGGAAAGAACCCGCGACCTTCGGGTGAGCAGCCGAGTGCCGTAACAATTGTATTACCGCGGCGGTCTAGGGTGAAAGTCAAACCACTCAATTCCCTGCCTCGGCGCCCGCATTGGAGGGGGGTGTGAATTGCGAAAACACCCGTGTGCTTCGATTTAGGTGCACCTTAAAGAACTCCGAACTGTCTGAATTAAAGAGCAGAGCTCCACTATGGCGTGCCTCGTAAGCATATGGTTTTACATGTGAAACATCGAAGCTCTTCTTAGTCAAGGCTTCCCCGTCCATTGGCGAAGCGCTGGTCACGGGGCCTTTCGGCGTGGCGAGATTGGGACTCGGTAGCAAAGGAAGCGCTGCGCCGTGCCAAGATGGGCGAGGGCGAGGCTTGGTGGAAAGGGTGAGCCAATGAGAGGCGCACAAATATGGCTGAGGGTGTGCCTGACGAAGGGGGGCATCATTTTCGCTGTTTCGACATGTGTCGCGAAGTAGAGCTGCCCAGACTTTTTATGAAAGTCCAGCCGGATTCTCCTGCTACGGCATCTCTCGTAGTCATAACGTGATTTTCGTACATAAAATCCGAGAATTTTATTTTGAACTAAAGAAGGAGGATCGATCGAGGGCTCTGTTAGGCACAACCCAATGAAGCCAACAGACAGTGAAGCTAAAGATTTTTTTGTAATTTTTTCGCTTCGGCTTGTCGCCAAGTACGCTGAGGTGCGTAACAACAACATCGTTATTCTCTCACCAAATAGCATATAATTTAACAAATTACTCGCATTCCTCAGAAACACAGTATGGTGGGACGCGAACTTTGGGACGTCACGTTAGTGTTATCGCATGCTGGTCCTATCGCTTTTCATGCACAGAGACCCAACAAAACTACACGAAGTCGTTATCACACTGAAGCAGCTGCTTGACTTGATTATACTGTGCGTGATTATACTGCCGAGTGATTATACTGCCGCGTGATTATACTGCCTTGGCGTCATCTAAGCCGCCATGTTGGAGCCATGACGTCATGTGGTGCGTCCATGACGTCACGTGCAAGTTGTCGGTTGAGGACGACGTTAGGTATTTATGTGCCTGATGCTTAATTTCACGTTTCGTTGCAAGAGCTACTTGAAAAGCGTCGAAGACAAAAGACGACAGAATAAACGGTAAGGGTATAACTGAAAACTGTCGAATAGAAACGACGATATACAGCAAAAGCTCCAAATTAAACCCTCGTTAATTCGGAAAATCGGATGATTCGGACGTATTCTCTGGTCCCGGACAGCATATGTATTGGTTTAATTGCATCAAACTCCCGTTAAAAGTTCAATAAAACGTGTAGCTGGGCGAGTTGGTTCATACTTCAAGGTAATGTGATTTGCGCAAAAAAAAAAAAAGGAAAAAGGAAAAAAAAAGACTTAGGACGATTAGCGGAGCGCGTAAAGCACAAAGCGCCGCAAATGTGCGACGCAGGAGAGCGAAAACGGCGTTCGCAAAAAAGACCGAAATGGCCGCGGGCATTCAGAAAGGCGTGGTCCCATCCACAAGCTTACCACAATCGCGTTGTCAGCGACCAAGGCCTCAGCGGCTGCGGCGAAACTTGTTTTCTTTTCGATTTTACTCGGCGCACGAGAACTGCGTGGGCGCTATCTATGATCGCGTCGATAGCGACTGGAGTCGAAGCTTCGACAGTCCGCTTTGGTGGATCAGTGGCTAAGGTGCTCGGTTGCTGACAGATTTAGGTATCCATAAAGAAAATGAAAATGCGTTGATGTAAGGGCTATTTGTTTATAGTCTTCGGACGTATTTTCCGGTCCCCGTTCAATCCAAATTAAACGAGCGTTTACTTTAATAAAAAAAATGCCCCCACCTCCCCGAAGGGAATCGTGAGAAAATGCGAATGCATTTCTTGCGCCGAGAGATTTCGCCTTCACCGACTTCTGCCATCACCTTGAGAGACGCCCAGCCAGCGAACGGTCGAGAGTGAGGCGCGAGCGGACGGGAGAGTGGGGCGCAGGGAGGAGAGAGAGCGAACGGCGAGAGAAGGAGTGGCGAAGCACTGCACCTACCCTCTCCTACACTCTCTCGCACCACATGCTCCGGTTTCTAGGCGCGAGGATAAGCGCGCGCGCCCGCAGCTGTTGCTATGGGAGAGGGAGTGAGAGCGGAGAGATAACACCTGCCGGCGCGCGGACACCGCCGCGGACAACGCCGGATGCCTGACATAGCCCGACTAAGAAATGCATTCGCATTTAAAATTCCGAATAGAACAGTATTCGTGTTTGCTCTCTCTTGTGTTACCGTCGTTTTTGCGCGTGAGAGCTTAAAAAAATCCAAGCGCAATATGTCCTTCGTGTGTTACGTACCCGAGCGTACTACATAGCAAAGGTAACGCCTAAAAAGTGAGAACATTGAAAAAAAAATTATGGTATTACGTGTGTGCCGCATATCTTCACGGATACATCTTATTGCTCATGTGCCACATACGAGACTAACATGGGCGAATCATTTTAGAAAGAGGATGCAGGAGGCGGCGTTCGGTATCGTCTTCCTGAAAACCAAAAACAGACACGATGGTTTAACGTTCAGGTGTAATTGATTTACTGACGATTGTTTTAAGAGCCTGAAAAAAATATATATTTTTGCTTAGGTATGCTTGACTGGGGCGCAAAATATCAGCGCCAACTCGCCTAAGAAGTTTTTTTGGAATACATTTTCACGTTTTAATCACTGGCATAGTTGAAGAAACGAACCTGCATCTCTATGTACAGTATGTACAGTACAGTAGTCCGTCGCGGTGGATCAGGGGTTGTGGGGCTCGGTTGCTGACCCGAAGGTCGCGGGTTCGATCCCGCAACGGTGGCGGTCGCATTTCGGTGGAGGCTAAATGGCAGAGGCCCGCGTACTGTGCGATGTCAGTGCACGTAAGAGAACCCCACGTGGTCAAAATTTCCGGAGCCCTCCAGTGCGGCGTCCCTCGATTATCGCATCGTGGTTCTGAGACGTAAAAGCCCAGATATTATTATTCTTCCATGTTCAATACACACTGACATAAACTCGAAAATTGACGGCTAAGTATTGCACGCACTTATATTTCCTGCGTCTGCAGTTCGTCATGATTTTGACTCGAACGCACTTATTAGACAAAATTACCTTCAGCGGCCAGATTTGTTATCACGTGACGTGTTTGTCACAATAAAGTTGTCGTAGTAGTCATTATAGTAAAAAAAAAAGTAACGATGTCGCGTTTCAATCTGTGAGTACTGTAGCAAAGCGAATAAACGTGTACTTGTTCTGAAAAACGCGTTGACAAAAAAAAAATAATAATAAATACTTCCCATAAGTTTCCATGTAGAGGCTGCATCCTTGACGTTCACGTCAACAGGCGCACCGTGTTTGAAATTGAATTCGTGAGTGGCGTTCTTTTTATTTTTCTTGTCACTTGTAACGCCTGGTCTAAATCAAATCAGTGTCAATTTTCTCGAGTGCGTATGACAGGAATATGACTAAACCGATTTCGCACACTGCCGCAGACTTCACATTGGGATTGAACATTGCGAGCAGTCGTCGCCGAGTGAATTTTCAAATGGTTTGGAAGCGACGTGCATTGTAATATACGTGGCGCTTCACAAAGGCATAAGGGAAAACCTTCTTTCACTCCCTTTTAACAACTATCTCCGAGTCAGCAAACATATATACAGCGGCTGCTGGCAGCTTTCCCGATATTATTTACAAAAATATTACACCATCTCCCACTAAAGGGAACCATGAGGGGATGCGAAGCAGCATTGGGGGTGCACACCAACTTTCCGTTTACGTTCACTCGGCCGTCGAAGCCAAGCGTCGGCGTCGAGCTACCGCTTCCGCTACAGAGAGACAACGCGAGTCTGCGGCGAGGGTAGCGAGGCTTTCGAGACAACTGCAGCGACTGGGAACTGACGAAGCGACCGCACGATTCAAGCGAGACTTCCTCGGCACGCGCTTTATGAAATGGGGGGAGGGAGAGGAGGGAGTGGGTTTAGCGGCTGCAGCGCGGGGGGGAGGAGAGGAGAGAAGGCGACCGAATGCCTGCGTAAAGGAGGAGAGTGGGAGAGAGAGTAGGCGCATGCGCAGTAAGGGTGGTCAGGACGCACACCACCACTGGATTGAACTCGGCCGTAAGCTGCTTCGCATCTAAAACAGAGGTACTCCTCAAAGAGCGCTAAACACGTTAGCCTGGCTTGTGAATTATTGTTATAAAAATTAAATTGAATTAGAAGTATTCAGCCTCATATGGCACGCCAAGGAGCCGCTGCATTTCGTGGCATTTGTGAACGCCAAGAAAAGATGTCAACGTCGGCTACCACGAATTTTCCTATGGCATTGAATGCTGTTAGAATTCCGAATGATGAAACAAGAGATCTTTGTTTTCCAAGAAAATAATGCATACAGAGGAGAGTTGAAGACCTTATCGCCAATAATACTTGCCTCGAGTTCGACGCTCCTCAAGAGAGCCCCGATGCACAAGGACACACGTATTTTCATTAAACCTTGGTGTGACTCGTCTTGTGGCGCCATAGCGGCAACGAGATCAAGTAGGCGGCACTCGCCGTGTTTGGGCACGAAAAAGGCCGCACCGCCTTTTTTCTTATCGAGCTGCCGTGTCAGTTCTTTTCCGCATCTGATGTTCTTGTACAAAGTTCAGGAGCCTAAAACAGTAACAAATGACATAAAATTCGTCATCTGTTACAGTGACGTGGGCTGCTCAGTTGTGCTGAAGAAGCAAATGAAGTTAAATTTCCAACAGACGCGACCGAATTCGACCAGTGGTGCATGCGGGCAAGGTGACCGAAGCGCGCCGCACGTGGGCCTATCACTGCTTGCATTTGCGCCATAAACATGAAGACAGATCAGCGGGAGGCAGGGCACAACCGCCGAGTACTTACCGTCTTCGCCCACATCGAAATGCAGCCGCCGTTGGCTGGAATCGAGCCCGCGCTTTCGAGCTTAAGCGACATAGAGAGGGCTGCAAGTTAAAGAGTGCCCTGCAACAGTTTTTCAAGTAATCGTCCAGTGGCTTCATTGAAAGAGCTTACTGCCTTACGAGTCGACTGCCGCAAAAACATTCAGGGCCCGTATTCAAGAACAGAACTTGATCCGTCAAGTACGAGCGGAGTTGCAAGCATTTGCCGCACTTCAAGCGCGTTCTCTCTCCTTTCATACCAGCGAGCGCGCTCAAAGCTACACAGAGAGAGGGATGACAAGCGGGGCGGCAAGAAGATGCGTCCCTTCGTCAGCTCGTGCCATGACCTTGAGCCCTTTCTGTTCTTCTTTTTTTAGGAGCGAAGCTCCTTAGGCTCGCACGATGTCCGTTGTCGCCGTCGTAGGTCCCCGTCGGAACAGCTGCGGCACCGCTCTGAAACCCTCTCTCAGCAAGCGTATCGATCAAGGTCACGACGTCGTGCGCAGAACCGTTCGTAGAGCGCACGCAGCGCGCATACCGATCGCGCACAGGTGTTGCGCCGGCGCCGCGCCGCTCGTACCTAGAACGCGCATACAAGCCGTGTACAGCGCGCTGCATTGCTCGCAAGCCGCTCGTACTTAGACCGTGCAGCGCTAGCGCATCGATCAATGGCGCTACACTTGGTAAAATAAAATGACGTAGACTGGCTTCCAAGGAGCTTCGCTCCATCATCAGCATTCACTTCGTGAATCTGCAGTAATTTTTCTTAACGCGCGGCTTACTTTCAGTGCGATCGCGAGCGTGCGCGCGCAGGCGTGCGGCGGCATCGCGCGGCGGCCGCGGTAACTATGCAGCTCACGATGCTCAAACCAGCTATAGGTCGTGGACTTTTGGTTTATGGCGCAGTAACTTCGGTATATGGCACCATTTGTAGAGAGAAGAGGGGAGCGATTTCTTGCTGACCTTAATAATTGATTGTCAATTCCAAGCCGCGTGCTGCGCTATAATGTTTGCCTCACCTGTTCTAAGGAGCGGCGACTACCGATCGGCAGCGTTTTCTGATCTCGGTGGCAAAGGTGTTGCAGGGCCCCTTTAATGAATGAAAACAACAAATACTACAAGCGATTCCCAAGAAGTACAGAAAAAAAAAAGTCACGAGATTTCTTATGCATACATCTAAGGCGACTCGAAGCCGAAAGCCTCGTTCTTCTCTTTTTTTTTCTTTCTTCATTCTTTTTTCTCTGTCGATTGTGTTGATACCCACCCCCTAAAGCTTTCTGCACCTAACGTGGTTTTCGCACAGCCTCCGGGGAAATCAGAGGCGTTGGAAACTTTGCATCTCGCGTGTTTTTGCAGTGCTTCCAGGATCAGCTCACCTTTGGCTAAGCGATGATGTGATGGGATGAAGCCATCGTAAGACGTCATGTTTATGTGACGTCCTAGTGACATCATAATGGCGTCACGCATGTTGATGCTCATTAACGTCGTGATGATGCCACGTGGGGTCGTTACATGATGGTGATTTTTTGCGTCACTTCCGGTGATGATGTCACTGACGGTAAATTTTCGCGTTCGATGCGGCACCTAAGGCTTTCGACTCAATACTGAGCCCAAGCATGTTCATAATAGCGCAACAGATATGACATCAAGTTGACGACGGAAATGCATATCAGCTGAGGTTGTCAGTTGCCTCTGCCTCGTGCACTCCTACTACTGCCTCTGACACGTCGCCGTCGTTTGGTTTGTCATCAGCTTCGACATCAAAGGCAAAAAATGAGACAACTGCTGCGAACTTTTACTGTTTTTTTGCGATAGCGTAAGTGTTCGAACGTGATCTAGCCGAGTGATTGGCTGTTTCCGGTTGACCGCCAGGTTCGCTCTTCCGGCGGTGTCAGAGGGGGCGCCGTAACAGGTGGCGTGCCCGAAAAAACATTGGAAGGCTCATTTCCGCTTCAGCCCTGGCTGTTGTCCGGGGAAAAGTAGATAGTGCTGACACAGTTGACACAGGCGTGCACAGGGTTCCCCTTCAAAGAGAGTAAGGAGGGGGGGGCGAATAAGGTTCATCGGAGCGACCCCCCCCCCCCCCCAATCCTATAAAATCAATGTATAAGGTAAATTTCGCCCCCCCCCCCCCCCAGGTGACTAGTGGGTGCGGCCTAACTGCCCCACCCCTCCCCGAGTGCCGCCTATGAGTACCGAGCTGCAGCAACGAACTACGTCGCTTCGTTTGTTATGACATTTATTTTCCGGTCTTCTAGTCTGAGCCGCGTGGCAACCATACTCTGCCCAAGATACAGATGTGACGGGAACCTTTTATCTTCTGCTCACTTCTGCTGGCTACCTTTCCTGCTTTGTAATGACAGGTGATGCGCCGCACTGATTAATTAAGTCCACTTAGAACTCTCGCAATGCTCAGCTTAAGGAACTTCCTTCCCGTGCGGCCCCGGGAAGCAAGTTCCTTACGCTGTCACTCGAGGGAGCCGTCGCTGTACCAACGACAGTGCCTTGAAGGTGACAATAAATAATGGTAATAATAATATGTGGGGTTTATGCGCCGAAACTGAGATTTGATTATGAAGCACGCCGTAGTGGAGTGCTCCGGTAATTTCGACCGTATCGTCATCATCAATCATCATCATATTCATCAGCCTGACTACGCCCACTGCAGAGCAAAGGCCTCTCCCATGTTCCGCCAATCATCCCGGTCCTGTGCTTTCTGCTGCTACGTTATACCTGCAAACTTCTTAATCTCATTTGCCCACCTAATTTTCTGTCTCCCCTCACGCGTTTGCCTTCTCTTGGAATCCAGTCAGTTACCCTTAATGGCCAGCGGTTATCCTACCGACGTGCTACGTGCCCGGCCCATGTCCATTTCTTCTTGATTTCAACTATGATGTCCTTAACCCCAGTTTGTTCCCTGACCCACTCTGCTCTCTTCCTGTCTCTTAAGGTTACACCTATCATTCGCTAACGTGCACTGACATCGCACAGTGCATGGGGCCTCTAGCATTCCACCTTCGTCAAAGTGCGACCTCCGCGGCCGGGATTGAAACCAGGACTTTCGGGTAAGCAGCCGGAGCACCGTAACTACTGTATTACTGAGGCGGACTGCGGAACACTAGGAGTGAACAAAGTGTGTGTAGGGGGCACTTCGGAGATGCGAATCGGGACAAGTAAAACACGTGAATGACTGACAGATATTTCTCAGACTCGTACGTAAGGTTGCCTCTGATGTGAGGGTGCGAGCCAAAATCACGCCTACTTGACACGAGCTACAGACGCTGTAAATGCGTGCAGGACCATTACTTAGCCCTAAATTTTCTGGGTTCCAATCCGTGAGTACTGCCCACGAGGGACGTTAACATGAGGCTAGGCTTCCCGCTCGGCAGACAAGAGCAAGTTGCAGGACCTCGTACGTCATGATAGGTAGAGCCGCTGTCTATAATAGGCTGTCTTGAATTCGCACGAAAAAAAAAAAAAAACAAACAACCCCCCCCCCCCAAAAAAAAAAAATCACAGCATATCCACGGAGTGAATGATGATGAGTGGGCGAAGCTCCGGACGTTCATCGGTAAACCGTGAATCTTCCGTGATATTCGCCCAGTACATCATCAAAGACGTGACAAACACTGTGTGTATATATAAAAGAAATTTATATTTTATTCGTGAGCCGTGATTTTCCGTTTTGTTTTCGTTTCTTCGTTGGTCGTGGTTACCGTTTACATGAGCCGTGGCTTCCGTTCCCCCTTCATTATAACGGCTTTATGGTCGGTGAAATGGAGGGAGAGCGGTTCCTGGATGGGTCGTAGTGGAAAGTTTGCAAAGACGAGATCGATGCAGGTTCCTCGGATGGTGGTTGGTTGCATGTGGTCAAACGATATGCATGTGAGACCATATCGCGATGCCATATGTTGTATGGCATCGCGATCGTCATCGTCATCGGCGTCATCAGCGTCATCGTTATGACGCATAGTGGGTACATTCCATGTACCCACTATGCAGCGTCATCGTCATCGCACAGGGGTGGCTACTACGACGACGACAACGACGCAGGACGACGCCGGACTAGCCTACGCCCAAAGGAGCTTCTCCCCTAAAAGAACAAGCATTACCGTGAATATCAGCTTCCATCCAACGCGCGGCGTGTGCGGCGCTGTGCTATACAGGAGAATGAAAAGTTTGCCGTGGCTTTATATTCTATAACGAACCTTCGGTGCTCGATACAGTAGGCCTTGTCGAACTATGCGGCTTTGGGGTTCAGCAAAACTTTTTACGCCGTGCGTGACAAGAGGCGTCGTGGGCTCGGAGCGTGGATCACGCTCGGGCCGCGAGGCCAAGCACGCAGCCTCGCACAAGCACGGTATCCATCGCGTTTTTTTGTGACCAGGACCGTCCAATCGCGTGCGGTCGGTTTCTCACGCTCGCCCCTCACGAAGCGGGCAGCGGGATGGGTTGTGTGTTTTTGGCACGTTACATTTTACGGAATTTTTTTTTTTCGCGAAAGTTTCCTCGCCAACTGCATCGCCAACGTGATCCATGGAAAAGTTAAGCCTGGGTGTGTTGAAGCGTACGCTCTCGAAATTATAATTAGAAATCTCCGTAGAATTAGAGCTGGGAAACTTTTTTCCCCCTGGGAAGAATTAGTAGACATTGCCATATGTTTTTCGCCAGAAGCGTATTCACGGCGGAGATTGAAATAGACACGTGGAATGGTATGCGCACTGGCACGCGCATGACATAGATGGGCAGTGGGGAGAGCCTTGGTAGAAGTTTTCTCCGCACACGGCATGCAGCGTGATAAGTTTCAGAGAATGGGAGCCACCTCGCGGACCACACGGAGCTGCTATATTTGCACCGCGCGAACGCGCACGAAAGAGGCGTCCGCGTGCGCGCGTTCACACAGGCGAACTAAGCGCCGCGTTCGCTTCAGGACCTAGTACACATGTGTCATCAGTAGCCGCGTGGGTCAGTATTAGAGGGTTGTGAATATTGAAGTAGGTTACATTCTATTGCCAGGCGCGTTTATGAACTTTATTTTCATGTATTAAGGTTTCCTACGGTACTTACCTACGGAGCAGAAACCTGGAGACTTACAAAGAGGGTTCAACTTAAACTGAGGACGACGCAGCGAGCGATGGAAAGGAAAATGATAGGTGTAACCTTAAGAGACGGGAAGAGAGCAGAGTGGGTCAGGGAACAAACGGGGGGTTAAGGATATCATAGTTGAAATCAAGAAGAAATGGATATGGGCCGGGCACGTAGCACGTCGGCAGGATAACCGCTGGTCATTAAGGGTAACTGACTGGATTCCAAGAGATGGCAAACGCGTGAGGGGGGAGACAGAAAATTAGGTGGGTAGATGAGATTAAGAAGTTTGTAGGTATAACGCGGCAACAGAAAGCACAGGACCGGGTTGATTGGCGAAACATGGGAGAGGCCTTTGCCCTGCAGTGGGCGTAGACAGGCTGATGATGATGATGATGATTAAGGTTTCAGCCAGAAATACTATTAGCAATGCTCGGCGCAGACCGCACCGCAATCTTTGAGAAGCTCCGCGATTGTTCAAGGATCATTCTGTCAATTACGCGCGCGACGCGAATAGTCAAGTTTACTCGAGAGCTTACGCGAGGACCAGCGATAACACCGAATGTTCCATGCCGCATGTATAAATGCCGACGTAACCAACCACGGATCAGTTTTATCGACGGCCGACGCTCTGTTCGCCGCTATCAGTGTGCAGCATGTATAAGCTTGTAGTTTGAGTTTCCGTTTCCTGGTCCCAAGTTCGCCCAAATCAAGAATTTTGCCTTGGACACACCTACCGCTGCTTTCGTCGGCGTAACGACCACGTGACGGTATGTTCGTCACCTTAATGTAGTGTAGCAAACCAGAAGTTTCTCAGAAAAGCTGTTGTGGCCGAGGTTTGCCGTGGGTCTAAGATAGAAGGTTATCATCATCATGAACTGGCACGCGCCCAGTCACCGCCCAAGCACTCAGTACGAAATGGTTAACCAGCGAAGTTGAAACGTGCTGCCCAGGTGTTTATCAGTGGGTTAAACCCGACGATTCAGTGATGTCTTTCTCAATTATTGGTTATGTGTGCACAGAGATCTTAGTCGGTGTTTGCCGCCTGTGTGTTCCCTTGTTAATGTTTAGAGGACCAGTGTGATGAGTAGTGGGATGGGCTTAATTTCCGTGGCGCGTACGCGCTAGAGGAGTATCACATTACGGCTGTTATGCTCGAAGTTTGCCGTAGACAGAAAATTATCATCATCATGAACAGGCACTGAGCTCTCTTTGTGCTCTTCTTCTTGTGCTTCGCTCATAGCAAGACAGACTAAAGAAAGATAAAAAGAAAGAGCAAGCATTGCAATGCATTGTGCACTATAGCAAGGGATGGGAAAGAGACCGGCGAGGGGGTCAAAGCCTAGCCAAGCCAGGGCCAGCCAGGTCCCCAACAGCTCTGCTGTGACCCAGCCATGCGCTCCTCAGTGCAAGATGCGCCAGTTTTCTTCGTTCGGTTAAGATCCCTGCTTTTCCCTAATTTCTCAATCTCTTACTCTTTAATGGGGGTGAAATGCAAATATGTACCTTGTACGTACGAGCGTCACTAACGTCGTACGTACGAACGTCACTAGCGCTCAACCGATCAAGTTTACTCCATTAGACACGCTAGAGTGAGGTGCGTAATGAAATTTCGATATTATTGAACGTTTCTGAAAGTTATGTTGCTGCCGGACCTCGTGTTTTTTATCATTTGGGCAGATCAGCAAGATCACTTGCTCCATTGCTAACGCCCAGCTCCACCCCCTTTAAAAAAATGAAGAAGTTTACACTAGCCGTGTCAAGCTTAAAAATAGCGAAGTTGGTCGATCTTAGTGGCTTAACTTCTTGGCTGATGCTAAGTGGAACCACAGCCTCTCGCAGACCTTGCAAGAATGTCCCGAGTCCAGCGCCAGAAACTCACGCGCAAACCTGGCTGTGGACACCCACGGTAGAAGCGCGGGCCTTTCGTCGCTCGTACTCGGCTCGCACCACGCCGGGCAAGCTTGACGGGGTGGCTGGGCGGATTGTCTCCATCAGTGGGCTTGGCTTGGCTTGGCGGCGGCTGCTCCACGGTGCATGCGCGGCTAGTGAGGTTAAATACAGATTGTGCGCTGCTGTGGCTTGGTTGTTGCTAGGCAATGACGCGGAGGGGTTTTTGCGGAAGGATGGACGTTTTACCCCGAGATTGAACAACTTCACTCTTAAAACGTGTTTTAACACGTATGTTCGGGTAAAGTGCTAGCGAATTCGATATCACTAGCCTTGTTAAAGTAGCATTTCGTCACACCGCATATTTATGTTGAAGATGGCTGGAGAAACGTGAAGAATATTCGCCTCATATTTAAAAACTTAAAAAAGAAAACGAACTTCTCCAAATTATGAACTCTTTTCTTCGATAGCAAGCGCAGTGAGTTGCGCCATTACTCCGGGAATCATCATCATCATCATCATCGATTGCAAGTGTCGTGCCATTCACCGAAATTCGGACAAGTACTACCCCACGTTGAACCGACAAAAAGTCGACTTTGTGCGTAACGCGCACGTTCGCCCTAATTTTTAAATCTACGGATATATTTATCAGAAGCCCATTAAGATGATGATATTTTATTACAATGTTTATTTGCTCTTGACACGCCAGGTGAGAAACGCTGAAAAAAATATTCAGTCAGCTTCGCACTAGTCGTTCCAAGCCTCAAGGAAGTGCGGAGCTGGGCTGCCTTCTTTTGTTCTCTTTATTTTTCTCTCTCTTTCTTCACTTCTTTCTTCCTTTTCCCCTTCTCTCTATTTTCTATATGCCTTTTCTGTCTCTGTTTATTTTCTTTCTTTCTTTCTTTCTTTCTTTCTTTCTTTCTTTCTTTCTTTCTTTCTTTCTTTCTTTCTTTCTTTCTTTCTTTCTTTCTTTCTTTCTTTCTTTCTTTCTTTCTTTCTTTCTTTCTTTCTTTCTTTCTTTCTTTCTTTCTTTCTTTCTTTCTTTCTTTCTTTCTTTCTTTCTTTCTTTCTTTCTACTTCTTCCTCCTAATATCTTTCTTTCTCTTGGTTATTACGCTCGCTTTCAGATTGTGGATACGCGGGTTCGAATCCCACCTCTTCAAGACGTATTTTTCGCCAAGCATTTCTCTTTCTCTTTCTATATCTTTCTTTCTCTCCCTTTCTGTCTGTCGCACTGGTTTTCTCATTCATCAGGGTTATTGCATCCCACGCCGGACAAATAGGCGAACGTCTTTTTTGTAGTGAAGCAGGACGTAAAAAAGAGGACGAAGATAACACGTTCCCGTTCATGATGACGATATTTTTATGTTCGTTGATTTCGACGGATAGCTCGCATAAACATCTCCACTGTTACAAAAGAAAGATTGAACGTTTCATATATTTTCGCTGTGCCACTTTTCGGCATATTTACCATTTTTAAAACGTAACAATATACATTTTTAATTCGCGCCTCAATTAGCATATTGAATGCATTTTTTGTTGTCCTTTGTTTCCTTATTTCACAGTTCACTCCCTCCCATTTTGAAGTGTCATCTTCATTTTAGTCGCATTTCTGCCTCCTCTAGTTCAAAGTTAAGATCTATTTTGCTTTTTATTAATTGTGTACCTATTTGTTGCTCGAAAACTTTATGCCTGCCGCCATGTCAGACCAATGGTTCGTGTTGTAATACAAGTTTCTCACAAAATCACCCTTTCTATTGTCTCAATGCTTCCTCTCACGCACCGCTGTCAACCGTGAAGCACTCTTTACAGGCAAAAATCTCTAGAGTGGCGGATAAAGCCTTCTCTCTAGCCGCGCGGATTTTATGCGTGATCCCTCTCTCGAGCCGTGGGAGGTCGTGTTGGTCAGCTCAGACCCAGTCGTCCAGACAAGGGTCATGGAGTGGGCCACACAGGTCGCCGTCAACCTTGGGTTGATGGCCATCTAACACGGACTCGTCCGCAGCTGCTTTCTGACGAAATTAAAGTTTTTTTTTTCATCCGTCCAATTTGACTGGCAAATACACAGAAAGTTACGGTTGAGAGATGGAAAAGAGAAACGCTCGTCCGAATAACTACCGCTACCTTAGAGCGAGAGAGAAAACTTGTAAAATTTCTGGCGGAAATATTCATGTAGGATCTTGCACATGTATGTGTTTGAGCGTCACTGGATGTAGATTCAATGAAAACTTGGTGAACTACTACTACAGAAATAATAATAATAATAATAATAATAATAATAATAATAATAATAATAATAATAATAATAATAATAATAATAATAATAATAATAATATCGTGCATTAGTTCATACGAGCGAACAGTAGATATCTGTTAGGCAATATTTGGCAACACTAACCTTAAAAGTCGTTTTTCAACACTTTGCGAGCACTGACCATAATTTGAACGAATACTAACCAACATTAGCTAATGATAACTGGCGCTACTTGTATGCTTGTGAGCACGTTAGGCCAGCCCACCACCCTTCGTGGTTAATAGTTCACAAACGTTCGTTGTGGTCTCCGCAGTCTCTTGCCAAAGAGCTCATCTCATGTCATGCTAGACCAGAGGTCGGAGGATTACACTAAAGTTTGGTTCCGCAGGTAGTGAGGGCACTCAGTAGAACTTATAATAGTTATAGGGTTTAACGTCCCAAAACCACGATACGGTTTTAAGGGACACCGTAATGGGGGGGCTCCGGAAATTTTAGGGGCGAAGCTCCTTAGGGTGTGGGTCTGTCCCTCCTCCTCCTCCTCCTCCTTCTCCTCCGTGGTAGTAGTAGTAGTAGTAGTAGCAGTAGTAGTAGTAGTAGTAGTAGTAGTAGTAGTAGTAGTAGTACTACTACTACCTACCTACTACTACTTACCTACGTCTACCTACCTACTACTACTTAGTAGTAGGTAGGTAGGTAGGTAGCCACGTGTAGTGGAATGTACCCACTCCACGTGATAAAGATGACGATGACGCAGTATAGTGGAATGTACCCACTACACGTGATAACGATGAAGTATAAGCGCGTTCCAAGTATAGTGGAATGTACCCACTACACGTGATAACGATGAAGTATAAGCGCGTTCCAGTATAGTGGAATGTACCCACTACACGTGATAACGATGAAGTATAAGCGCGTTCCAGTATAGTGGAATGTACCCACTCCACGTGATAAAGATGACGATGACGCAGTATAGTGGAATGTACCCACTACACGTGATAACGATGAAGTATAAGCGCGCTCCCGTATAGTGGAAATGTACTCACTACACGTGATAACGATGAAGTATAAGCGCGTTCAAGTATAGTGGAATGTACCCACTACACGTGATAACGATGAAGTATAAGCGCGTTCCAGTATAGTGGAATGTACCCACTACACGTGATAACGATGAAGTATAAGCGCGTTCCAGTATAGTGGAATGTACCCACTACACGTGATAACGATGAAGTATAAGCGCGTTCCAGTATAGTGGAATGTACCCACTACACGTGATAACGATGAAGTATAAGCGCGTTCAAGTATAGTGGAATGTACCCGCTACACGTGATGACGATGAAGTATAAGCGCGTTCAAGTATAGTGGAATCTACCCACTACACGTGATAACGATGAAGTATAAGCGCGTTCCAGTATAGTGGAATGTACCCACTACACGTGATAACGATGAAGTATAAGCGCGTTCCAGTATAGTGGAATGTACCCACTACACGTGATAACGATGACGATGACGCTGATGACCATGAAGTATAAGCGCGTTCCAGACCACACATTCTCTTTCTGCCATGGATGAAAACGATCGAGCTTCGCCCACTCATCATCATTTCACTTCGTGGATATGGCGTGATTTTTGTTTACCACCTGGGATTCTCTAAATTGCACCCCTAAATCTAGGTACACGGGTCTGAAGCATTTTCGCCTGCATCGAACATGCGGCTGCTGTGGCCGGGATTCGATCCCGCGACCTTCGGGTCAGCAGTCGAGCACCATAACCACTAGACAACTGTGGCGGGTTCACTGGAACAGAGTGTCCTACTGAAGTGACTCTTTATGGTAGGAATGAAGCAGGAGAATTTTTAGGGCCCGTTTCTTTGTTTGACACAAAGTTAATGTAAACCAGCAGATAATGAATCCAAGGAGAGAATAGGGTACGAGTATTGCACTGTTTTAAGTGTGTTATAGTAACTGCGATATGGATATGAAGAAAGTAGAGGGGATAAAAAGAACTTGTCACCGGCAGGAACTGAACCTGCAACTTTCCGATTACGCACCCGACGCTCTTACCAATTGAGCTACGTCGGAGGGTGTCCCCGCGTCCACTCTGTGAGGTATTTATGCGCATGTAAACCTTGTGAGTTTTAGTTAGCGTTGCTAGTAGCCATGACGACGAATGTGGAACATTCTTTCTTTGCATGCTTGCGTCGCGTACCATGCGATCTTTTAACGAGTGGACAGCTGACCAATAATCCCTCGCATACTACCTGAAGGCATCAAGTCTGCCAGAACGAGACCCTCGCTATGAATGAAGGAAAGAAGAGGATTTTGAGGGATTGTTTCTTTGGCTGCAGGTTCGATTCCTGCCGGCGGCGAGTTGTCTTTTCGTCCACTTTACATTTTTCGTAGCTATGTAACAATTTATACAATACACTTAAAACACCAGAATTAACGTCCACTATACTTCCCTTGGCTTTATTGTCTGCTGGTTTTCAATATTTTTATGGTATGGAAGCAGACAGATAGTCGTAGCAGAAGCGCACGTGCGCGTGCGTTTGTGCGTTTGTGTGTGTTAGCTGAGTTGTACCTTCTGTGCTTAATGTGAGCTATTTAAATAGAGAACATTTTGCCCCTTACCTGATTGTCGCATGCTCGTTGCCGTCTTAGGAAACATTGGGCCAAGTTGGTGAACGCGGCAAAAATTTGTATCATCACTGGTAATAGGCAACGCAACACGACGTAGACAGTATCTCGAAGAGTACAGATACGTACACTGGTGATTGTCCGCGCGACCAATAAGCACCCACGTTATCTCTACAGTGCAACCGACCGAATGGTACACTCTCCAGCACGTTCGAATAATTTTAATAATAATAACGCCACAAGGCAGTAGAGGGGCCCGCTCTACTGCCTTGTTAAACTAACCCTCTGCTGCCTCGGGGACAATGAGATTCCGAGCGTCTACCTCCTGCGTAAATTTAAAGTGATGAGCACAAGTCTGAGAAAATTACGCTTTTATAAAGCGTGCAAGATGAGATAATGTCTCAGTTTTCAACGCTATTATCGCTGTTAACTCAGCGACAATCTGTCACAGCAACTTTTACCAATGGGTTGAAATGGAGCTGGTGAAAACACCAACAGCATGTAGTAATGCTAGAGTTGGCATGCTCGTTCGAAATCTGATCTTAATAGTCGAAGGCTCAGTGGGTAGGTTTTACTATTTCTTCATGCTCCGTCGCTTCCTTTGAAACAGAGTGTACCTCGTCAGTGTGCCTAAAAGAACGTGGAAACTTAGTCACGCACGAAAAAAATATTGCATTATTCATTTTACCACTCGCTTGCTTCGAAAGCGTTGAAAAGCGGGGCTCTAAAATGTGAGACAGAATTAAAAAAAAAAGATGAAGCTAAATAGCCGGGACATCTGCTCTTAGTTTGGCCGACTTACAGAAATAGACCAAAGAAAGGGGGAAGCCTAGTTAGGGAGGGAGAACTACGACTCAAACGAGTCCCAATTTGAAAACAATTCATCTGTCATCCACGGTCCTTTTCTCCACGGGAGCAATTTGTCCCATCTTCCGTGGAAAAGAAAAGATCACGAAAGACGTCGACAACATGAGAATCGACGAGAACGAAAAGAAGAAGAAAAAAAAAAGAAAAATGAAATGAAATGATCGGGGTGATTGCGAAGGAAAGAGAAGCGCAGGATAAACATCGTGTCAGAAGCACACGGAAAAGACGACGTTTACAACGTTCGATTTTGGGGCTACATCGTGAACGCGGCCCCCTAACCGAGCGAGCTAGCAAGCAACCCCCCGCCCCTTCCTTACCCGTTCTTATCCGTCATTTTCCGTTTTTTCCACCCGCAGTTTCCCTCAAACGGACCGTAACGACCGTCTTTCTTTTCTATTTTTTTTCTGTGGGTTGCTTCTCCCCCCTATTAGGGAGCGAAGCAGGACCAATGGGCGTTCCAGCCTCTGGTCCGGCATGACATGAGATGATCCCTTCGACGAGAGATTGCGGAGACCGCAACGAATGCGAAGCAAAAATACGCAACTCGAGAGAGGCGAAGGAGGCGACGCTTCTCGAAAACTTCAGTCGGAGAAACGCAGCGTATACGGTCGTTCTTTTTTTTTTCTTCCGCAGAAGTATCGGGGAAGTGAAACGCCCAGTGGAAAGCTTTTTCTGCTTTGAGCACCGCGTTGGGACAACCCGTAGAGTATAGATGGGAACCTTTAGTTTCGGTTCACGACAACGTAACGAAGTAAACAGGCACGAACAAAATAACGAACGCATTTCACTCATTCTTCACCTCGCTTTCGCGGAACGTATAGACCTAACCTAACAGCTGACCTAGCCTAACCGAAATGGATGCTTCCGGAAAGCGATTCTGTGCCTCGCAGTCAGTGCTCCGCTCGTATATGAACGTGATGTTTGAGAGGTGATTCCGTGGCATCGCTTGTAGTTGCTGTACTTGCAGTGTTGTTCGTGCCCGCGGGTGCGGCGAATTCTGACGCTTGACTATTAGGCTGACTCGAGAGCACTGCGAATGTCGTAAAGGCCCGTCGTAACGAAAAGTCAATGCACAAACACACGGAAAAACTAACAGGGTCCCTTGCGCATTCGCCTAATACGACTCGGAAGGCAACAGCCATCTTCTTTTTCTTCATAGTATATGTATAAGGGAGCAGGGAACACGAGCCGTGGCTTCACGTGCCACTGCCAAGCGCCGTCCTTCATTTTGTTCTCTTGAGGTCGCGCGCTCTCCCGTTTTGTTCGCCGCCCAAAGGAGGGCGCTACAGCGGCATCACGTGGCGTTGCGTCACATGACGTCACACCACAACTCGTGAAGTCATGTGACGTCACAAATTATGGTGTGACGTCACAATAGTCATGTGACGTCACTAAAGTAATGGGACGTCACAAATTGTTCGCCGGCCGAAGGAGGGCACTACAACGGCATCACGTGGCGTTGCGTCACATGACGTCACACCATAATTTGTGAAGTCATGTGACGTCACAAATTATGGTGTGACGTCACAATAGTCATGTGACGTCACTAAGGTAATGTGACGTCACAAATTGTTTCACCGCCCAAAGGAGGGCACTACAGCGGCATCACGTGGCGTTGCGTCACATGACGTCACACCATAATTTGTGAAGTCATGTGACGTCACAAATTATGGTGGGACGTCACAATAGTCATGTGACGTCACTAAGGCAATGTGACGTCACAAATTGTTCGCCGCCCAAAGGAGGGCGCTACAGCGGCATCACGTGGCGTTGCGTCACATGACGTCACACCACAATTCGTGACGTCACAAATTTTTGCGATCTGTGACGTCGTCATGGTGGCGTCATATGGCCGCCCACGGTCAAATTTCCCGTCTGATGGGGCGTCCTAAGACTTTCGCCCTTAATAAGAAACGAGGACAGGCAGCTTGGGTGAGTAGGAGGGTTTTCCATGGTAAATGCACAAAAAAGCGCTTAACACATGAGACAAAGCAACGAGTGGCACACACGCAGCTGATCAGGGGTGACCACTTAGCTCCCACGAGGTGCTGCTTTTGGGGATTAAAAGTTTATCGCGTCGGCAATGAGCATACGCACTCGGTTGAGCGTTTTACTTTAAAAGCATCATGACTTACTTTCTTTCTTTCTTTCTTTCTTTCTTTCTTTCTTTCTTTCTTTCTTTCTTTCTTTCTTTCTTTCTTTCTTTCTTTCTTTCTTTCTTCTCCTTTTTTCACATTCCGCAATGCTCTCTCCTAACTCTCTCCTTCCTCCATGCCGAGAATTGGACCTTCGTCCACGCGCCTTAGGAGCGCAACGCTTCACTGGCTACAGGCAACAACGACGGTCGTGCGTTCACATCCAGGCAACAACGAAGCGTGGCAACGTGGAAATGTCAATTCACCTCGACAAAAGATCAGATCGCGGTATCAGAGACGACTGATAACCGGCAAGCGCCGCGGTCGAAAAAGCGTCGACTATTAAAGAAACGGCGCGTACAAATGCTCACGTGACCGGCGCAACTTCGTGGTCCTCATTTCTGTACGTTCGCCGGCGCCGGGTTTCTTGTGCAACGACGCCGCCACTGAAATTCTGCGAGTTATACAAGCTTCGCTTAAAAGACGGATCATAAAGAGATTGAGAGAAAGTGTGGGGTCCTAGTAAAGAAAGCGAGCCTGGTAAGTTGCTAGGCTCTAGACCAGGGGTCTCAAACTCACCTCAGCGAGCGGTCCGCAGTCACGCAATTTAGACCCGCAAGGGCCGGGGCAGTGAAGAAGGGAGGAGCGGGGGGGGGGGGGGGCTGAGTTTGCACAGATTCTCAGAAGACGTTGCCATTTCAAAGAAAACCTTTCCAATATCTCATATACAGGCTATTTCTGAAGGAGATTTGGTTCCAGGATTCTAACATGTCGATACCGATCTGCAAAATGACAAAAATCTGGACAGTTTTTCTTTCACGGTTATATTTCATGACATGGTGACCACATGCAGTGCCTCACGAAAATAATGCTTTAAACCAGTCACCCCTGTACAGCTAACGGACATACCTATTAATTTTTTTTTTTCAATATGGGCGAGGACAGACAGGTAAGGGCCTCGGGCCGCAAGTGAAATGTTCGCGGGCCGCATGCGGCCCGCGGGCTGCGTGTTTGAGACCCCTGCTCTAGACGAACGACAAGGAATAAGAAGTAGTACAAAAAGAAGTAGAAGTACTAGTAGACGAACAAGATAAACAAGTAGTAGAAGAAGTAGAAGCAGAAAACGAAGAAGAAGAAGCAAGCGACGCAGTTTCAAGTTCTTGCTTTTCTTGCCGGTGCAACGCCGCTCAATAAACGCCCCCCGGGGTTAAACGGGACCGGACGAGGGAGTGCGCAGCACGTTCGGTCTCCGAGAAAATGCTTTAAAACGTAAGAAAGTAGCTGGCTAGACGGCTGCTGCTATAAGAACGCTCGCAGATTGAACGTGCCTTGCAGTGGCTCGAGCCCAACGAGCGAGCAAACACCGGGTGTAGTCTTCGTTGTGTGTGTGTTTTTTTTTCTTTTTTTTATCATCGACGCTAAGAACCTCGGGCGGGCAACAGCGTTGTGCCGTGTTCCTATAGCGTCCATCCGATTCCCATGATTCTTGCTTTGGCTTATCCGTTTAGCCACTTTGCTTATATGGACGTTAGAGCAGTCGCTCCCTCTTCGTTTTTATAACTCGCCGTGGGAGAGCGTGCTAGTGGATTGCGGAGAGTATTCTTTTTTTTTGTTATTTTCTTGCGTCCCGGTCCAGTCGTTTTGCGAGTGCTGTGTAGTTTATGCAGTTAGTCTCTCTACTGCCGGAGGCGTGTGAAATCACTCGATCCATAACACGTCGCCCGTCTTCACCACCAAGAGAGGTTCTCGTGTCGATGTGAAGCAACAAGCTCACACTATGAAGAAGGAAAAAAAAATCATGTGTTACTCTTTCTTGCTGAGTTCTGACTTACCACACGTATGTATTTCTGTTAAGATGTCAAAAATTCTGAAACACGGTGCGTCGCTGGGGCCAATGTGTCGACGAGCGGTTTTGTCGTCTTCAAGGAAGCAACTTGAAGGCTTTCAAGGATTCAAGGGTTTTCTATCTCTTCGACTTCCATCTTTCCCTGAACTTCCCTCCTTAAAGATACAGCTTAACTCTCTTGTTTTCCCCTTGAACCGGCATCATGGTCGTGTCATTATGGTGCTCGAATACTCACACGAAGGTAGCGGGATCGAATCCCAGTCAGGGTTGACGGTGGTGGCTACTTGGTGCCAAATTGTCTACTTTTCACCTCGTCTTGCGACAAAAATTTCAGGTTGGTGCTATGGCTTATTTCTGGCTACCTTGAACTTCTATTTTGGCGCATTCAGTAGCCAGTTTTCTTATCATGTGCAGATAAAATACCGAGCAAGCCTAACGACTACCCGTTTTTCGAAGCTCTTCTGACGTGTCAGCAGAAGGATGCGCAAGTCCTCCCCTCGCCAGCAGTACTGTGCTCATCGAGGCACTTCAACGTAACGCGCGGTGCGCCTGCCAAGACGGAGCAGTGAAGTTCTTGTTCTTGTTCGAGTAGTCAATGTGACTAACACCCGTTGGGGGAAGAGGGGGAGGATAGGCCATGAAATCGGTGGTTTTATGAATTTACATAAAAAATTACAAATGGCGAAGGTGTACAATATAACTTCTAAATCAAAGATAAAATTTTAAGTGAGCCGTTTAACTAAGGTCAAACTGACGAAGTTGCGTGCATGTTGGCAAACGCGTGGCTAGAACGCTCTTCACGCTGCCCGCCATTGACGCTGACGCTGCTGGCCAACGCTCAGTGCACAGCACGCGTTGTTGTGTGAACCTGACAAAAGCAGAGATCGTCAACAAAATGAAGCTGGTCTGCTCATCTTCGACCAGATACCATGCACTGCGGGAAGCTGGGCTGTCACTATGGTAACTACAAATAATTTTCGGTCCGCCACTTGAATCAGGGCCTGTTTCTGCGAATAATGTTCCTACTGATTGGTTGGCGGAAATGTCCCAATATTACTTTCTTTCAGGCAGTTATTCTATTCATTCCACATGGACTATACGCACGGAACTTATAATTTGTTCATTTGTTTGATGCTTGCTTATTGGACTTGAAAGCCAAGGAAGAGGAGAAAAAGGAAGTGCTCTTTCTGTTTCATTGCTGATTAAAAATGATATTTATTGTTCAATAATAAAAACTCCTTTCATAATACCACTGTTCTACCATTTCTACCATTTGACACTGTAAAAAATGGATGTTAAATAACATAAAATTAACAGGCATTTTCTGTTTTACCTACATGAAATTTCTTGGATTCGGCAAAAATGGATACTCTGTTTTTGAAATGATGTAATTTGTCAGTTCAGCCCTCCCTGTAAACCAAATAGTTTCTGTAAATATCAGAGCCACTTCGTAATAAATACCAAACGTTGTTAGATTTTACCTGTTCTTTCACAGAAAAGTTATGTTAGAGCTCTCAAGACCTTGGGCATCACATCAATTCACCTAAAAGTTTTCTATCGTGCTTCATCCGCTGCAAAAGTGCGACGCTTGGTAAAATAAAAGCCTTCTCTAGAGAAAAGTGTGAACTCGACATTGACCATCTTGCAAATTAGTAAAATTCAGACTTCGAGAAAAATTTATACCAAACTCGACAAATACCAGATGCATGTCGGCGGTCGTGTTATGTGCCTTCTGTTGAGAGGTTCTACATGATGATGAATGCTGGGAAGGAAATGACAAAGGTGTTGCGCCGATGCCGCACTACACTCTATTTCAGGGAATGCCAGCAAAGCATTGCGGGATTCTGGACGCCATTGAGAACGAAAGCGTGCACTACTTTATTATTTGAACTTTTTACTAGGAAGAGAAAATTTCTATAGAATAACAGAAAAAAATGTGCGCAAATACAAAAATCCCGTTTTCCGGGAAGAAATTGGAAACGAGAAATCTCTGTAGAAAAGCAGAAAAGTAATAACAGAGAATGTACGCAAAACTACAGAAAACTACTAATACAGAAAACAGACAAGAACAGAACTGTTATGTCACTAAATTTGCCATGCATTTTCTGTTTTTCTCACAGGATTTTTTTTACAGTGTACGAATTTGGCGACAACAATAATGGCTTGGCTACCTTTGGGTACTTTTAACGAGAGTTCTGGCTCCTTTTCGAATCTACCCAACGGCAACCATGATCCCAGGATGCTGCCGCATTTCGATGAGTCAAAACGCTAGAAGCCTTGTGTACTTAGATGTAGGTGCACGTTAAAGAACCCCTCAGGTGGTCGGAATTTCCGGATCCCGCCACTACGGCGTTTCTCATAATCGCATAGTGCTTTCGGGACGTAAAACTAAAACAGCTGTTATTATTAACTCCATTCATGGAGATTCATGCCTCCCAGAGCTCTCCGAAAAAGATTTTAGTTTTAATATATGCCTTTAATATTCGTATCAGATCTTTTATGGACTCGACGCGATTTTGTGCACCCGATTATACGCTTTGACCTAATCGTGGCTGAGTTAAACCCGGTCTGCGCGGGTTTAAATCAAGTGTGAAGTGGTCGTCCATCAAGATTATACCGCTCACCGAAGGGCGACGATGTGGCTTAGTTGAACCAATTTAGCTTAATTAAGGACCCAAAATTCATCCAGAACTCCTTGATTATTTAGTTTTTCCTGGTACTATAGCAATGTTTGAAACAGAATTTTGTATACTCGGCGACAACTTATCTTGACAGTGGAGCGAAGGCTACGGAGGCGGGGCTTCCGCACATTCGCGTTGCTCCGCAACTAGTACGGCAGCTTGCGGCTGATTTCGGTTTTGCAAGTATACCGCATTTCCTCGCTCAAGAAAAAAAAAAGAAAAAAAAACACACCTGTACATTTTCCAGGGGAATCCGGTCTAAAGAAAGCAGCAGTGAGACTGTTACATAAATACTGCGCTTTATCACAGGCGTATCTTCTGGGTCTACCCAAATCTTGCCGAACTTTATATTGCAATGTGAAAGTTATAGGTTGGGCCACCACTGGGCGAAATTTTCTCCAGTTTTTCTTCGGTAACCTTAACCCAAGTGTGTTAACACTCATTGGTAAACACTTGAAGGAGGGAATCAAATGAGTACGTTGCCCCTACGCCATATTGTCTTCGTCTTCTTTTGTCTTCCATCGAGCTTATGTCAACTCGCGAGTATGGCAACATTGACATACGGCCATCTTGTCATCAGGCCTGTCATTAGGCCAGCCTTTCATGTCGTTTTGTCCTCGCTGTGGGTCGCGTTCCCCGCTCTTTTACAGCGAAAGCTGTTATGAGATCACAACAAGGGTCGTTTATGCGCCGTAGTTGTCCGCCGCCGCCGCCGCCGCCGGTGTCCGTAACCAATATCGCACGAAATAAGAAAAAAACTAAATAAATAAAAAACCACCTGTGACAGAACGGGAATCGAACCCGGGTCCTCTGCGTGGCAGCCCTAGCACTCTACCACTGAGCTACGCCACTGCTTGAAACTGCGGTGCAAACTGACCCTAGGCAGGCTTCATATCGGGTAAGGAATCGCGTTAACGTGTGTTGTAAAGCGTTTTAGAGCAGTAAAGTAAGAACCAGGCGTCACACAATGCGAATTGCATAACGAGTGAGTCGTTCAATGCTCCAACCCATTACAAAAGCCTGTGGCATAATTCTTCATCGTCGTCAGCGACAGTATATAATTGTGCACATAATTCGTTACAAGAAGAATGTAGCGGGTACCGTGCTTTTCTGAAGAATGACGAAGAATGGCATAGTAGACGCTTCCCCACTACACAAAAATTATGATGATTTATAGCGGAGTGGGTACCATGCAAGTGGGCTTGTAGTAGTTGCCCCAAGAGAGTTTAAAAAAGGCTAAAGGCCGCTCTCCCAGCTTTCGCTGTGGCTGTGCTGCGCCTTCTGCGCAGGCCTGGCGGTTTTTCTTTTTTATCCATTTTGACAGTGTACCAAGTGGCCCAGTCTAAGGCTTTTGATAATGCTTGAAATTGTCATTATATGCCACTGTTGTACAGTGGCTGCGGCGCTCAGGCTGCTGACCCGAAGAACGTGGGTTCGATTCCTGCCTCGGTAAACGCATTTCGATGCAGTCGAAATGCTAGATGCCCGTGTACTTAGATTGGGGCGCGCATCAAAGTACCCCAGGCGGTCGAAATTTTCGGAGCATCCACCACTACGGCGTGCCTCATAATCATATCGTGGTTTTGACACGATATGATTATGAGCAATTATTATTATTCTTACTATTACTACTACTACTACTACTACTACTACTACTACTACTACTACTACGATTACTACAACTACTACTACTGCTACTACTACTACTGCTACTGCTACAACTGCCACTACTTCCACTACTACTATATTGCTAGTACTCGTAAGCGAGCACATCAAAGCTCACCTAACGACACTTGTAACTCCCGGGCTCTGTTAAGCGCTACACATTTGTTGGACGTTTTGGTCGATACCACGTGATATAAAAAGTATCTGACGCTAAACAAACCGTGCTCTAAATTCGTCTCCACTATCAGCGCACGCGAACGCTACTGACGAGGTCCGCAGTGAAGCAACAAACGAGCGGGGCAACCGACTGTGGCGCCCCCTGGCACTCTCCTCGCCCGGCATTGTTGCTCAAAGAGCGGAGGGCGAAGAAAAATTTACCGCGGCACTTCACCTCGGCAAATCCCTTCCCGCTCCGACTAAAGCGTTCCCGCGTGTGCCATTCTTTCCCTGCGTCGTTCATTTTTATTGCCCGCGGATTTCTCCCTCTCTTCCTTTCACTCCATTCACCTGCTCTTCGAACCCCCCCCCCCCCCCCCCCCTCCCCGCTGCTTTATCTATTCACCCTGACTTTTTTACATCATTCCTCACTGCGGTAAGCACCTTTCCACGGGTCTCATTGTTCTTCCCGATGCCGCGAACTACATAGCCTGGTCGGTGATTCTGCTTTTGTTGTGCTATTCAAGCGAGCCTTTGTAACACAGATTTCGGTGGCCGTATCGTACGCGAAAAAGCAGGCGCCGACGAGTGTGCAGGAATGCGCTTCCCCAAGCTGCGCCGGTCGCATGCGCATTATCTTCACGCGCCGTTTCCCAATAACTGATGCCCTCTCGATCGTGGAATTGTCGGCTTTAGATATTTCTAATGCGGCAACCAGATTTTAGGGGCGAAGCTCCTTAGGGTGTGGGTCTGTCCCTCCTCTGTAGTAGTAGTAGTAGTAGTAGTAGTAGTAGTAGTAGTAGTGGTAGGCAGGTAGGTAGCCACGTGTAGAGGAATGTACCCACTCCAATGTGATAAAGATGACGATGACGCAGTATAGTGGAATGTACCCACTACACGTAATAACGATGAAGTATAAGCGCGTTCCAGTATAGTGGAATGTACCCACTACACGTGATAACGATGACGATGACGCAGTATAGTGGAATGTACCCACTACACGTGATAACGATGAAGTATAAGCGCGTTCCAGTATAGTGGAATGTACCCACTACACGTGATAACGATGACGATGACGCTGATGACCATGAAGTATAAGCGCGTTCCAGACCACCCATTCTCTTTCTGCCACGGATGAAAACTATCGAGCTTCGCCCACTCATCATCATTCACTTCGTGGATATGGCGTGATTTTTTTAATCGAGGTGGCTTGTCACTTCGCCTTGCTACATTTCATTGTTGCCCGGATATGAACGCATGGCCGTCGTTGTTGCCTGTATCAGCGCAAGTGTCGCGCTACTACGCACTTGGGTGAAGCTCCAGTGTCTGGCATGGAGGAAGGGAAAAGTTAGGTGGTCGTATTGCCCAATGCAACAGAAAGAAAGGAAGAAAGAAAGAAGAAAGAAACAAAGAAAGAAGGAAAGAAAGAAAGAAAGAAAGAAAGAAAGAAAGAAAGAAAGAAAGAAAGAAAGAAAGAAAGAAAGAAAGAAAGAAAGAAAGAAAGAAAGAAAGAAAGAAAGAAAGAAAGAAAGAAAGAAAGAACCTTTTAGGCAGAGCTCGACTTTCACCAGTATCACTGAGATACCATAACTCAAGGCTTAAGTTTTTGTATCAACTACTTGACGGCCAATATGAAAACAATAAGGCCGATCTTTTTTCTCTTTAAATGCGAAGCATTTCTTAGCGAACTTCGGCGACTTTGAGCGTATCTATCTATCTATCTAGCTATCTAGCTATTTATCCATCTAGCCGCCTACGACTTTGTGCTCTCCTGGCCGTATCGTTAATGGGATTTATACCCAATTCGGTATGGCATAACATGACTGTATGACGAGCATAAAGGGCTGGTCATATCATGATAATCATGACTAACTTGTCATGAAAAGTATGATTTACATTCCACGCTCATGGCGCGCTCGCGGCCGTTTCCATTAGCTTGATATACACCAAATTTGGGATTGAGTGACGTGACTGTATGACGAACATAAATGACAAGTGGTAATATGGAAATCATTACTTGTCATGTGCGACGTGACTTTGCATGCCACGCTCATGGCGCACTCGCGGCCGTTTCGTTAGCTTGATATACACCAAATTTGGTATTGAGTGACATGACTGTATGACGAACATAAATGACCAGTGGTAATATGGAAATCATTACTTGTCATGTGCGACGTGACTTGCATGCCACGCTCATGGCCGTTTCGTTGGCTTGATATACACCAAACTTGGTATTGAGTGACGTGACTGTATCACGAACATAAATGACAGGTCCTAACATGTAAAACATGACATGCAAATTATGTAAAGCATGATTTGCTCCTTCTTGGCTGCTTCGCATTACATCGATTCCCAGTGCGTGGGATCTGCCGGCCTTTTTCATCTGGCTATTGTACTAGGCACAGGCGTGATTTCACCACAACCCCCTTTTCCTCACGAAATAAGTGCCTTAAGTGTTCATTCAGTCCTCGCACTATAGTCGACTGGAATAAACTAATGCAAGTTGTTTCAGCACCCTCATTGGCATTGTCTTCATCAGAATTAGAAGGTAGACTTACAAGTTGTATTGTATTTCATTCTGCTTGTATACCAAAAGTATAGCCATTTGTTTCAACGCTAACTCTATGTACCACCCTGCTGAAATCACCGAATGTTGATTGCAGTAAGTATAAATAAATAAATAAATAAATAAATAAATAAATAAATAAATAAATAAATAAATAAATTTTGATTGTCGCCATTTTCCCTATAAAGGAAGGGGTTCCTGAAAATTTCCCCTGCATGTCCCCATTTTTTTTCGGGTTCCATACGGGAATCTACACGCTGTTGTACACCCTCATAAGTTTGATTTGGTACGAACGTGCGAGTGTAGTACGAGAGCACTGGCAAGAAGGACAAAGAAAGAAGGAAAAAGGAACGCACACTTGACGCGACTACTCAACCCTAGCACGACCCTAAAAAACGCAGGTAGAGATGAAACAAAATTGGGGACTCCAGCGTCAGCCACGATCCGGAGCCAAGGAAGGTGCAGGAGGAAAGCGCTGGGGGGCTTCGAGACGGGATCTGAAAGAGCTCGCGGGGGGGCTGCCTCGACAGAAAAGCCCAAACGCCGCGCCTCGTCGTTCTCCTCAGCGGTGCAACGTAAGCAAGCGCAGCGTCCGTCGTTCTTCCCTTCCACTTTACTATTTCATTTTTCCTTTTCCCTCTTTGTAGTCTTACAACTCCGTGTTAAGAAGAGCAAGAAAGCTACGAGCGCCAGAGAAAAGAAGGGATGAAGGTGCAGTGTTGCAAAAGAAAATTAAAAAGGGGGCTAACAATAATGTAAAGTTCTAAAGAAAGTCGAATTGGGAGAGAGGGGGGCAACGAAACATTTTTCCGCTTTCCTCCCGAACACTAAGCTCGCTCGGTGAGACCCACGCGCCAAGAGAACCAACCTCCCTCCGAACCCTCCTCGTCCAAAAACCGCGGCAGCAAGAGTACTCCATCCCTCTTATTCCCTCTTCCTCTCGCCAGCGCGCTTGTATCGCGCGCGCGCGCGGTCCCCACCTTCTTTTTATTTTCATTCACTCACTTCCCTTTCCCTTCTCCACGCTCCCACTTCACCCTCACATCCAGGTAGGGACGCGCGGCCTCCCTTTCCCCCAGGTGTTCGCCACTCTCATCCCTACGCCGAAACCTTTATCCCGCTTTCCCCAATCTGTCCTCCTTTCCACCGAGCGCCTCCTTCGACGAATCGCCCTCCCCAACCTCAGTCGCAACTTCTCCCGCACCGCGGAGTGAAAAGGAAGGAAAGGTACCCCTGCGAGAACGAAAATTGGGAGAGCGCACCCTCTCCCCCGACTACCCTTCTCCCTCTTGCTTTTTTTTTTCGTCTTCCACATCAGTGAGGTGCGGGAGCTCCGATGTGCGCGCGGTCGAGCGCGCGCGCGGACGTCTTTCGACTCTTCGCGTTCCTTTGCCGCTCTCACTCCCCACACACACCACCCCCCCCTCCTAACCTCGCTTCCCTGATATTCCCATTTCTTTTTTCGATCATTTCATCCCGTCTCTCCCCCCCCCTTTTTTTGCTGTTTCTTCTCTCGGAATTTCACGTTTTCTTCATTTTGTCCTTCCTCCACCGTGCTCACCGACGACGGCTTCCTTCCGATACATTTCCCTTTTTTTTCCTTCCTCCCGGTGCTCCCTACCTGGCCGGGATCCCCGCTCCTATTGCTCGCTTTATTTCAACGCCGGCGCTCCTGCCCCGCAACTTCTCTCCTCCTAAACTGCGCCCTGCTAAGGAGCAGCAACATCCCGGGCATCCTTTTTTTCCCTTGTTTTTCCCTCTCATCCGAACCTCATTTTCTTTTCCTTCTTTGTTCATCGCTCTTCCCCCCCCTTCATCGACACTCACCCGACCCCTCTCCCACTTCGACTGGAAAGCACGTACGCCCTAATATCCCTCGCCTCCCCTTGTATCGCCCTTTCCTCCTCTCCAGAGCAATCACCTCCCTCGCCCTCCGCTAGGTGTCCCCCCCCGCGCTCTCCCTGTCGAACCTGGCGTCACCTAGCGCGCCGGCGGCCAGACTTCAACTCGACGCACACACCGGGCTCGGCGGGAAAGCACCCCTGGGATCGTTCAGGGGCAGCCGGCGGCGGCAGCGGCTTCAACGCGCGCTCGCGCGCGCCGCGGCGTCTTGTAGTAGCAGCAGTCGTACTCCCGTCTGCCACCACTCCCGGCCGCGCCGAAAAGCCGGCGCACGTCCAGGCGCCGCCTCCCAAGTCGTTCGTGCATCGTCTTTTCCGACGGTGGCTCGGGTGCTCCAAGGAACTTCGACGTGGCGCTTAGATCTTGCCCGTCTTTCTTTCTTTTTTTTTTTTTGCGATCGGTGTGACCGGTTTCATTCGGTAACACCTCGAGATCGAAGTCTTAAAAGTCGGACTCTAGTTTTGTTCGTTCCCGGAGCTCAACCGTGGAGGGCTTCCGCACTTGGCTCCCCAGAAGTCCTCTCTTCTTCACGTACATCGACGGAATGAGTGCGTCCTGCTAGAAGTGGTGAGTTTCACTCGTTCTTTTCTTCCACGATGATCGCTTTTTTCGGGTTGTTTTCGTTCCGCGCAACCTTCTCGACCGTGATGATGCAGCGGTAGTGTAACGCTACCGGTATAGCATGTCTCACGAAGAAGTCTCGGCTTACGGTCGTCGAAAGCAGAGAGGCTTTCGTTTTTTTTTTTTTTTCCTTGGACGACCACTAGCGCGTGAGATTGGACGAGCGGTTGTTTACTTCGGATCGTTTTTCACGCGTCGACGCTTCGCGCCGGCAGCGTGGTGTTTTTTTAGCGGCAAAACGGTATCGCTCCAGTTTGACGACACAAGGCACTTTTTTCTTTGCGCATGGCGTTATTACAGGCTCCTACTTTTTTGAGAAGTAAAGCCAAGTTTTCGATTAGCTTCGCCTTCGCAAAGTTTGAACTTTTTACGTCCCCAGTAAAGCCTTTTTCCACCTTGTTTCTTAGATTCGGTCTCTAAAATGACCATGGTGGGCGTGGTTCTTTCTTTGGTTTCAGAGTTTGCGTTTCTACAAGAAAACAACATTTGAAAGTTACTGGTTTCCTTGAAATAGCTATTCCGTGTAATGTGTGGCCCAAGGAGGTTAAACCTCTTTGGTGGGGACACCATTTCTGTCCACTCTTCCGTCCACCCGAAACATTGTTGTTGAGAGCATCGTAACATCTTTGCGCAAATTCAACGCGTTTTCGCTGACTTTCCATAGGGGTAGTAGTAGTCGCGGTAGTAAAAGCTCTGTTGTACATAAGTTTTCTCTGCAAGTGGGCGAGGTTTCCTCTCGAGTGTCCGACGGAGAGCGATAAAGTCTATCATAACATTCGAAGGATACTGTGGGCAAGAAATATTTAGCAATGTCTTATGATAACCAACAGTCGCCTTTCAATAATGCGGTGGCTAACGCCTTGCTATATCATCGATTTTTTTTTTCTGCCAAAGAGTTGCGCAAGCATCATTGAGACAAGCTAACTCGATCTGTCCGGTTCCCATGCCGATTAGGACATAATAAGACAACTCAGGGTGGTCTGATAAAAAGCCTAGATGGTTAAATATTCGAGTCCGACTTCAGGCATGCTACCTTGAAATAGGCGGCGGTTTCACCGTAGGCACATTCATCAAACGAAAAAAGTTGGGAGTTTGGTGGCCGTGGTTAGGCAGTTTTAGCTGAGGACTTGCGACCCGCTTCGGTCACACCTGCGTATGCTATGGCGATTTACACACAAGCGCGTAGAAGGAACTGCAGTGCGCAGGAACGATCGTGCCAGCAGCGGAACGTAGAACCCACCTGGCACTCCGGTTGTGAAGTCAATTGAGTGGAGCGTGAAAGGTGCGTCCACTAGGTTTCGCTGTCGGTTCGCAGCCATTTTACCCTATGTCACGAGAATTGATGTGTTCAACTTTTCTGCCTCGTACAATTATTGACTGGAACAAGCTCAATTCCAGTGTATTTGTTGATTGTGAGTCAACTGAAGTTTTTCAGCGTCGTTTGGAGTGGTTTGTACATAATATTGTATTTAATATTGTATATTTTCTTTTCCCGCCTCTGTAACAGCTCGCGATGGCTTACAGTATTGTAAATAAATAAATAAATAAACTGGCCGCGCCTCGACAAGACGCGCTTGTCAGAAACGCGATATCTCTTCCCTAGATCGGGCCGCTACATCTCAGGGGTGCGGAGCGTAAGCGACGCTTAGCTAGAAGTGTCTGTCGTTGCCCGTTCACTACTCTACACTTTCTGATGTAAGAGAGGGAGAGGAGAATCGTGATAAAAGAGAGAGAGAGAGAGAAAATGTAAACAGAGACAAAAGCCCGACGGACATTTCGTTAGATGAAATTGAAATTTTATTCGGCAACAAGCAAAATTTACGAGGAGGACAGGTAAAAACGGCGAGAACAGCTTGAGGGGCCCTTACCCTCTAGTACACAGGGTATCATAAAAGCGTGCGGCTAAGTGAGTAAAAGTTTACTTAGAGAAAGATGAGCACTCCCCACGGTGGTCTAGTGGTTATGGAGCTCGACCGCTGACCCGCAGGTCGCGGCATCGAATGCCGGCCCCGGCGACCGCATTTTCGATGAAGGCGAAAATGCTTGAGGCGCGTGGGCTTAGGTGCGTGTTAAAGAACCCCAGGTGGTCGAAATCTCTGGAGCCCTCCACTTCGGCGTCTCTCATAACGATATTGTCACGTGGTTGTGACGTGGATGAAGGCAGGAGTAGGCTTCTTCGAGGTGAACCTTTTTATTAAGGCCGAACTTGTGGCCGGGAAACCGAGAGTCAAACTACAGCAAGCAATGCACGCTGTGCACTGATACACTGATAGCGGCGAACAAAGCGTCGACCGTCGATAAACTGATCATCGTTGGAGCGCGCCGGCTTTTATACATCACGCGCGCGTCGAACATTCTAGCCTTACCACTGGTCGGCGCGCAAGCTCTGGAATAATCTTGAGTGTTCGGGTGCTGTGCGCAATGTTAAGAAAACGATCTACTACAAACGTGAAGCTTCTCGAACAATGAGGCGCGATCTGCGCCGAGAATTGCTCGCAGTCTTTGTGGGTTTAAACAGATCACATCAAAATAACACGCGTGGCAATATCGTGGTTTTGGGACGTTAAACCCTAAGAATTATTATAAATATGTATGAGTTTCAGAACGTCGATATAAAAAGGGGGGATTACATAAAACGGCATAAAGAGAGGGAAACAAAGTAGTCGCCATATCCCATCATTATAGAAATACTAAAGGCAGTTCTTTTGGTGATCTAGTAGATAGGTTAATGCTATCTTCCTTTATTATGCTGTTCAGCATTGCAATGAAGTTCAGCTTCAATTTTAACATTCGATTTCCGTAACTGGTTCTGCATCTCACTACGTACGAAATTTCATAACGGCGTACGGTTACAAGCAGGGCAAGTTTTTCTCTCGCCTTGCTAGTTCTTCCGGAAACTGTCCTTGTTCTGGTTTGATCTAAGAGCGTGTCTTAGTGTCGGCACGTCGGGACATCACTCCAGCCTATAAGGTGGCTGTGCACCGCCTACATAAAACGTAATGAGGGATCGTTTTTAGAACTGAGAAACACTGTACATACATCTCAAGACGCCCGGAAAAATGAAACGCATCGGAGGAGGAACCAACTTTATTCACGCAGAGGGCGCGGTCCTTAGGGTGGCTCCAGGTGGGCATAAATAATCCTTTTCACTTTTGGGACAGAATGTCACGACGTGAATCAACGCCAAAATGAACTTCTTAGCACGTAATATGCATCCATTGCTGTAGCTGAAGAAATTGACGGGTACGCCTTGATAGTACAGTGGTTATGGCGCTCGGCTGCTAACCCGAAAGTTGTGGGTTCGACCTTGGCCGTGTAGGTCACATTTCGATGCAAGCGAAATGTTAGATGCCCGTGTAGTGTGCGATGTCAGTGCATGTTAAAGAACGTCAGATGGTCGAAATACCCGGAGAACTCCAATACAGCCTGCCTCATGCCATGGTTTTAGCACGTGAAATCCCAGATATTATTATTAAAAAATGACGTTTAATCGTCACATTCCTACTTTGTCATAAGCTAGAGTAACCAACTTTGCGAGTGTTTTGAGACTGCTCGTGTTGCTCACTTAGAATTAGTACGCTCAAATAAAACAAAACATTACGGAGTTGTATTCTCTTGGCTTATTTTATCTTTCGAGCCTGTTTACACTGCTTTAGGAAGAGGACATCACAACCTGAATGTGTTCCATTTTCGCGAAAGGAAGTAAGTGCCCGCCTTGGTAAATGAAATTCACGTTCTTTTCAACTCGGTCTGTTTTAACTTCATTGCTAGGCGACGAAATCGTAAGCCTCCTGTAACTGCAAGAGCCGAAACATGGACTTCGTTCGGTCTTTACTTTGGTACTTGCCGCGATTCTACATGACATTAAATACCTTTTCATGGCCTATTACATGAGAGTGGGTTTTACAGAACTACCGTAGGCTGCCAGCCAGTCAAAAAATTCAGTAGATCTTCCCCTTTCGGGAATATGAGGGCAAGCGAAGCTTGGCATGAGCGTGCCTGGCTTTCTTTCTTTCTTTCTTTCTTTCTTTCTTTCTTTCTTTCTTTCTTTCTTTCTTTCTTTCTTTCTTTCTTTCTTTCTTTCTTTCTTTCTTTCTTTCTTTCTTTCTTTCTTTCTTTCTTTCTTTCTTTAGTTCTTTCCTCCTGTCTTCTTTCTTTCTTTCTCTAGTTCTTTCCTCCTTTCTTTCTTTCCTTCTTTCTTTCATTTCTTTCTTTCTTTATTTATTTCCTTCTTTCTTTCTTTCCCTCTTTCTTTCCTCCGTCTTTCTTTCTTTCTCTAGTTCTTTCCTCCTTTCTTTCTTTCTTTCTTTCTTTCTTTCTTTCTTTCTTTCTTTCTTTCTTTCTTTCTTTCTTTCTTTCTTTCTTTCTTTCTTTCTTTCTTTCCTTCTTTCTTTCTTTCCCTCTTTCTTTCCTCCGGTCTTTCTTTCTTTCTTTCTCTAGATCTTTAATCCTGTCTTTCTTTCTTTCTCTAGTTCTTTACTCCTTTCTTTCTTTCTTTCTTTCTTTCTTTCTTTCTTTCTTTCTTTCTTTCTTTCTTTCTTTCTTTCTTTCTTTCTCTCTTTCTTTCATCCTGTCTTTCTCTTTCTTTCTCTAGTTCTTTCCTCCTTTCTTTCTTTCTTTCTTTCTTTCTTTCTTTCTTTCTTTCTTTCTTTCTTTCTTTCTTTCTTTCTTTCTTTCTTTCTTTCTTTCTTTCTTTCTCTCTTTCTTTCTTTCTCTATTTCTTTCCTCCTTTCTTTCTTTCTCTCTATCTATCTTCCTGTCTTTCTCTCTTTCTTTCCTCCTTTCTTTCTTTTTTCCTTATTTCTCTCTTTCTTTCTCTCTTTCTTTCCTCCTGTCTTTATTTATTTATTTATTTATTTATTTCTCTATTTCTTTCCTCCTTTCTTTCTCTCTATCTATCTTCCTGTCTTTCTCTCTTTCTTTCTTCCTTTCTTTCTTTTTTTCTTATTTCTCTCTTTCTTTCTCTCTTTCTTTCCTCCTGTCTTTCTTTCTTTCTCTATTTCTTTCCTCCTTTCTTTCTATCTTCCTGTCTTTCTCTCTTTCTTTCCTCCTTTCTTTCTTTTTTCCTTCTTTCTCTCTTTCTTTCTTTCTTTCTTTCTCATTGGGCAGTGCTCCCTCCTAACTTTCTCCTTCCTCCATGTCGTGAATTGGACCTGCATCCACGTGCTTAGCAGCGCAACGCTTCTGTTTCTACAGGCAACAACGATAGCAATGCGCTCGTTGCGGGGCAACAATGTAATGTGGCAACGTGTAATGACAAGGCCACCTCGATATAAGATCGAACTGGCAGTAAAAAACGGCCGATCACCGTCAAGCCCCACGACCAAGAGAGCATCAATTACTGGACAAGATCGTGTACAAATTCCCATGTGAACGGAACACATTCGAGGACCGCATTTCTGTGAATCTGCGAGTTATAAAAGCATCGATTAAAAGATTTCCGGTTACACTCCTCAGAAAATGTGGACAGGCGATAGAAGTGATTCGGTGGAAAAGGTCGTTCCATTCTGCAGCTGAGTGTAGAGCAAGCTTCGAGAAATATGTAACCGGTCTAGCAGCTGCGCGTGTGCTCAGCAATGGGGGTCGGTGCGGTGAGATCTGCGTGATGCGGGCGATATATTGTCACGTGGTCGTGACGTCGACGAAGGCAACAGTCGGCGGGTCAAAGAAGAAACTCTTTATTTTGGCCGAACTTGTGGCCGGGAAACTGAAGGTCAGACTACAGCAATACACGCTGGTACTGAGAGTGGCGAACAGAGCGTCGGCCGTCGATAATCTGATCATCGCTGGAACGCACCGGCTTTTATACATCACGCGTCGAACATTCTGGCCTTATCACTGGTCGTCGCGCACTCTCTGGAATAAGCTAGAGTGTTTGCGTCTTGCGCGCAATCTTAACACAACGATCTACAATAATCGTGAAGCTTCTCGAACAATCAGCCGCGGTTTGCGCTGAGCAAGCGGACAGTCTTTGTGGGCGAAAACCGAGTACAACATAAATCAAAATAAGAAACGCGCGTGGCAATATGCAGTGGACAACGAAGGGGGCCTGTTACGACTAGTGAGAGAGATAGAGTATTAAACGATGTATTCACGCAATATTATAGCGCAATAAGCGCTCGTGAAAATGCGCATGGATCCTATTGCTGCGTATTACAAAACCAATAGTTTGACAGCCCGTACGGCAGCGCATACTGCATTCCGACTACTATGCAGACTAGTACATCCGGACTGCTATATTCCGACCAACTGGGAAATTATGGCTCACATTTCATGGTCAGTGCGAAATTTGTTTGTTTAGTTGCTCTCCTGTCAGTTTATCGCCGACAAAATTGGAAACGATGGCAAATATTTTGTTAATGGTTTATAAAAACAAGGCAAATTTTGCAGGGATCAAAGCAAGACTCATTAGGATTTCAAGTAAAAAAAAAAAGTTTCTGCAGTATGAACGCGCACGTTTCCCGAGCGTGCGTAGAAGGTTGTAATAAGGATTAACAGTAACTATTGAAGTGGTGCAGTCGGCACTTTCTCCAAAAAGCAAAATTGATCGATCAAATCAGGTGAATCCTACGGTAAAGACATCGATATCCTGATTGCTCTTCCGTAGATGCAATGCACTACCTTTAAAAAAAAAGAACTGATTTTATGGAATGTTTAATTCTTTTTAACTATAGTCCCGCCGTAACACAATTAACTTGTTTTTTTTCTGAAATGATGTTCATCAGCATGTTAATATACGGCCTTCAATAGCTATGTGTGATTATTATAAAAAATTATTCTGTTTAGACAAACGAACAAAAATGAGCGTTACTGTTCACACATTATTTTATTTAATTTCGAACTACCCGATTCTTCTCCAATCCCCCTGAACGAGTGTGCGCTGATCGATCTAATGATTGATATCCTGCACTCTGTAAACATTTTGTAAATGCACGTACTTACTAGTTTTGAACGTATTTTACCACCTTCGCGACATCCCTTTACTAGCCAGCAGCTAATAAATCTAGTAAACTCTGCCTTCACAAACCAGAGATGCTTTCTTAGTGTTTTTGCCTATGCAACTACTAAGACACCAATGTTTCCAGATGCTTTGTTGATGCCTTAATATATTATGCAGTAACAGCGACAGTCTTACGCCAAACTTAGACAAACTTTAATTCTCTTAATTATTTTTCTAAATTATATGGCTGCTATCCGACGCACGGTGCGCTGTTTCTATGGAAAGAGCCTTCAAGTAACTCTTAAAGTAGAGAGAGATCGGGCAAAAAAATCACGCCATATCCACGAAGTGAATGATGATGAGTGGGCGAAGCTCGATCTTTTTCATCCATGGCAGAAAGAGAATGTGTGGTCTGGAACGCGCTTATACTTCATGGTCATCAGCGTCATCGTCGTCGTTATCACGTGTAGTGGGTACATTCCACTATACTGGAACGCGCTTATACTACAACGTTATCACGTGTAGTGGGTACATTCCACTATACTGCGTCATCGTCATCTTTATCACGTGGAGTGGGTACATTCCGCTGTACGTGGCTATCTACCTACCTACCTACTACTACTATACTACGTGTAGTGGGTACATTCCACTATACTGGAACGCCCTTATACTTCATCGTTATCACGTGTAGGTACATTCCACTATACGTGGCTATCTACCTACCTACCTACCTACCACTACTACAACTACAGAGGTGGAGGGACAGACCCACACCCTTAGGAGCTTCGCCCCTAAAAACGTCTAGTTCGGTAATTGAAGATCACTACTTTTAGTACGGCTACTAAGTTGCTGGTGCGATTACTAACAGCTTAGTGATAGACTAACCATTCGAGTTAGTACTATTTACTTACTTACCAGGTAATATCTAAGGTAACAGGAATATCTAAGGTGTAACGTCCCAAAACCACGATATGAGTATGAGAGACGCCGTAGCGGAGGGCTCCGGAAATTTCGACCACCTGGTGTTGTTTAACATGCGCTGATATCGCACAGTACACGGGTCCTCTAGCATTTTGCCTCCATCGATATGCGACCGCCGCGGCCGGGATCGAACCCGCGACCTTCGGGTCATCACCCGAGCACCGTAACCGCTACACCACCGTGGCGAACAAGTCGGCAATTTCACTAACGTGAAGTCTACTAAACCTGAAGTCTACTATACCTTGACTTATTAAGAGGTTAGTGCTTTTCGTGACAAGTAAACGGTTAGTATTTAGTTAGTGAATATGCCGACCTTTTCTTTTTTTCTAACAGTCTGTGGAACCCTGCAATCTCTGTTCCGCAGGATATCCTAATAATGTTTCTAGAACTACAACTACATTCACGCCTGCAAACGCTGGCTTGGGGAGGTTCGTGCGCGTCTGTAAGTGACTCTTGATAAGGGATCAAACAACTACTGGTCACTGCACCTTCAAGGGACACTAAAATGAAACAATGACTTGGTTTAGATTGACAAACTGCACTCTGAGAACTCTAATGCCATATGTTTCACTATCATAAGTTCATTATTAGCGGAGAAAATTAAGGTTGAAGTTTTATTTTTAAATTTGGCGCCGATATCTGCGTGCATGACGTCAGAAATTCCAAATGCATTTTTCGTATTTTCGCGACATTGGCTCGATGAAATTTTCTGAAACTTCGTACGCTAGGTCTACGGCACCCCCAGATGACAATGCACCTCATTTTTACCGATTAGAAGCTACGTAGGACTCAGTAGACGCCTTCAAAATCTATGACGTCACGGTGTTTGGTGCGGGAATCTCAAGGTGGCGTCTCCACCCGCATTTTCTTTTCGCGTGTTTTCTCGCTTACCGAGCGTCGTGTCGCGGTAAGAGTGGTGTTTTGGGGATTGTGAAATTGCACCTAACTAATACGCGAAAAATCGTTTTGCCCTTTAGTGTCCCTGCACCTTAAGCGCATGCGTGTTTTTCTCCGTAACACGTCAAGGAGCAGAAGTTCCTGCAGTGCGGAAAGACCGGCGAACCACGACAGCGTCGCAGGGACCTTAAATCCCCGCCGACACCAGCGCGGCTTGTGGAGCGAACTGCCTGTCGCAAGCTGTTTACGTATCCCAGATCGGGCCTTTCAACTCATGTTTATAGCACAGTGAAGTCTTAGCCGAGCCGACTGCTCCCCGCTGTCCAGGGTTTGGCACCGACGCCCCATTCTTTTTTTATTATTATTTTTCAAATAGCAAAAGTTTCATCATCGCGAGAGCTCGGAAATCTTGAGGCACACGCGTGGAATGCGAAAATTTGGGGGGATTATTCACGTGACATTTCAGTATTTTTTTCCTCCTTTAATTATCCGTATATTGCCTTCACTTGTATCCCTTGTATATTGCCTTCCACATTTTATTTATTTATTTATTTATAATACATCACAGGGCTTCCGAAGAAGCATTGAGTGAGGGGGGTTACGGAGCAATTAGTAACAGAAAGACTAAGCACAGCATGCAAACAAAAGTACAATACAGGCCAAAAGCAGTCAAGCAGTATCCAAATGGAAATCATTACACAATATTAAAATATCCACATAGCCCACAAGTACATTTTAAGCAAGTGTATTAGAATGCCTGTTTATTTGCACACAAAATTGGTTACGGGCCGTGATTGTGATAATTACCTCCGAAAAGATCATTGCATAGTGCAATGGCGCTTGGTATAGTGCAGACGAATTAAAAGCTTAGGTCCTTCCAAAAGTACGCCTAATGCTTAGGCTCTTGTCTAAACGTCATGATGTATTGCTTAGGTATACATATGACTGAGGCGCAAAATACATTTCGCGAAAAAAGGAGCATGCCAATAGCTTAGGCAAGAGAGATCATGCGCATCTTCCTGCGCGTTGCAACGCCTGCGGACGGGAACCATGCTTTGCGCGAGCGCTGATTCTCGGCAAACGCAGCAAACGAACGGCTAGAGAGCCGTTGGAAGGCATTCTTTATCAAAAAAGAAAGGGTCTCATTGTGTCAGTGACACATCTATAACTTTGTATTCGACTGAAATGCGCTTTCTCCATAGCAAGTTGTCTTGACCATGTCGCTGTATATGTCATATGTTGGCTGTTCACGCATGCGCGGAAATGTCTTCTTTTTTTCCTGTACGCTCCCCTGACTGTAATTAAACAGCTGGTAGTTCGGCGCTCCATGTTCTTCTCTTCTGCTCCTCCCTTTTTTCACGACATGAATTTAGCGTCTCAGTCATACGTACAGGCGCGCTCAATTTGACTTGCAACACGGGAGCCCGTGGTCTCACGGGTTCAAAGGTTGCTCATGGCTTCAACTTGTTTTCATTTCAGCAACTAAATATTATTTTCTTATTTGGGACCATACCCAAGTGAGAGAAACGCGTTTAGTAATGGAAAGGGCTAGTGGAAGCCACGCGCAATCTTTGAACTCATGAGGGCACGCGCTCCCGTGTTGCAAGTCATATTGAGCGCGACTCTACCTACCAATGTAAGCACCGACTCGCCCAAAAAGAAGTCCTTTTGTCATGATGTACGCGGGGGGGTTATGAGTTGGTGATCGATGACATGGCAGAACATCAACGTACTTGTATAAATACTGTGTATATGTATAATGCATGCAAATTTTCCTAATATTCGGAAAACTGGAAGGTGAGCGCTCGACCAGCAGTGCTTTAAAGAGGAAACGAAAGCGTCACTCACGCCGCTAAAATTCATCGGCCATTTCACTATGTGTAGTTGACTAAGGAAGCTGCTATCGTGGTTGGTGGAACCTTTACTGCCTATTTTGTAATTACGTGATATGTAATTAGACACATGTTATTAACTTGAATAACGTTTCTGCGAACAAAGAGTTACGCAACTCGCTCGTTCTGTCCGCCATGGTGGATGAGTGGTTAAGGTGCTCGGCTGACGACATGAAGGTGGCGGGTTCGATCCCTGCCGCGGCGGTCGCATTTCGGTGGAGGCGAAATGGTAAAGGCCCGTGTACTGCGCGATGTCAGCGCATGCTAAAGAACACCGGGTGGTGGAAACTTCCGGAGCCCCTCCGCTACGGCGTCTCTCATAATCATATCGTCGTTTTTGAAACGTAAAACCCGAGATATTATTAATTCGCTCTTCCTTTCGGGCCACCCGGGTTGCCACGACGTCGCCGGTCTCTCTTTCCGTCGCTGCTCTTCTTGTCGCTCCTTGTAGATACGCCGCTTTTCAGGTGTACGGATCAGGCACGGCCTTCCAATAACAATAGACCCTTTTCATAATTGCAAAGCTAGCTTTCCTGCAATGCAGTTTGCCCTACTAATGGCGGCTGGTCACTTAGTGCAAACAGCGTGTTCAAGCGCAGTTTGTTTGCCCTGTGCGCGGAAAACGTTCACTGGGCTCCCTTGATATAAACACGCATGATAGAAAAGCCATGGCACGTTCCACTAGGACCTGCTCTCCACTTGAAGGACGACAGGTGCCGCCATTAGTAGGGCGAAGATGCAGCGCAGGGAAGCGCACTTGCGATTTATGAAAAGGGTCTATAGTGGAGCGAAACGTTATCCAAAATTTTCCTTTGATCGCCTTACAAGGCGCGCACTACGTCACGCACTACGTCATTCCTTCACAAAGGCACATCGTTTTAGGCACGGATGGCCATTAAACCGAGATCGAACGCGAGCGGCGATATGCATTTGCTTTTGATCCCGATTTTAAAGGGGTACTGACACAAAAACTTTGGCCTCGCGTTTTTTTGCTGCAATGTGTTGCTGGGGTCCTGTTAGTCATAACACGGCACCTCGTTTGCTGCAGCGCGCGACAGATATTTAATTACAGGCTCCTCATTACCGACCAGTTTCAGTTTCGGTTTGAGAGAGCTCGAAAAACGACAAGCCGCCGGGTGCAACTATCACCACCTAGCGTGCGCAGCTCTCGATCACGTCAGCACACAGAACTGTGACGCACTTCCGCACGGCCCGCATCAAGAAGTCCTTTCGAATAGGAAACGGGACAGCAGTGTCGCCAAACACAAAACTTTCAACGCGTGCGCCGCGGCCACGGACTCGCGACTAGCCGCCAAGAAGTATAGACCGCTGGAACAAACGCGGCAAAAGAAAATGGCCGCTATGACGTCATCACAACTTGTTGCAGCGTGGTCACGTGAGGGAAGTAGGGGGGGGTCACCGAGGGTCACCTCTGATAGTGTCAGGAGCGCGAGGGATCGCTCACGCAAGTCGATCGCTCACGCAAACTTCAAAATTAATTTAAAATACCTTCCAAGCTATATTCGCTGTTGATATTTTGCAGATGATGTACACATGTTCACGGGAATCGAACCCGCAGGCTGTCTCGGCCGCGAAATTTTGTGTCAGTACCCCTTTAAAGGGGACAGTTCCCCCCGCGCGGAAACCACAAAATCCCGAATCCTAGCCACAGATAGCTTCGCCGTCTTGAAAATCTAGCCGAGCCAAGAGTTCGGTGAAAAAGATAATGAACTGTGGCGTCTGGACGTCAGCTGGCCTTCAACTTGATTGCTGACTGCGCTACTTGACCCGTCGTGGTGACTTAGCAGGGTGGCGTGTCGCGCTGCTAAGCTAGAGGTCTCGAGTTCGATTCCCGCATGCGGTAGCCTTATTTCGATGTGTCTTACATGTGTCTTTTTATATCTCCTACGGTGATTGAGTTAAATGCTAACAATGCAGCATCTGCATTCTCTGCTATTTCGCATTTCTTTTCAAGTGGTTGTACCCTATATCGTAATAAACAGCCAATAGAGTTATCCGTGATACAAACGCAATAACATCCGCTTACTTCCATTTACGCGCACGTTAAGGAAGACATAGTGGTTAAAATACTTAAGATGCAAGTCTGAACATTCTCGTTGATTGCCGTTCGGTCCGTTCCTTCATCTTTCACGGTTCACATCAACGTTACTATAAGTCTTGAAAGGACGGGGAGGGGGGAGGGGGTGCAGGATCACGCTGATAACTCTTTGCATACAGCAGAGGGTTTAGCATGGACACGCTAAGTTTCGGGTGGTACTCAGTCTTCATAGTGTCTGGACAAAGAAAAGCAAAAGGCTTTATCGTAACAAACTAGGTATCACGCTTACATGAGTTTTTTTTCAATATGTCCTGTGGTGACTGAGTTAAATGGGAACAATGCAGCATCTCCATTCTCTGCTATTTCGCATTTCTTTTCAAGTGATTGTACCCTATATCGTAATAAACAGCCAATAGAGTTATCCGTGATACAATCAAGAATAACTATCGTCTTTTTATTGTCACCAAGGTCAGAGCGCGATGAAAACAGCACGCCGCGTTGTTCGCGTTTCTTTCAATCCGCCCTGTACAATGGGATGTTGAATTCAGCCTCCAACAGAGACATTTAAAGGGCCCCTCACCAGCCTCTCAAAATACAAAACAACGAGCGCATTATTCTCTCCTGGCGTTTCTCGTCTTTCTTGCACACTTTCGTGACGCAGACAGTGATTCCCGTGACGTACATAGTATACATGCTCTCGATTGGTCCATATACGCGAAAATATCAGATGTGAATTGTCTCCAGCACTGCTTTGCCATGCAGCCGCCCATCCGTTCTTCCTTGTCTCGCATCACTATCGTGCACGATCAGCTGATTTCACTTCATTTTGTGTGTTTTCCGACTGCGCAAGCTGCGATAACAGCGTGTAGCCGAGCAGCGCGAAATCCTGATAGGCTCGAGCGCTTAGTGCTGACATTGTTCACGTGCTTTTAAGAAATAAGTGGCGAGGAGAATATATCGCCTGTAGGAAGGGTAGCGAAGGTGAGGAGAAAACAACTGCCTCGTCTTTGAACGCGGGGTGGTGAGGGGAGATTTAAGTTAACCGAGCGTTAGTGAAGGAAGTTTCCCAACCGTTCGCGAAAAGTTTAGATGATGTGGTCTTCCTCCATAATTGGTAGCGTTTGGCGTACTCGCTTCGGCGCGTTGTCGGGGGCGTAGGCGGCAAGCTGTGGTGTCGTGCGTGGGACGACTTAACTCGGGCAGCGGGTGTGCCTCCTGCTGCGCATGGCTGCAAGTGCCGTATTTATTTATTTATTATTATTATTATTAAATTCATTACTTGCACATAATATCTGAGATTTAACGTCACAAAACCACGACGTTATTATAAGGGACGCCGTAGTGGAGCGCTCCGGAAATTCCGACCATCTGGTGTTCTTTAACGTGCACTGACATCGCACAATACACTGGTCTCTACCATTTCGCCTCCATCGAAATGCAACAGCCGTGGATGGGATCGAACCCGCGACCTTCGAGTCCGCAGCCGAGCACCGTAACCGCTACACCACCGCGGCGGACTAAATGCATTACTTAAGCTAACGTCGGTGGCTCTATATATGGGCGCCGCTTGCCCATGATATTAATCGTAATCTCCTGAAAAACCACACGTGACAAAAAAAAAAAAAAAAAAGAAAAGCTGGTCCAACGCTTCCGTATTCCATTTAGAGAATTGCAGTAGTAGTATACAACTTTAGGAGTTCGTGGCTTTTCAACCTCAAAAGCGGGCGCACACAAGACTACACCAATGGGCGCGCACTCCGAAGTGACGTCATGAGTTGGACTGCCGGTGGGCCCCGCCTTCGGACAATAAGACTACAGGGCGCGCTTTGGTCGTATGGGCGGGGCCTCTCTGGACTTCTTAAGCTGTATCCGACTATAGCATACTACAGCACAAAGATTCAGCTGGCAGAAAAGTTCACTGGAGGTAAGTGTTCTTAAGCGACAAATTTTCACACAACAGAAATTTGCCACCCTCCTTTGACGTGTATGCATTGAGCGCCGCAGGCTAAGTGCAATAGTTACGTTCACCGACACAAATCCCATAAAGTTCGATAATGCAACAAACACGTCACTCAGAATGGCTCCTATATGGACGTGACTTTTATACAATAACTTATGCATACAAAACTTGCAACAGTGCGAATGAGACCTTTTGTATGATATAAAGTTACCTTGACCATTCGTTTTGCGCTGCACGTTTCGGGAGTGAAGAAGTTTCTGAAAGTTGCATGACGGGAAAGTTGCATGAAAGTTGCCACCTCAGGTTTCTGAGGTTGCATGGGCCGTCCGGGCGTGACAACTGCCGGTGTATGTTGCAAGGTTCGGATACGGACGCAGCCTAAGTCCGCCTCCTGTTTATCCAAATAATTATGACTGCCATCATAATAATTATGTTGTTTGAACAAAAAGTGATGTTCATATTTTTAACGCCTGGGTGGGTGACAACAACCGGCCCGTAAAAAATCAGTAACGTCCCTCTCATGTAGTGCGTGTTCAGGTTTTTACAGATTGAGAGTAAACATCTGTATTAAACGAACACGTCTCACAAGGGTTCGGCAATCATCGTAATAACTCAGTATCATCATCTAGCGCGCGTGATAAGCGTGTATCAATTCTTCTAGAACTCCTAAAATATTGTATCGGTACTTCAAATCGTCACCTCTCTAACACCCGCTGATATTCCGGAAGCTGTGTTGTACCAGAAATTGCCTTATTTATTTGTTTATTTATTTATTTATTTATTTATTTGTTTGTTTGTTTGTTTGTTTGTTTGTTTGTCTGTTTGTTTGTTTGTTTGTTTGTTTATTTATTTGATACTGTCAATCACGTGAGTGGCGTCATTACAGGGAGGGTGTCACATAATACATAATGTTCACACACAAAAAAAAAACAACATTCACTAGCACATAGGAATAACAGATGAATAATAAGCATCAGGAAAATGAGGAACAAACAACAGTGACTATACACATAAAGATCGAGGAACAAATGCTCGCACCAGAAGTTAGCGCGCATTAATACAGAAAAAAGCTGTCTAACGCATCTTCAAAATTGACTGACGTTTGTTAAACCGTATTAGGTAAGCTATTCCACATTTCTATTGCGTCTGGGAAAAAAGAGTGGCGGAAAGCATTCGTACATGTGAAATAAGGTTGAATAAGCTCTACTATTATTAAAACGATCACATCGCCTTCCAGGCGGCTGAAGATATAAATCCTTGTTTATTTTTGTTTGCCCGCTTATAATCTTAAAAGGAAATTTGAGGCGATGTTTGCGCCTGCGATATTCCAAAGACTCAAGCTCACAGGACTTTAACAAAGCCGCGACGGGAGTGTGTGCGTCGGGTATTTACCGCATACGAAACGGACTGCTAATTTTTGTATTCTCTCGATTTTTGTCCTCAAAACATTCCGGTGAGGCGACCAGACAATACTAGCGTACTCTAAGACTGGTCTTATGAATGTTTTGTAAGCCGTTAGTTCTACGTCCGGTATGGCATGTTCCAGTTTTTTCTTTAGGAAATGCAGTTTTTTATTTGCCTTAGAACAGATGTTATCTATATGTGAGTGCCGCTGCAATGTATGTATAATACTAACTCCTAGGTATTTGAAACAAGCGGCATTATTTAAAGGTTGACTTCCGATGTGACACATGAATGACAGTTCCCGCCCACTTGAGTGAATATGTGTAAATGTTGTCTTGCTATAGTTTATTTCCATGTCCCATTTTCTACACCACTCATCTAATGCCAGTAAGCGCCTGTTCAGATTAATTTGATAGCTTTCACAAGTCGCTGGAGAATAAATCAAGCAGTCATGTGCAAAAAGCTTCATTTTAATAGGAGCCTCAGCTATTGAACATATATCGTTAACAAGGGCCACGAGTGTAATGGAAAGTTTTGCGTATGTATATTAAGTTAATTCGACACGCCTTTCGCGCTAACGCGTAGCAAATGGCAGTTCTTCAGCTTAAAAGTGCTATTCATCTAGGCGAGAACTGAGAAAAACTTTGAGCACAGAATTTACGGGACACAACCGACAGGGCTCTGCAAACTGTATACACATGGTTAAGTTCAACGTTACCGAGACACTTGGCAGTATCCTTAATATAACTTAGGATCCGCTTTGTTCTTTCTAGATTCGCGCTGTAGTATAACTTTTTCGTTGCTTCGAAGGCATCCATGTTATATCTTAAAACATTTCGGCCAGTGTACTATTTTGAAACTGGCATATTTTGCAACGATTTCGTGGGATAACGTCACACGGTGGTGTGAGGGACCAGGTGATCGCTTCATTTTTGTTTCTTCATCGGCTTTGCAATTCACTTAGCAAGGCTGCAGTGCACACCCACCTTGTTTCCGTAGTTACGATGCCACACTGCCGTGCGCCACGTCGTGGGTTCGCTTCCAAATCGCGACAGCTGCATTGAAGTGACGGGTGAAGCGTGCAGGTAGTCTTATGACGTGGTTTATATGGGTGGATGCGAACAGAAAAAAACCTAAACAAAAACTAGCAGTTGTTTCCGTGTACGAATACAACCGATGAGCGAAACTCCTAAGAACTGGGACGCACGCGGCGTTCGGCGCGCGCGGCGTTTCATTGTCCAGGCAGCGGAGCAACCACTGGGTGGACGACAGGGTGAAGCGATGGTTTCGCGCGTTCGCCGGTTTGAGGGGAGAAGGGCAGAGTCGAAGAAAGAGGGAGACTATTCGGCCTCCGTTTCGCATGCGTTCGCATTCTTGCGCTTTGCGCCTCGTGCAGACGCCATCCGCGTTCCAGCGCTCATAAAGCTCCTTTATCCCCCCCCGCGTGAGGGCGAGATGCCACAGCTGGCCCCGTGCCAGGGAGCTTCAACGGCGACGGCGACGGCGGGGTGCCGGCCTAAGGAGCTTCGCTCCTAAAAACACATTGTACAGGTAATCGTGTCCCTTATAACCAAACTACGCCTCTGCAACCTTAGTCCCATTAAGTTATATTTAGGTAGGTAGCCGGCTAAACATTCAAGAAAATGCTTGGCCACATAAATTATATATCTCACACGCAGCACTTAGCTTCGTCGCCCCCAGGAAATAAACGAAGGAACAACAAAACCAAAACCATGCAGTACAGCTCCTAAAACAAAGCTATCTTGCTGTTACTCCTGACATCCTTTACTCTTACTGCCTTTCTTTTGACCGAGTCGAAACCCAGAGGGGAGTCATTCTTACGCGTCCCGCCGTTTCGACCAGGACTCAATGACAACGCTTGATTTTTGTCTGGCGTCCCGGCACGTGTTACTCACACTAAGGTGCCTTCGGGGAAAAAAAAAAGAGAGAGAGAGAGAGAATGTCTCAACATGTGTATGTGTGTGAGAGAGAGTGCTCAGTGGGCCGGCTATGTACTGAGAAAGCGAGATTTATCCGGCGTCTATATCTTTATATATATATATATATATATATATATATATATATATATATATATATATATATATATATATATATATATATATATATTCCCGCGCTTTCTCAGTAATGACGCAGGGCTCTCGCAGGCAGCGAGCGGCAGCCCGAGACGTCGTAAATCACTGTTATAGGCCCATTCACGTCGCGAGGTGTTGCAATCGCGAAAAAAAAAGCAAGAAAAAAAATAAATATAAAGCAAAACGCCTTCATTCTTATTCCTGGCCCTTCGCTTCTGTTCATATTCGCTAGGTTTCCCTTCCCTTTTTTTTAAATTTTCTTTTTCATTTCTTCTGCACGGGTTCGCAAGAAAGTCGAACGCCGTTGCCTTCGCAGTCCCATGGTGAAAGCATCCATCGCGAAACTGGCTTATTTTATTTTTTTTCTTGGGAGGTGCGAGGAATTTTAACAACACCCGCGCGTGTGTATGTATATCTATGACATCCGCTGGGAAGAGGGGATCATTAATTCCAAGGGCTCTGATAAATGAAGAAACCGAACGGCGTGTCGAAATATGCAACCGGAGAGCCGAATAAATCCGAGACGCCGCGCGGGTCGCCGATTTTAGAAGGCTCGAAAAACTCGGGTTTCTCGAGCCTTTCTAAAGAGCGTGCGCGGTGCCGCAGATTTATCTCAAGCAGAGGTCGCGCAATTTGTGGGTGTGCGGTACGCGTGTGCTGCGTCGCGGTGCTTTTGTTTAGCCCGAAAGACCGATCGTTTATCTGTACAGGCGGTTAAAACATAAAAAAATAAAAAAAATGCCCCCCCCCCCCCCTCCCCGAAGGGAATCGTGAGGAAATGCGAATGCCTTTCTTGCGCCGAGAGATTTCGCCTTCACCGACTTCTGCCATTGCCTTGAGAGGCGCCCAGCCAGCGAACGGTCGAGAGTGAGGCCCGAGGGGACGGGAGAGTGGGGCGCAGGGAGGAGAGAGAGCGAACGGCGAGAGAAGGAGCGGCCAAGCACTGCCCCTACCCTCTCCTACACTCTCTCGCACCACATGCTCCGGTTGCTAGGGGCGAGGATAAGCGCGCGCGCCCGCAGCTGTTGCTATAGGAGAGGGAGTGAGAGCGGAGAGATAACACCTGCCGGCGCGCGGACGCCGCCGCGGACAACGCCGGACGCCTCACATAGCCCGACTAAGAAATGCATTCGCATTTTAAAAAAATTGAGGGCGCTTGAGCTTAGCCTGAAAGAGTAGAACGCGATAGCGTCATCGGGCCCCGTGCGCGTCGCCTTCTCAATAGCTAGGCAGCAGTGGCGTAGCCATGGGGTGGCACACCGGGCCCATGCCCCCCCCCCCTCCCCTCGAAATTTTTTTCGCCATGGCATGCAGGGCGAAAAATAAGCATTTCAAGGAGGTGCCCCCCCCCCCCCCGAAAGAAATTTTTGGCAACGCCCTTGTTGGGCAGTCTTCGCTTGCCATGCAGAAGGCCTCGGTTCGAATCCCTCTCGGTCTGATGATCTTATAAATAATTATCTTTCTGCATCTATTCTGATTTTTCGGTCACAAACAATGATGTTTTTTTCGCTCACAGCCAGCTAAACCAACACCGACGCCAGAATTTCTGCGATGCGAGCTTTTTAACGCTATCGCGTTAATACAAGTTCCGCCCTCGAAAGTACACGGTGCACCTGCCGTTAATCTGTGCATGAGATCCGTGGTTTACGTTGTAGCCTCAAGTACATTTTTTGCTACTAGTGCAAATACTACGCGTATGAATAACCTACAGTTCATTGTCCCTGCTTAAAATATCACGTTTCCCCGAGCAATGACGTCGGAATCTTCCGATGAAGGCAAAATTCTAGAGGCCCGTGTACTGTGCGTGTGAGTGTTCGTTAAGTAACACTAAGGCCCGTATTCACAAACGTTCCTCGACTCGAAACTCGACCTCAAGAAATCCTTGAGAGTTCTCGCGTTGCACAAATCGCAACGGGAAACAGCCCTCAAGGATCCCTTAAGGTCAAGTTTCGAGTCAAAGAGCGTTTGTGAATACGGGCCTATATATATGTTACTTAACGAACACTATAGATTTCGACCATCTATAGATGGTAGAAATCTCCGTAGCTCGCAATACGGTGTCCCTCGTAATCATATCGTGGTTCTGAGCCGTTAAACACCAACAGTTATTAATTATTGTTGCGTTTGGTGCGCTTGCTTGGTTGGCCAGTCGGAACAATAAACTGCACTTTATTCGTTCATTATCGCACTACCTCCAGTGTACGAAACTCTATTAGAAGTACACCTGACGTCACGGAGGTCACGTGGAGCGTTGACGACAGTGACGATGTCACATCCGTGTGACCGTGTCTTCTCAAAATTCGCACTAAAGTTTTTCAATGACATTGTACTTCGCTTATGAAGTCATGTCCCCGAACGTGGTCGCAGATAGCGAAAGAAATTAAGAAGTAAATTACAAACAAAACAAAAGCAGCGTGCTCATCACATTTTAATTTTTTTAAGCTTCACTTACCTTTTCCTGACGGCTCTTCGCGGTTTCGCATTCGCCAACCACTCGCGCTATGTCAGCGCGGCTGCGTATGGTGGCCGGCGCGTCGAATTTCACTGCTGCTAGCGGTTGTTTTCCGGAAGGTGGTTTAACCAGAGGACTAGGTTGAACCCCATATAGTTCTGAGCAGTCAATACGGCCCGGTAACATGTATAATGGTCTCAAACTGTACTCGAAACGGAAATTAGAGGTTAAAAAGCATTCATATATGCGCCGATTTAAAAAATAGGCACCTATAAGCGTTTAGGCACAAACGCTAAAAACAGGCATTTTCGGTCGCTTTAAAAGCACCATAAAAGCACTTATTAAACTCTAATTTATGCTCGCATATGAAAGTGCAATAGGACCGCTAGGAACAAGATAGGCATTTACCTAAAATCCGGTCTCTAATTATCACATATTCATTCATTCATCTTTATTTTTCCTTTGTCGAAAAAATTCCCCATCTCCCGCTAAAGGGAACCATGTGTGGATGCGAAGCAGCGGGGAGATAATTAGCTTGAGCGGGAGGAACGTCGCCGCTCTCATTTCACGGCAGTAGTGCGGGCGCTCATCGCGCCGCTGCACAGGAGAGAGAATGAGGCGCGCGCGCTCCGTCATTTTCATACCGCGGAACTACCGTGGCGCCCCCCAGCGGAGTATGCAGCTGTCACACCACCTGTCGTGCGCGCCGCTCCGAAGAGGATTACTAGAGGAAAGGACGGGGGGGGGGGCGTAGGAGAGGGGGGAGTGGACGTGCATGCGCTGTGGGGGGTGTGGGACGCGGGAGCCGCTCCGTATAGTAGAGGATTCCTAGAGGAGAGAAAGGGGGTGGGCGTAGGAGAGAGAGGGGGTAGGGGACGCGCAAGCGCTGTGGTGGTGTGGGACGCGGGAAGGAGGGATGGACTAAGCCCCCCTCCAAACACATGCAAGCAAGATTAAGGAATGGGGTCAACCTGGGCGACAGACACCACCTGCCAAGCCATTGCTAAGCAGCCTCTCTGTGCTCCCGGCCATGACTCGGATGACTGTGGTAGGGTTGACGGCCTTGATATTACTACAGTGTCCTGGTTCGCACAATGGGTACTTCCCTACTTGATGAAAGTGGCCGGACGCGGGACGCGGGAGGGACGGACACAGCCCCGAGCATAAGATGCTTCGCATCTAAAACAACACCTACCCAGTCTTACGGTTCGTAGTCTCAGGGACACCTGCATACAGATTTCCCACAGTATAGGGCACACAACTCGCTCAACCTTAACACAAAAAGCTCTTTTCTTGTCGCGTCTGAGGCCACATTCCATCATTATCGTCATCAACCGCAGCGCGAACGAAGTGTGCAGCAACCCAGCTGCGCATATTGTCTTACAGGCGCGTCGTGGGTACATCGCTGCTTCGCAAAAGGATAAATTATGGCGTCGAAGGTGCTTCGCAACCACCTCGCAGCAGGCACCCAAAAAGGCTTGCTTTTAAAGCGTGCAGGGTATGTGACCGTGGCGCAGTGGATAGCGTGCCCGGCAACTCTTGTCGCGGACCTAGAGGTCATAGGTTCGGCTCCCATTGACGGAACTTTTTTCTTTGTCTTCTGATCATGTGTATTTTTTCGATGTCATTTCCGTGACGGAAATGCGTCACTCAAATCTTGGTGGACCCCGGCATAAAACACTTTCGTGTTAAAAGAGTTTACAAATGGCTCTGAGAAGACCGCTTCTCCGATCACGCCGTGGCTTTGCCGCGCGTTTTGCTCCGGTCTGGTGTTTTTATCGATTGGTTCGCTTATGAATAGATATTTGCTGAGTATGTACCATTTTTAGACGCCAGAAAAAAAAAAAGGCCAGTGCATAATAGCTGCCATTGCCCATGCTCGCTGAACCACCAATATATGCAGCTGCTGAAGAAGCCAGTATTTTTTTTAGGATAGTGTTTGTTCTTCTATAAAGAAAACTAACGAAATACCATGGATCCCGCGGCTTGAACAAGTTCAGAAACGGCGCGCGTTCGTGAGGAGCGGCAAGTTTCGGGCCCTTATGCCTACCTAAATCTCGCACCACACACTTCCGCCCGACCTATAAGCGACCTTTTTACGCGAGCAGCAAGTCTTACGTTGACTTTCATTGGCCGGGTTTCCTTTTTTGATTACTTCCTCTTCATCTACATACCTTCTTACTCTTCATCATTTCTTCGTTACCGCTTCTTCCGTTGGTCACTTGCGAATTTCTCTCATTCTTTCCCTCCTCTCTTCCCTCTTTTGTTGTCGCCATATATCGCCTCGCGTGGACTCTTCTTTCTCGTTAACTTTATCGCCCCTTTCAGGCACCCGTCAAGAGAATTCTTTTTCCCGTTTTTTTTTCTTCATCCCCTGGAAATACTAGCTTGCCCCTTTCTCTCCTACGTTTACTTGCTTTAGAACCTGTAGTACTTGCTGTTTCTTTATTTATTTTCTTTGTTCGCTTTTCTCGTAGTCCCTTTACTCGTAGACCGTGACTTCTTCTCCAGCCGGCGCCCGGGCGCCTTCCTCTTCTATCTCCACTTTCTCGAGCACTCGTGTCGCTTCTAGTACTTTCTTAAACGTCTCTTTCTTTCTCAGCTGTTTCTGTTTTTTTTTTTCATTCCTCCTTTTCCTTTTTCACTCGAGAAGCTAGCTCACCTGTCCCTCGTTTCCTACCGGCCCCTCGCCGCGTCGCTAGCCACTGCTCTCACAAAAAAGGAGCGACAACCAGAGAACGGCCGAGGAAGAAAGGAAAAAAAGAAGGTTAAGAAAGGAGACAAAAGGAAGAAGAGATCTTTCCTGTGTCAGCGGCCGGAGCGAAGAAACAAAGACTCCACCTTCTTTACACGCACAAGCTAAGCCATCGATCGTGCCTTCCTTTAGCCCGTAGCTCAGGGCCCTTCTCGTCTCCTAGCCGAACCTATAGGCCCCCCCAGTCCCCCTCGCCCCCCCCTCTCCCAGGAGTTCCTTGCTCCCCCCGACTGCTTGCCTCGCTGTGTAGCAGCGTCGAAACAGGCACGGGGGGAAATTTATAAGCAGGAACCGAAAAAAAGGGGCCTGGAGTACACCTTCGGGAAGAAGGTGTCCCGGATCCTCTTCGGCGTCCCTCTTTGGCAGTGGCGAATTGATTTTCGGTCAATCCGGCAGCGGCAGGCCAAGCCGACGGCCCGCCGTCTCTTACAGGAAGGTTGCCCACTCTCGCGGGCCCGTCCAATACTGCATCTCTCGCGTCGAAGAAGAAGAGCAGTAAGAAAAGGCCCCCCGCTGGCATTGATGCTCCGATAAATGATATCTTCGGGGAGTGAAAGCACCGAAAACAATTTCGCGGCGGCTGAAGAAGTGACGCCCAGGAGTGAGGAACCACTACTGGAAGTGGAGGTTGATATGGTGGAGATGAAAGCGCGCCTATAACGCTCTAGAAACGGTTGCACCCTGGATGAGTGTGCGGGGGCGGGGTAGTCTTTCGGTTTCAAAACAATAATTGTTATCGGGCTGGCTTGTTTGCGTTTCCTTTATTGCAAAACTCGGTACTTTATACACTTTTTATGAAGACTGCTTATGTGACGCTCATACTGCGCGGGGCGTTGGTAACGTGGCACGGTTACTGGTGGCATGGCGTGAAAGCGAGGAATGGCACGCGAGGCACATGGTGATCATTGTTGCTTGACTGAACAACTCCCCGAAGGGTGTTATCGCTTTAGAGAGCATGGGGGGCGCTCTTAAATTAAATATGTCATGCTGTCTTTTTCTTAATCATTTACCTTCGCTCCATCATAGGGATCGTGGTGAGATGAGCAGTAACTTCACTGATCATATGAAATCGGTGCAGGAAATTTGAATTTTAATAGCGAAGCTGTTCTTAGTTGAGGTTTCCACGTCTGATTATGGCGTAGCCCTGGTCACGTGGATTCGCGGTGTCGCGAGAGTGAGCGTCGGTAAGAAGGGGAAGGGCTGCGCCACGCTAAGCTGAGCGAGGGTGAGGCTCGGCGGAAAGGGCGAGCAAAAGGAGGCGCACCGAGAGGCTCAGCGGAGAGGGTGAACCAGTGAGAGGCACAGCAAAGTGGGTGAGGGTGAGCCTGACGAAAGAGGGTATCAGCTGCGCTGTTTCGAGTGTGTTCTCGAAGTGGAGCTGGTCGCATCATTTTTCGAGCTGATGGTAGTTGCGTATCTACGTTCTGGACAACAATGTAAAACGAGACCGGCGAAGTGCTCCTTCGAAGCCAAGGGCAGTCCGCTGTGCACATACGTGATAAACAGTTACTATTTGCAAAGATGAAGAAGAAATAGCTGGCTTACCTTGTAATTTAAGCCGACGCGCGCAATTCTTCAAAACTTCATGTTTGAAGCCTTCATGTTTCATGTGCAGCGAATGATGGCTGCTTGAATGTCTACGCGCAATGCGCTGCATTGTGCTTCTCTCTCAGCAGTGTAGTGAGGAGATACACCAATCAAAACAGCTGTCCTCTCATTGAGAAATGAAATGTTTACTAAGCCGCGCCTGCAAGTTTTCCAAGGGGAAAATTATTTTCGTATATGAACACGGAGCAAAAGGGAGACCACGCTGCTTAGCTCAGACATCGAGGGCCAACTACAAGCCATCACGCAAGTCCAAAATGCCGCTAGGGCTCAAGGACCTCTAGCTGCCACCTAAAGGGAGGAAAGATAAACTTTTCTGGCACTTTCCATTTCAATAAAGGTTGTTTCTCTCTCTCTCTCTCTTTTACGCATAATAGTTTTAAGAAACCAGCTTTGCACGACCCACATTACATTCTACCCGTCTTTGGCACCACAGCAAATGTTCACTGTCGTCCTTTATGAAAGGGAACACGCGAGCGCGTGGCCTGCGCTCTGCGGCGCCTGCCTACAGCACCATCAACCGGCGGCTGAAGAAAGCGCGTCCGCTTTTGGCGGCACCGCCCGTTGTCAGAACGAAGCGGGAGTGTTATCTAGCAGCGCTTGTGCAATGGCCATGACTCGTTATTTTGTTTGCCAATAGATGACGCCAAATGTGGGCGTGCTTTCTTTGGCTGTCGGTTGATGATGCTGTAGGCAGTCGCCGCAGAGCGCGGGCCATGCGCTCGCGCGTTCCCTTTCATAAAGGACGACAGTGTTCATGCACGCGAGCATTGCCACGCAAGGGGCCGAGCGTTCTAAACCTTTATAGCTGAGAGTGACAAGGTAGTCATTCAATACATCAATACCTGCACATATCCTTGCATTCTTGAAAGGACTGTGCCACGCTAAGTGGTACCTAGAATTTTTACGCAAACATTGTGATGAATAAAATGGTGATGCGCATCGATTGACCCGCAACGAGTTAGCTCGGGCACTACATTCGGCGTTCATAGTGCCTGTCCGCCGTACACATTCTCAGTCATCGTATCAAAACAAAGCTTGAGGAATGACAGCAAGAAAAGACTAACAACCCCATGTTTGGCGACCTGTGGCCAAAGTTACCCTTGCGCCAGATAAAGAAAAAGGAAAATCTCTGTCATCATCAACAAGACCAATAAATTGTCACATCAAATCAGTTCGGGGAGCCCGGCTGGAGACGCGTCATCCAGTTAAGAAGAAGAACCCTACAAAGTATAAGCTGATCCACTGTCTTTCGCTTATCCACATGTTGCGTAACGCCCATTGAAGGGTGCATCTAAGGTGGGATTCTCGGCAGCCCCCCCCACCCTTTTCTTGTTGTTGTTGTGATCCGCCAAGCTGGCAGCCTTCTATAGCCAGAACCTGGTGGGTCGCCTCATCCAGTTAGAAACAAGAACCAGAGTGATTACGGGCAGGTCCAGTGTCGTCCGCTAATCCGCCTGTTACGTAATAGTGTTTCAACGGGGGGTCCTACAGAGGGATTATCGTTGTTCATCACTTCACGCTAGACAGCCGTTTAGAGCTACAGCTACGGGAGCCAAGTCAGCCACTTTGCAAGGAGAACCAGAGGAATTGCGAGCAGCTCCTCTGACTTCCACTAATCCGCCTGTCACGTAACGCCGTTTGATTGGGTGGACTGGAGGGATTTTCGGCCTCCCTTTCTTGACACGCAGAGACCCGCAGTCGTTTATTTTTAATTTGGCGTCTGCTCCGCCAAAAGGCACTTCTGAGGGGGGTTGAGGGGAGGTGGTGTTGTTGTTTAGGAGTACAAGAGTTCATACAAGAGTTCTAAATTCGCTGAGGAGGGAATGTTACTGCAGGGATTGTCAGTGGGAACTGAAGGGAATACCACTGAATAGGGAATGTCACAGCGATCTGTAGGTAATGTCATTGAGCAGGAAGAGTCACCAGGAGGATGTCATTCAGTAGGAAATCTCACAGGGAGCTGAACGGAGTGTCATTGAATATGGAATGTCACAGGGAGCAGCAGGGGAATGCCATTGCACAGGAAGTGTTACAGGGAGAGTGTCATTGATCAGAAAATGTCACGGGGAGCTCAAGGGAAGGCCATCGAATTGAGAATGTCACAGGTAGTTGGAGGAAGTTCATTTTATTTCATTTACTTTACCCTCAGACACACAAAGCATTACATAGGGGCGTGGGGCTGTTGTCATTGCACAAGCAATGTCACACAGAACTAGAGGGTTTGTTATTTAACAGAGAATTCCACTGGGAGCCGGAGGGAATTTCATTGATTAGAGAATTACTCAGCGAGCTGAAGGGAACGTCATTAAACAGAAAATGTTACTGGGAGCTGGAGGGAATTTCACGGAACAGGGAATGTCAGAGGAAACAAGAGGAAATTTCACCTAAGAGGAATGTCACTGGGAACAGGGGGGATATGTCGTTGAGCAGGGAATGTCACTGGGAGCTTGGAGGAAATGTCCTTGAACAGGAAATGCCCCAGGGGACTAGGGAAAATGCCACAGGGAACTGAAGGAATTACCAATGAACAAGAAATTCCACAGGAAATTGGAGGGAACGACACTGGCTCTACCGACTTTCCCTGTTCAACGATACTGCATCGCTTCAAGCCTCCATCTTCTGCTGAATTTCCGTCCTGTTTAATATTTTATAGGCAGTACTTAGACGACCATTGCCTGGTAACTAGTAGAAAGGCTCAACAGATGTGAATTTGGGCGACATCGGGTCGAATAAGTATCCAGGCGAGCGCTGTTTGAACAAGCAAAAGTAAAAAAAAAATAGAACGTATGATGCGCTGAGGGATCTCCCAATTTGGACTTCATACGCGAAATGACGGCAACGGCGACGGCGACGGCAACGGCGACAGCAAAAACCCGTCGAGACTGTCCATATAATTGCTATCGCAATAAAAAAGAATACCTCGTGTACGTGACCGTTCAAAGGAAGTTCCGTTGGTGTTCGTTCGGGACGTATACCGAAGTGGTTCCTCGTAGTTATCTCGATAAGAACTAAAATATCGGAGTGTCGCGTCAGAACCAGTCAGGAAGTAGAACCAGACGAATTACTAGTCTCGCTCCACTGTCTTCCGCTAATCCACCAGTCGCGTAACGCCGTTGTGAACGGTGGCTTTATGGACGGATTATCTGCGTGCCTTCCTCTCGATTCAGCGAGAGCTTACGAGACTCGCGTCGCGTTTGATGCACTGCACGGGGTTGGCGAGGCGAAGTACTACACGGACGAAAAGACGGGCGCCGTATACTCTCCGTCACCTTGTGGACGCGGCGTAGTGAACGGAAAAGAAAAAGACATAAAAATAAAGCGGGAGGATTGTGGCCGCGATGGAGTGAGGCAGAAGGAATCTGCGGCAGCGGCGAAAAGGGCCACAGAGGGATCTTTTTTTTTTCCCGTGGCACTCCCCGAGAACCCGGAGTGAGACAAACAGGCTCTGTCTGGTACGATGTGGACAGGGTCTTCCGAGTGTGCTCCTGTGAGTCGTGTGCGGAAATCCCCTCGCGACGAACGGCCAACTGCCGTCGACAGTCCGAGGGAGACGTAATAGAAAGACGAAGCAGCGAATAGATGGCGAGAAGCAAACAGAAAAAAAAAGAAAGGAAAAAAAGAAAAGCGATGGCCTAGACGACAAGCAAGGCGGCGCGGAGGAGTCGATGTACAGGGCGAGAAGAAGACTTGTGCCTCGAAGGAACGACTGCAACCGACCCACGCACACACAAAAGAAAAAAGAGCATGGACACGTTCTTTGGCGTCCATGCAGTTGGTCTGTTAGGCGAGAATGACCAGTCAGATCGAAGGGCCGTTAAAAGCAAGGACGAGAAGCTGTGGTTGCCGCCGAAAGGCCTTTTGCTGCTTACGGGTGTAAAGGCCTGACCACACGTGCGCGTTGCAGCGTGTCAGCGCGTGGATTTTTGACGCGACGTCACGCCCTCTCCTTATGGAGAGAGAGGGCGCCCGGCTACGCGAAGCTGCGCGCCCTTTCTCTCCAATGGGGAGAGGGCGCGACGCCGCGTCAGAAAGACACGCGCTGACGCGCTGCAACGCGCACGTGTGGTCAGGCCTTAGCGCTCGCTTCACGCGTCAGTTGACGTGCCTCCGTGCGCGCTTCATTTTTCTTTAACTTTTTTTATTTTTGGGGGGGGTCTTGGGACTGTCACGTTCTTTCTCGCGCTATACATCTACTCTCAGTCGGACAACGCCTTCACCGCCGGCTTTGATTCGAGAAAGACCGTAGCACAGACGCACGCGCGTAACAGCTACACAGTATGTCGGAGAGAAGTGTCTATGATTGGGGGCTTATCCTCCGGAAATGCGATCGAGATAACACTTTCTCGTTCTCAATCGCTGGCTAATCTGTCAGACTGCCGAAGGTCATACGTGAGGAAATGAATTGGAGAACCTCACACTTGTTAAAACTGCAAGCTTATTGTTATAGGAACCCCGTATTTTATTTTGACATTTGTTTTACGTGTGACCAACGCGCGGTGCAGGATCATTCTCTCATTGCGTCCCCGTCGGTATGCGGCCACCCCTGCAGGGATCGAAACCGCGTCCTCACGCCTAGCCGCGCAGTGTGGCAATCGCTAACCTACTCGTACGTAAGTAACTACGTGTCTTCGCCCTTTCTTTTAAATGCGAATGCATTTCTTAGCCGGGCTATGTCAGGCGCATCCGGCGTTGTCCGTGGCGGCGCCCGCGCGCCGGCAGGTGTTATATCTCCGCTCTCACTCCCTCTCCCATAGCAACAGCTGCGGGCGCGCGCGCTTATCCTCGCCCCTAGCAACCGGAGCATGTGGTGCGAGAGAGTGTAGGAGAGGGGGGGGTGCAGTGCTTCGCCGCTCCTTCTCTCGCCGTTAGTCTCTCTCCTCCATGCGCCCCACTCTCCCGTCCGCTCGCGCCTCACTCTCGACCGTTCGCTGGCTGGGCGCCTCTCAAGGCGATGGCAGAAGTCGGTGAAGGCGAAATCTCTCGCCGCAAGAAATGCATTCGCATTTCCTCACGATTCCCTTCGGGGAGGTGGGGGGCATTTTTTACCTCAGCAGCACAAAACTCACATCGTCCGAGCAAACTGATAACGGGGATATCTTCAGTGTATGACGCATCTTGCTTATTTCAAGTTTCGGTGAAACTGTAATTGGCTAGTACAGTATAACTCGCTTTAATTTTTATGTCCCTTTAAGCGCGAACGTGACAGGCCCCAGGTCAATATAGCGACTGCAGTGCGACAGACACCAACGAAAAAAAAAATAATAACATGCCACAACATAGCCATTATGAAGCTATTGATAGCTCTTACGTGACGTCGTTAACGCAGATTCTTAACGTATCTCCAACATGGCGGCTTTGAAAAGGTGAATGCAGCCTTATCTCGGGGCGGTTGACCTGGTACGCCGCCGGAACGTTATTGGCCTCTGTGCGTGAATAACGAAATGACCTGCATGCGATGTACTGATAACGTTAACGTGACATGAGAAAATTCGCCTTCCACTATAATCGTACTCCAACATGGCCATTTCAGTGACGTCAGTTGAAGCCACCTATACCAACTAGCCCAGTGTTCTATATTGTTACGGGAAAGACAGACTCCAGGGACACAGACTTGAGGGAATACGCATATATGTATTTACAGCTGGTTAGGCGAGCGCTGCCAATCGAAGAGCTCGCGCCAGTCTATCCTTTGTCGTCCCTCTCTTCGTCTTGTTGATGTTGATGCCTCTGGTACGTAGCATGACCCCCGGCGGCGGAAGCACCGTCCCGGAGCTTTAGAGGTCGTTTTCAGAAGCAGTGTTGTAGGGCTTGAGCCGTGAGACGTGAACAACAGCACTCGACCGAAGAACAGATGATGATGGACAGATGTGTGCAATCTCATAGGTGCCAATCGAAGAGCTCGCGCCAGTCCATCCTTTGTCGTCCTTCTCTTCGTCTTGTTGATGTTGATGCCTCTGGTACGTAGCAATATCATTGCTCCAAGTCTTCCTTGCCCTTACTCGCGCCCTTTTAACGCTGTCAACAATGTACCAACAAGTCTCACAGCGGCGCGACCATGTAATCACAACCGCCTGAGAACTTACAGCGAAAGACGATGGAACGCCGCAAAGAAAATGGTTTCGTAACACACCAAGAACCGGAAATGGTTTTCGCCGGATATAGATCGCCTAGCGCCGATATTAGTCGCTGGAACTTAAGGCAGCTCACAAAAAAAAAAAAAAATGCGTCCTCGTGTTACGTAAAGCCGCTCATAACTCAGCACTTGTAGCACCATACGAGAAATATATCCTCGGAGAAATGTTCTTTCCTCTATGGCTTGTACTGCTAGGAGTCCCATTATTTCCCGGGCAACCAAGATTTGACAGCGAGCTACAAATATTTCCGAAAATCTCACGGCAGAAGCATTACGGTTCTGGATGCCGTATTAGGCAGCTGAGTTACGCAATTGGCTGAACCTGTGCGCGGGATGAAACAGTTTGCTCGGTTTTTTTAAACGTTGAAATAAGTTAACGCAAGAAACTCGGTGTCCCTTATGGACCCACCTATGACAACTTGAAGCCGAAAGCCGTCTTCTTTTTCACGCTTGATTGCATGGATCTCGCCCCGCCTTCCTCGGAAAGCTTTCCCCTTCTTTCCGGTTTTAATGCGATAGCGTTAAAGAGCTCGTTTCGCAGAAATTCCGGCGTCGGTGTCGGCGTCGGTGTCGGCGTCGCTGTCGGCATCGGTGTCGGTGTCAGCATCGGTGTCGGCATTGGTGTCGGTGTCGGCATCGGTGTCGGCGTCGGCGGCGTCGTCGTTGATTGTGAGCGAAAAATCATCATCTTGTCCGTGACCGAAAAATCGAGAAAGATGCAAATAAAATAAATAATAGAAATTTCCGGGTCCGAGTGAGGATCGAACCCAGGCCGTCTGCGTGGCAAGCAGGTGTTCTACCACACAGCCACGCTTCTGCTTGGAATTACATTGAAAATAACTTTCTCTGCTTGGAAACGGAGTGAAAATAACTTTCATGCTTTACAAACACACGCGTCCTGTATACAGGCGTCACTATACAACATGTAATATCGCAGTAATATTGCGTGGTACAGGCGTACATTGCCATCGGGCGTCAGAACATGTCAATATCGCAACGACATCGTGGTTTAAAGCCAGCCACCCATTACGAAAGGCACACACGTTACTGCGCGTATTCCCTTAAGACGCCGTAGTGGATAACAAGTTCGAAAACATTTCACGCGCATAATTGCTCGTGGTTTTAAAGCATGCTGCCCATTTCATACGGTATGCACTAAGTGATTGAAGTACGCACTAGGGACAGGATATCGCTATCGCGTTCAACTCTTAAAGGCGAAGCTTAAGGGTCCCCCCAATTTTTTTATGAGGCATCTAATACCGGTGTCTGACGAGCACTTTTGATCGTGGTCAGGGCCGATCCGAATTAGACTCGATCTGAGTCAGGTGCGGCTGCACGGTCACATTTAATCGCGATGTGCGAATCGCGGTCTGGCTCCATGATCGCGATTTGCCTGACGTCTGCGCCAAACTCGATCCCGATTAGGCTGTACCGCGTAGCAGCGGCCCGCTGTCTATCGCGATCAAGATGTCCGATCCCGATCGCCACTGATCGCGATCAAATATACACGTGTGACACTGGTATCAGGCCTTCGCCTGAATATATATCAGTGTCACACGGGGCGTTTCGAGGTACACAGAGTTTGCGGTAGACAGTCCGAGGTAGACAGAGTCCGAGGTAGACAGGTCTGAGGTAGACAAGAGTTTTGCGATTGGCTGATTTTCGCAACACGTGGAAGGAAGCTAATTGCGATCAAAAACAAAAAGTCAATCCTATTCGGGACAGACAGACAGACAGACAGACAGACAGACAGACAGACAGACAGACAGACAGACAGACAGACAGATAAATAGATAGATAGATTGATAAATAGATAGATAGATAGATAGATAGATAGATAGATAGATAGATAGATAGATAGATAGATAGATAGATAGATAGATAGATAGATAGATAGATAGATAGATAGATAGATAGATAGATAGATAGATAGATAGATAGATAGAAAAGGCGTTGAAAAGATAGGCCTTCGGTGAGGTATGAACCAATATCTTGCCTTATGGTGAAGCTCAATTTCTTCTTTTTTTCCCTGCTTTTTCTTTTTATTCATTTGTACATTTCACATTTCAAGTGGAAAGATATAGATCTAAAACGCAGAGTTCCTACTGGTTCCCGGTCTTAATCAGAGCATACTTGAAGAACGACCCAAGATTCTCGATAAAGGCCACTCTTCAAATCGAAATACACTTGCAAATCTTTGTGCGTAGATTCGCTAAAACAACAAATGCAGTTGCCGCGGGTGCTTGTTTTTCAACTGTAGGTTGCGTATCCATTCTAAAGCAGAGTCGAGGCGACAAGCGTTGTGCGCCGCTAGCCCTTGTTGACAGAACCGTCGAGTCATGTCGCGGGGCCGTTTTTCCCATCTCTACATTGCCTTGACTGAGTGTTCAGTGTACGATTCTCCCCCCCCCCCACCCCCCCCCCCCCCTATTCCCCCCCCCATCACCCCCCCCCCCCTAAAAAAGAAGCTACTCACTATTTTTCTCTCAGCAGCGAATCTATGAAAGCTACAAGCGGAATCCTCATCTGTTGGTGCGCACTTCTTTTCTCGTCGCCTCATTGTCATCGCGCATTCTTGCCCTCGTTTTTATTGTTTTTTTTTTTGTTTTCTTTCGAAGCCTTCTTTCGCACTGGAATCCGACGCCTCACAATTGAAAGGTAACGAAGATATTGCCGCGAACCCTTCTTTGATAGATATCGGCGTAGAATTCGCCGAGGTAGACGTGTGCATCTTTTTTTCTTCTTTTATATGCTGGAGCATATCCCTAACATTCCTTTCCTTTCCTTTCTTTCTTTCTTTCTTTCTTTCTTTCTTTCTTTCTTTCTTTCTTTCTTTCTTTCTTTCTTGTAAGTCGGCTCATCATTTGTCGACGATCCTCTGTCCTCCCCCCCCCCCTCCCCCCATACTCCTCTACTCTGCCCTCTTTTACCCTTAGACTCCTTTTAGGCAACCAATTCCAGCCCTGTATCGTGGCTTAAATTTCATTGCTGTTATCGTCGCTGAGGTCTTTATTTCTTCGCTGCTATCGAACTGCTCGTATCCCGTTCGTCGTAACAACTTCGCCGTCGTCTATTGTCGAGTCCTACGTCCCCCCTCCCCCTCCCCCCTCCCCCTCCCCCCACCTCACCTCTACCGGCAGTCTTCGTTACGAAAACTCAGCCCATCTCTTCGCGTTCCGCACGAAAGGCTTCTGGGATCCTTTGTCCCCGGTCGCTTTATTTTGTATCTTTTTTTTTTGTTTGTTTAAAACGTGGTAGTTACATTTTTGTAATGCATGAACGGCGTTTCTTGCTGGGTATTTCGTCATTGCATTCCCCTTTCGGCGACAAAAAAAAAATAATAAATAAATAAACTGCAACGTCGTCTTCGAAGTTGGCGCAACCGTCAGGTCTCCCGTTCGCTTTTGAGGCTCAGACAAAAAAAAAAAAAAAAAGTGATAATAATCTCGCTCAATTTCTTTCGTTCGCCAGCTCTTTTCCTGTCAGTACCCACCGACATTTATTTGAGCGTAAGTCGGCTTGGGATGCCGCTGAAACGAAAGCTGCAAAAAACGAAGTGTAAGCTAAGGGTGTCGTCGCATGTAAGGCAACAAATGGCGGATGGGTTCGGAACCAGCATTTTGTCGGGTCATTTCAATGCACCTTACTAGCTACGCGTTCACGCATCGCGGTTTATCTAATCATTTGCCGCGCCGTGAGCATTGTTATCGCATCTCCCCCTTTATGTGGTCATAATAATGAACGTGCTATACTCAACTGAACAGAGAAGGCAACCAACGTTAAGCAGGAGTGATCAACCAATCACCGCGGGAGGTCATAAACCGGTATTAAAAAGCTGGACCAGCTACGCACTGAGCAGCTACGCACAGGCAGCAGCGGAGCTGGGGGGTGTTCCTTCATTATCTCCCTCCTCCTGCCCTCACTCGCCTTTCCCTCCCCATTCTATATTGTACCCTAGTAACCCTACAACGCTATGATATGCTTTGCGCCGTAGTACTAGCACTGTTACACTAGAATATGTTTTTTGAACAGCAGCTACATTAACAGAGGCTGTAGTGAATTTCTATATATATATATATATATATATATATATATATATAGACTTGATGCCTTCAGGTAGTGTGCGAGGGATTATTGGTCATCTGCCCGCTTGTAATAAGATGACGTACTACGTCACGCCTACAGGCAAAAAAGAGTGTTCCACACTCGCCGTAATGGCAACAGGCGGCGCTGACTGACGCTCCCACGTTTAAATACACATATATACCCTATAAAGTGGACGGAGGGATGACCGCCACCGTAGCTCAGTGGTAGAGCATCGGACGCGTTATTCGAAGGTCGCAGGTTCGGTCCCTGCCGGTGGCAAGTTATCTTTTCGTCCACTTTTCTTTCTTCACATTTACATTACAATTACTTCTATACTATACTATATATATATATATATATATATATATATATATATATATATATATATATATATATATATATATATATATATATATATATATATACACACACAAAACAGGCATTTAGCGCGCATGGCTGCAAGATCCGGTGGATATTCGCTTTGGTCGGCCGATCGGTCGTATCCGGTAAGATCGAAATTCGAATCGACTCGGTTAGTCGTGTCGTGTAGAATCAGATCGTGATTGATTGCATTGGAACGTCTCCGGTCAGGCTTGAATTGAATCGAATTGAATAATCGGGATCGCGTTGAGTTTAGTCGAATCGGGATTGGACGAATCAGGTTCGTATTCAATTGGGTCGAATCGTATTGGTTTGGTTAGGTGGAATCAAGCGGAATCTAATTGCAACGCTTATTTTAAGTGAGCTAGTTGGTTCATGTGGGTCTTGCGTTGTCACTGTCCCGTTTTTTTTTTCTTTTTTTTCTCGCTGTTCTGCCAAAAAAGAATCGAGTTGTGTTTGAATTGAATCGAAACTGACAGGGATTCGATTCAATCGGGGTGAATTTGGCTTGAATTTACTTCGACTTGGCCAGATAGTGTGAGTCAGACTGCGTCGGATTGGGTAGTCTTGAACGCGTATTCGGTCTGGTCGGAATTCGAAGTGAAGGAAGCGAGGAGATTCTATTGTATACGGTAAATGATTAGTGAGGACGGATTCCGATTGGGGCTCCAAGTACAGCATGTACAGGGTCGACAAAATCTAAGGTGAACACGACATCAGTTTCACTATTAACGCGATAGCATTAAAGAGCTCGTTTCGCGGAAATTCCGGCGTCGGCGTTGGTGTCGTTGGTTGTGAGCTAAAAATCATAATCTTGTTCGTGACCGAAAAAGTCGAGAAATGCGTAAATAAAATAAATAATAATAAAAAAAGCTTCGGTCATGTGAAAATCGAACCCAGGATGTCTGCGTGGAAGGCCACAGAGCCGCCTACTGCCTGCAACTGCTTCCAAAAAAAAAAAAAACAGTTATGAATGCTATGTAGTGAAAGGAGTCTTCGTAACGCATGTAATATTGCGTGGCAGAAGCGTAGAATTGCGCCAGGCGTCAAAGCATGTGAATTGCAGCGAGAGGGTGTTTTAAAGGCCCACCCATCACAAAGCGCTCACACATATATTTAATCATCATCAGCTGCAAAAGCATCAACATAGCGAGCAACTGCGTAGGCCCGCGTGTTGCCTTACGGACGCATAGTGGGCGCTTCGCTGATTCCCAAAAGGAAGACCTTATGGTGTAATAGGCACTGCGGAGCTGTACTTGCAGTAGGCATTCTAGGATAGTTTTAAACGGCCAACGTTACGCGCACAGGTGTTCGTTTCATTGCGGCACGGTTGCCGCATGCACGGAGAACCGAAGCGAGGCTAGCAATTGAGAAGGCGATGCGCACGGGGCCCGACTACGCCATCGCGTTCTGCTCTTGAAGACGAAGCTCAAGCGTCTTCCATCTTTTCTGCTTCACGAGTGAAATATCTGTCACATGTCTTGTACTCGTGTTGTCAGTAAACACAATAATAAGCTTTCGAGTTACATATTCAACATCAGCGTGAATATCAATGAGGTGTTCACCTTGCATTTCGACGATCCTGTACACTGGCTTAAATTGTCATCCGGTTGTAGAGCAAACTTGCGGTCTTATGCTTCAACAACAACAACAACAACAACAACAACAACAACAACAACAACAACAACAACAACAACAACAACAACAACAACAACAACAACTACAACAACAACAACAACAACAACTACAACAACTACAACAACTACAACAACAACAACAACAACAACAAAAAAGACTAACTTGAAGTAGCGCGTGAAAGCAATAGCAGCGTCGACGCTTCCGGGTCTGTGAACCACAAGGGGACTATAGCGCCGCCTCGCAAACATCACCTGTCGCAAAACCATTCACGCGCTTGCATAACAACGCATCGAAGAGTTCAAAAGTTTTACAAGTTTCACCGCAAATAACCTCATAACGTTAAAAGCTCGCATCGCCAGCGTCTCGTTCCTCCCGTCAATATGCTATCACCTGCATACATCCGAGGGCCACGGCGTCCAATACCCCAGTCGCCCATATCTGATCGCGCGCCTACCCGTTGGCTTTTCAATGGCACCCGCATCTCGCGTCACACCGCGCCGTGGCGTTGCTATCGCTAAGGCGGTGCCTTTAGGTCGACATATATCGTGTTTCTCTCCCGTTCCAACCTTTATATTTCTCGCCAAAGTGAACCCGCAAGGAAGGAATGTGTAAAAAGACGAAGGAGAAAGAAAGAAAGAAAGAAAGAAAGAAAGAAAGAAAGAAAGAAAGAAAGAAAGAAAGAAAGAAAGAAAGAAAGAAAGAAAGAAAGAAAGAAAGAAAGAAAGAAAGAAAGGGAGAAAGTTCACATCTGTATGGTGTCGTGGCGCGCGCCGACGCTCGACCAGCGCGTCGCGGTGAAAAATCGTGACAAACGATCGCTCATTTTTCTCGGGGGCCGATCTTGCTTCCTTCGCGCACCCCCCCCCCCCCCCTCCCATACACGGAGCTGTTACGGCCGCATATATCGTGACACCGACTTTTTAAAAGTCGGTTGCGAACCAAGATGAACGCACGCGTATACCCTCCATGTCGTTAGATTTTTTTTTTCCTCGATATTTTTTTCCCCTCAATTCTTGTCGGTTGCTTAGTTCGTTCTTGCGGTGTGGCTTCGAGAAGACAAAAAACAAAAAAAGGTTTCGTTTTTTTTTTTTTTTTGTGTACGTCTCTTATAGGAATGTTTCCCCTTGCGCAGCCGTTAGTATTCCCTGTCAATCCTGATGGCGAAAAAAAAAAAAGAAAGAAGGAAAGAAAGGAAACTATATAATAAAGGAACATCATTTGCGCTATAAATGGGTGAAAACTATGGACAATTTAAGCTAATAAAGATAATAAAGTAGAGCGCTGTTGAACTTGAAGACGCGGGTTCGATTCCCCAGCCGCGGTTTCATGCACTTTCGGTGGGGTGTTAATGCAATGCCACTGGGGCTCAAAATTAATGCTCAGTAATCATGCTTTTTTCGGGTAATACTCTAGCATTAGTCGCTCCAGCTTCGTGGTCAGCCATATGTATTTACATTTTACGTGTCTTTACGAAACACTCAACATTTTATGAACTGTACTGATTTCAGTACATTTTACATTTGCCGAAAAGCCCGCCGCGGTAATCTAGTGGTTACGGGGCTCGACTGCTGACCCGGTGGTTGTGGGATCGAATCCCGGCCGCAAAGGCCGCATTTTGATGGAGGCAAAGGGCTAAAGGCCCATGTGCTTTGTTTTAGGTGCACGTTAGAGAACCCCAAGTGTTCCAAATTTTTGGAGCCCTCCACTATGCCGTCTTTCATAATCATATCGCAGTTTTGGGATGTTGAACCCTAACAATTATGAACAATTATTATACCGCGAAATACTTTTAAGGCGAAAGCCTTTAATGTCTCATGCTCACGTCCGTCCGGTGTCCGTCCGGCGTCCGGTGTCCGTCCGTCCGGTGTCCGTCCGTCCGGCGTCCGTCCGGATGTCCGTCTGTCCGTCAGTCCGTCCGGATGTCCGTCCGTCCGTCCGGATGTCCGTCTGTCCGTCCGTCCGTCCGGATGTCCGTCCGTCCGTCCGTCCGGATGTCCGTCCGTCCGTCCGTCCGTCCGTCCGTCCGTCCGTCCGTCCGTCTGTCCGTCCGTCCGTCCGTCCGTCCGGATGTCCGTCCGTCCGTCCGCCCGGATGTCCGTCTGTCCATCCGTCCATCCGGATGCCCGTCCGTCCGTCCGGATGTCCGTCTGTCCGTCCGTCCGTCTGTCCGTTCGTCGGTCTTTCCGTCCGTCTTTCCGTCAGTGGAATGGCCACACGCTTTCGCCGAACACACTTTGGAATGTACAAAGTGTCCTTCAATTTTTTATGGAATCTATCTATCTATCTATCTATCTATCTATCTATCTATCTATCTATCTATCTATCTATCTATCTATCTATCTATCTATCTATCTATCTATCTATCTATCTATCTATCTATCTATCTATCTATCTATCTATCTATCTATCTATCTATCTATCTATCTATCTATCTATCTATCTATCTATCTATCTATCTATCTATCTATCTATCTATCTATCTATCTATCTATCTATCTATCTATCTATCTATCTATCTATCTATCTATCTACAACTTAGTGTGCTCTCGTGGCCGTTCTACCTATCCATTCTCTCGCGCATTTCTGCCAAGGTTTAGCGCCTCCTCCTATCTCCGGTGCACCACCTGACCCATTTATATCTGCTCCCAATTTCCGACTCCTTATCAGCCTGCCTTATCAAGCCACATGACTCGCAACCTCAGCGAGGCCGGCGACGCGTTTAATTCCTTTCTCGTTCTTTCTTTACCTCTCTGTCACTTTTGATCGCTTTCGTTCTGAGCGCTTTCCCGCCGCTGGGTGGCGCTGCGTGATCTTTGTTTATTTATCCAAGTCAAGTTCGCTGTCGTCGTCGTCGTTGTCGCCTGAAAGCCGCTGTCCGCAGTGTGGTCGATTTTCAATTTTCATCGAACGCTCGGCGTCTCCTGGCGCGCTCGCGGGTTTAGAGGAATGGGAGGGGGGGGGGGGGGGTCTCTCGCTAGGGATCTCGCCTGGATGCTCTCCGACCGCTGATTGCATTACGTAGGCGCAGGAACTGCGTTGTTTGCCTTTTCTTTTTGACCACAGCGTGATTTTTTTTTTCGTCCTTCAATTTCTCTTTTCTCAAACTCTATTTGTCTTTATTTTTCGCAATATTTTTTTTTAGTTTTTTCGCTCTGCCGTTGTCGTGACAGTCCTAATTCTTTTACGCCATGGTGCGGTCTTTAGATTTTCGTTGATTCTTGGGGCACTGCAAATGGCACAAAAAAATTTTCTTTCGAAACACAAAATAAGGCTTTGTACAAGTAGATTTCTCTCCATAATCGCGCAATATATTTTTTTCTGTAGATTTACAAAGATATTAAGGACGCAGTCAAATATTTCAACTCTCTGATCCGGCGCATAGAGAGGTAATAATATGCAGACGCGTCTACTTGTAAAATCTGCTTTCTGCTGGAAAAAAAAAAAGCTTATGCGTTAGCGCTAGATTTGTCCTGATGGCCTTCTGTGCCCGTTGTTGCGAGCTTTTTTTTTCGTTTTTTTTTTTGCCCGTGTATGTAATTCGCAAAATCGCGCAGAGTCGTGTTCGTATCCGACTGACAGCGACTCGGAATGTCTCGTTCATTCATAGCGACAAATCTCAACGCGACAAATTTCCCGAGGGATATCTGCGCACTTCACGGCTGCCTGCTCCGTCCGATTACGTCACACCGTTCATCCTCTTTCGTCAAAAATTGCGAACTGAGTTTCGCCCACGAAAACTCGATTGCCAACATTTCCGAAAAAGTGTCGTCGCTGATGTTTCGTTTTATAACCTTTTTGACGGTGCGCCTAGCTGTCTTCGTGACTATTGCCATTTTTCATGTGTGTGTGTGGGCGTGTGTGGGCGTGTGTGGGCGTGTGTGGGCGCGTACGTGCGTGCGTGCGTGCGTGCGTGCGTGCGCAATGTATTACAGATGCACGGTGACTCACATTATAAAATGCTTGTTGCAGAGCGTTAAGCTGCCGCCTACCAGTACGGATCTTTTTCCTTTTTGCCCCCAATAGTTACTTGAAATATGTTAATCTTTCACAACAAAGTTCTCGACGGCATCGATTCGTTTCAACCATTCCCTGCCACCACCTTTCCAAAAAAAAAAAGTATTCCTTAATTATCTACTTTCCGGCACAATTCCCTGCAAGTAGGCGACGTAATGCCTAGGGTGGCTTCTTCTTAAGACCCTGTTCCTATAAACACCCACGCACAACATCCATATTTGGGAACCAGTGTTTCGGAAGTACAAACGTTTTTCGCCGAGCAATACACCTGCTAGTGCGGCCAATCCGTCTCGCGGGGAAGAGCCAGTTTTCCTAGGGTGGCAAAACCGAACAAAAGGTTGCGACTTTCGCATCATCCGAGTGTGTTGCCTCACAAACAGCAACACTTCACCTTCAGCGGCGAGATGTGGACGCAAAACGACCCGCAGCTTACGTAGGGATTCACGGGCTTCGCCAGTCTTTTTAAAAGGCGATCCCGCACTCCTGTAACCTCCCTGAGCCCCGAAAGTAATTTCCGCGAGTCTTGTTTCGGATCGCTGCGAAGAGACATAGCGAGCTGTATGCAGAGGAAGAGGAAGAGGAGAAAAGGAAGGACAGGGAGGTTAGCCAGTTCTCAGACCGGCTGGCTACCCTGTGCTGTATACAGGCTGCATGTACACTCAGTGGGCTGAAGTATTATGCATGCGTCTTCACGACCGAGTGCGATTGGATGGATACACGTCGGTATGCCCGCTCCATTTGGAAATCGATCGAAGATGAGAGACACGAGGATACGGCTGTTAAGGAGAAAGAAACACGAGGAAAAACGCTGACTCTCATCCGCGTTTTTTTCTTTTTTTTTTTTTTTGCAGGCGTTTCACTCATGCTGTCGCCGCTGATGCGAACGCGAGTGGGTGGCCCCGGAAATGTCTGCCTTCGGTGACCACTTTAAGCGTCGACGACAGACAGGCTGACTCGCAAAAAGAAAGAAAAAGAAAAGAAAAAGAGAATGATACCTGCCAACGCCCTGTCTGTCCGTAGCACTCGTCGTGCTTTTACGCTCCTTGTTTTAAGATCGAAGCTGCCGTAGCTCTCCGTAGTTCGCGCGGTGTCGCCAGATAACTCCTCAAGTGGGTATGCGCCAGAGCAGTTGGGCAGTACTCACTATCGTGTACAGCCGGTGCGAGTGTCAAACGAAAGCTAACTCGTGAAAGAGAGAGAAAGAGATAGAAAGGAAGAGATAGAGAATAGAGGGAAAGGAAGAGAGTGAGGAAAACAGATATGTATAAAGGAAATGGAGGATAAAAAAGATAATAGAAGATAGAAAGAAAGGAAGCGAGTGAGATGAAAACAGATATGTATAAAGGAAATGGAGGCATAAAAAGATAAGGAGACAGATAAAAACACAGAAGTAGAGAGAAAGGGAGATAGAAAATAAAACAGAGAGCAAGCCGGAAAGAGATAAATGAAGAGAAACAAAGAAACCGAGCGAGAAAGAAGTAAATAAAAAAACAGATATAAAAGATATACAACAAACACAGAGATAGAGAAAGAAAGGGAATAAACAAAAAATAAATAAAAAGCAACAAGGAAGGCCACCCAGCTGCGCTGTTACGTCATGCTTAGTATAGCGCGAAGCTGCCCTAACTTTTTTTTTCTTACTCTAAACCAGAGAGACGCGGATAAAAAAGCTGCTTATTTTAAAGGAGTACTGACACGAATTTTAAAAATGTTCGGATTGTTGTTTTAAATAAAACTACTGGTGTCGAGAAGCCTATAAAGAGTGTCGAGAGAATAAACAAAAAATAAATAAAAAGCAACAAGGAAGGCCACCCAGCTGCGCTGTTACTTCATGCTTAGTATAGCGCGAAGCTGCCATAACTTTTTCTTTTCTTGCTCTAAACCAGAGAGACGCGGATAAAAAGCTGCTTATTTTAAAGGAGTACTGACACGAATTTTAAAAAATGTTCGGATTGTTGTTTTAAATAAAACTACTGGTGTCGAGAAGCCTATAAAGAGTGTCGTAGTGCTTGGGAATGCATTGGATATATTTTTAATACCGCTACCATAAAACAGCAATTTCGGTTTCGGAAACGAGGGGGCGGCTTCTCAGTGACGTTTCAGAGCAGTGTGATGTCACGGGAAGACAGCAACTGGCGACGTACTAACGGCAAATCTGTCATCTGCTCGTGGTGCACGTAAACAACGATGGTTGAATTGTCGTCCAGTGACCCTGAGAGCGATTTCGGCGAATTTAGGCTGCACGCAGGACGCAGAGCTCGCAAATTCAGGAACTGTCTTGACTCGTCGGGATAATGTCCATTGCAGTGGGGCTGGCGTGCAGATGCTCAGCGACGAAAACTTTAAAATCAAAATAAAATATTTTATACGTGTTGCCTGGCTCCGCTGTGTGGAGAGCGTTGACACTGCATACCAAGGAAACGAAATATGTCCCTTTTGCGATCTTCCAAAATCGCGTCAGTACTCCTTTAAAACACACTTATATAGCGATCACTTGCCCGCACGTCTCTTTGAGCTCGTTTAAACAAACAATGCTCGATATGTCGCTTCGATGCGCTTAACCTGATGTGCTTAACGAACTGGAGGCAGACTTAAAATACCAATGAATGCCGGGATTTTACGCATCAGAATAAGGGTGGGATTATGAGGCGCACCGTAGGGGTACAACTACGGACTTATTCCGGCAATCTCGGGTTCTTTAACGCGCGCCTAAATTTTAACCACATGGCCTTGCCTTGATTTTCACCCCCCGTCGAAAATTCGGCCGCCCTTGACGGGACTCGAAACCATGCCCTTGGAGCCAGGCCCGTAGCCAGGAGTGGGGCCCTAGGGACCCCCCCCCCCCCCCGAAATTCGGATGGAAGGGGGGTGTTTTACCGAGGATAAATAATCAAAATGGGTGTTTTTCAAAGCCTTCAACATGTGCCCCCCCCCCTGGAGTGCCCCCCCCTGGAGTGCCCCCCCCCCCAACAATGACCCCCCAACAAGTGCCCCCCCCCCCCCCCTGGAGCCTGGAGCTCAGCAGCGTGACAACATCCGCGCTAGGCTACCGCAGCGGGTTCAGGCCAAGCCTAACTTAAAGGCGTCGATTATGACGATTGTTATAGCGCGAGCTCAGAACGACGACAAAAGGACAAGAAGACTAACCAACTAGCCCAAACCGCCACGCTTCTAAGTTAAAGGCGTCGGCGGCGCCAGCGTCCCGTGGCGTCGGGGATGAGTGATGCAGAGAATCATCATCGCGGGACGACGTCGCCATATGACATCACGATGACGTTACATATTTCCAAAATTTGTGACGTCACGTCTCACGATGGAGTCATCACGCGACATCGTAGCCTTGTCAAAGGTGTCCGATCGCAGAGCCAGTGGTGAGGTGCCTCCGGGGTGTTCGAGGCAGTGCAAAAACCAGCTTAGATGCAGAAAGCTTTCGAAGGATGTCGGCGCAGCTTGAACGCATCGACTGAAAAGAGAAAATTCACAGTTTCACCGCAAGGGCGAAGCACTGAATGCGATAGCAGCTCGAAAATTGCAAGCACCACTGAAGCACAAAGCAGCAAGAAAATTGCAAGCACCACTGAAGCACAAAGCAGCTCGAAAATTGCAGCGCACCACTGAAGCACAGAGCAGCTCGAAAATTGCAGCGCACCACTGAAGCACAAAGAAGCTCGAAAATTGCAGCGCACCACTGAAGCACAGAGCAGCTCGAAAATTGCAAGCACCACTGAAGCACAAAGAAGCTCGAAAATTGCAGCGCACCACTGAAGCACAGAGCAGCTCGAAAATTGCAAGCACCACTGAAGCACAAAGAAGCTCGAAAATTGCAGCGCACCACTGAAGCACAGAGCAGCTCGAAAATTGCAAGCACCACTGAAGCACAAAGAAGCTCGAAAATTGCAGCTCACCACTGAAGCACAGAGCAGCTCGAAAATTGCAAGCACCACTGAAGCACAAAGAAGCTCGAAAAATTGCAGCGCACCACTGAAGCACAGAGCAGCTCGAAAATTGCAAGCACCACTGAAGCACAGAGCAGCTCGAACATTGCAAGCACCACTGAAGCCCAAAAAACGATGCTCGAAAATAACGCACTCGTATACACAGGACAAGCACGAACTAACTGTCACAGTTGTTACGTTTTCGTGTTTGAACAGGGCGCTGCAAGTGTACACTATGCAGAATCCGATTATCTTAGACATTTGTTTTTCTTTTAAGCTGCGGTGCGAGTAGTGACCCCTCTGCGTCTCCTGCCACGTGGTGGCGTCTGCCGCAAGCTGTGCCTAAAGATGCTGTATATGGCTCCTTTAGGGGCCATACCTGCAGTAGCATATATATACAGCAACTCGATAGTCGGTGAAAGCCTAAGAATAAATATAGGCTCCGCCTACGAGGCCGCATTGCCCTTACTTTTCATGCTTCCGCCGTGTTGCTGCTTCACGCTGCGGAAACTACGGAACGCGATAAAGCGTTGCCAAACACTCCGAGCTGCTGCCGTTTCGGTGCACGTCAAACGCGGCCCAATCACAACCTTCAACTGCACCGAATGACTACCGGCGAGGATGACGCTGTGTACGTGTGAATAAGCGTTGAATTTTTTAAAATACGAATGCATTTCTTAGTCGGGCTATGTCAGGCATCCGGCGTTGTCCGCGGCGGTGTCCGCGCGCCCGCAGGTGTTATCTCTCCGCTCTCACTCCCTCTCCCATAGCAACAGCTGCGGGCGCGCGCGCTTATGCTCGCCCCTAGCAACCGGAGCATGTGGTGCGAGAGAGTGTAGGAGAGGGTAGGTGCAGTGCTTCGCCGCTCCTTCTCGCCGTTCGCTCTCTCTTCTCCCTGCGCCCCGCTCTCCCGTGCGCTCGCGCCTCACTCTCGACCGTTCGCTGGCTGGGCGCCTCTCAAGGCGATGGCAGAAGTCGGTGAAGGCGAAATCTCTCGGCGCAAGAAATGCATTCGCATTTCCTCACGATTCCCTTCGGGGAGGTGGGGGGCATTTTTTTTATTACTTCGTCCCAACCATTACGTCATAGCAAAGGGCAGCTGTAATTGGACGCGCATAACACAAATGGATGGTGATACACTTTACTTTTTATTCTTAGCTTGGCACCGACTATAGGGGTGCCAGGGGCTCTTTTTATTTTTTTTCTTTCCACATCTCCAGTGGGTACAGAAAGGGGTCACTTTCGCGTGCGCGTCTCAAGGCAAGTTTTCAAGTTGAAAAAGATATGTAGGAGCGCTGCGTGATAGGAAACAGGCTCAAGCTAATCCGAGATGTGCGTACCGCCAGTGGGAAAATGGTGTGTATAAATAGCTCACCGTTATTATTCCCGCGCAAGCTCGGCGCGCGGTAGAGTTGTCTAAGGCGGCGCGCGGCTGAGCGAGAGGTCGCTGGTTCGAATCCCCGATCAGGTGCTTTATTTTCCGTGGTGACTTATATATATATATATATATATATATATATATATATATATATATATATATATATATATATTACATATATATATATATATATATACATATATATATATATATATATATATATATATATATATATATATATATATATATATATATATACGTGCATATACATATCCAAGACGGCGACGGCAAGGCCGAAAATCCGCTGATAGTGTCCATATAATAGCTATCGCAATAAACGAAGATGGCTTTCAACTTCGAGTCCTCTTAAGTCCTCTTAAGTGATGAACAATCCTATTACAGTAAAGCTCCTGTCGTCCTCGCTCACGAACTCCACGTCGAGGCGGAAATACTTTGCCGCAGTCAGCATGACCCTGTTGCGACTAATTGACGAAAATTCGTTGCATAACTCTTTAGTTACTGACTTGAGGGCAAGTGTTTATACTACAAAGTTCTAGTGCGTGCCAATTTATGGCATATCAATTTTTTTAGAAATCGCAAAAGTTGCTCGTTGTTCGAGATATTCATCATCGAACATGACGGGCGAAATCGAAACTTACCGCGCAAGGCGAGCACGGAGCACGACCGTTCTACTACGTCAGACTGCAACTACCCGTCACATGGGAGCGGCAAAACTTGAATGACGGCGAGCCCCGGCATGATGCTTTCGTGAAAAGCTACAAGTAATCTCACTTGTGCCGGCGTATCGCCTTACTTTTGCTCGTGCGGTTTCGTGTTTATCTCTTTCTGTCGAACTGTGCACAGGAAAATGGGAATAACAGCAACCTTTTCTTTGTCAGTGAAGCATAACATATACGGGACACTACGGCGACGGCGACGCCGACGGCAAAAACCAGTCGAGAGTGTCCATATAATTGCTATCGCAATAAAACACTGGGGCGGCCACTGCGGCGCTTCTTGCAGACAACCGAAATAGTTCTTCGCGCCTCTTTATAGTTTCAAACAAAAACAGATATGCACCACCCATGGCACGCAAACATTAAGCTGTCTGCACGCTTTTTCAGAATGCTTGCCGATGTTTCTGACCAGACTCCGTTTTGGTGTGCCTTCAAATTTCGTCACTTCCCTGTCACGTGTCATGCCTGTGTTCCGCCGCTATTGGTGCGCGACGGGCGCGATCACTTTATATATATATATATATATATATATATATATATATATATATATATATATAAAGGAGAATATCGCACTGAGCACTAACAGAAGATTCTCATGTTGAACGTTGTTGGTGTTCCAGTTTTATGATTGCTTCGTCACTGACTTGGCTCAGACGTCATTCGGCTCTGTTTGGAAAATCGTAGTGGAAACGAATACATTAGTTGATGAAGTCTGGCGATAGGCGGGCGCCTCCAAGTAGCCATTGTAGCCGCTTCGAAATGTGATGAGACTGGACACGTTCGAAAACGTCAGTTTTGCTCCAGACAAAAGATATGACATACGAGGGCGCCTAAACGATGATTTGAATTTCCGACGATGTTTCTTCACTCACGCGAATGCGGTTTTCTCTCCTTCACTTTTTTTTGACGCATTAGCCATAACGTGTGTCGGACATGGGAATGTCTCTGTAAGAAGACGTGGCAACTTTGAAACAAAAACTGCACCGTGGAAAGAGAAAGAAACAAGAGAAGAAAGAACGAAAGAAAGAGAGAAAAAACAGGGAAAAAGAAGGAGAGAAATAAAATAGACAAAGAAAGAAAGAAAGAAAGAAAGAAAGAAAGAAAGAAAGAAAGAAAGAAAGAAAGAAAGAAAGAAAGAAAGAAAGAAAGAAAGAAAGAAAGAAAGAAAGAAAGAAAGAAAGAAAGAAAGAAAGAAAGAAAGAAAGAAAGAAAGAAAGAAAGAAAGAAAGAAAGAAAGAAAGAAAGAAAGAAAGAAAGAAAGAAGCTATCCACGTTTTCTTCCGCACTAGCTTATACTTCCAAAGTCACAATCGCGATCACGCGTGTATATTCTTGCGAGGAAATTGAAGAAGACGGCTTTCTGAAGCCCGAAACTGGAAAGGAGCCGGACAAAAATAAAAAAATAAAGAAAGTAGAAGAAGAAGAAGAAGTAAACTGGTTTACAAGATCTGTTCGGCCGAGACACCAATATTTGCTATTGCTTTCATTTTTCTTTCTTTTTTTTTTTTGCCTTTTCTTACTAAGGCTAGGTTCCTGGGCGACGGTCGGACACATACTCACCCCGCCTAGGCGTTGGTCGCATCCAAATTCGATAGTATCCCTCCTTAGCGATGCGCCAGCTGTCGGATCGAATCGCCGGCAGCCGATGTCGCCGCCAGGGGTCGCCACTTACCGCACCGTAACGGTCGGCCGTATACTTTCAGTGTATATTCGTTTCGTTAAACCTAAACATAGAGGGCGTGGTGGACTGCACTCCCAGAAAAAGAAAAGCAGGGTATGGGGCGTGGAATGTTTTGGGGATATGGTGTCTAGTCAGCGCGAACGCAACAAGCAACGAGGGACTTCGCCATGTCCTAGTGTTTGTCCATCGAATCCTTGATGGACCTGCGCGGCTACAGTTTAGGAACAAATGGCTTTAGCGCGTGCGAGTTCCAAAAGTACATGCGGCACGGCTGGAGATGTTTACGGATGTTATGCGTGTAGAAGCACACGGGAGCACCATGAGACGCCGAGGAAAGAAGGGAGAATCGGGAATTCGGGAATGGGGTGGGTATTTTAGGGAAATTCGGAAAAACGAAGGAGTTGAAAAACAAGAAAACATGTAAATGGCAAGAAAGGCTGAGAAAAGAAGAAGAGAACGCCTGATTTAAAAGCGGCTCGTTGCTTGTTCCACGGGTTTTTCCAAAACGAGGTTTATCCCGAATCCACCTTACGGACAGCAAGCTCAGCAGGACTACGGCAGGTCCTTCAAAGCTGCGCTCCTTTCATTTTGATTTTACCTGGTTGATCTTATACGTCTCTCTCGCGTACGCATTTGCGCACGCGTCTGACCCCGAAGCCTTCTTCAAATATTTTTATGCGTCGTTCGCTTCGTCTACGCAGCCGCTTTCTATACGCCGATGTCCTGAGAGGTGTGTGTTCCTTTAAATCTCTTAGTTCTCGTTCCAGCCTTCTTTAAATCCTTTTTTTCATTCCAGTCCAAGTTTGTTTCGTGTTTCATTTTTCTCGTTGCTTGTACCAATATGTGGTTGTAAGTAAAGAAACGGCGAAAGGCTTCTGCTCTGAAGGGGAGCTAAGGAACACTCCGCATTTGCTAAGCAACGCGAAGAATATAAAAAAAAATGAGAGAGAAGGTAGCGATGAGATGTATAGAAAATTGGGGGAAAAAGATATATAGGAAAGGGCGAAAAGGGGATTACAACTCCCCAATGTCTTCAACTCCTCTCCTCCAGGTTTTTCCCTCTCTCCCCATTCTCTCCCTAGCGTCGACCGTTGACTTCACCAGCGCGGTGTGGAAAACTCGTCTCCCGGAAATAATACCTAAATAAAAATTTCAAACTACGAGCTCGCTCGGGGTGTGCAACCCCCTTCCTTCTGAAGCTGCTCCTTTGCGTCCCTATTCGGTCCCTATTAGGTGTTTTTTTTTCTTAAGTCCCTTTCATCCAATCCGAATATGCGCTCTCCGCACTGGCCTCAATCCACTTTGGATTGCGAAGGTATTTGTTTATTATTTCGCCTTTCTTCCGTCCTTTATAAATCAGCGAGGTTCTTCTCCTTGCGTCAACTTTCGCTTCCCTTAGCATTCCTCTCTTCAGGTTCATGCACTTAATTTTTTTTTGTTCTGTTTAGCAATTTCTAAAACGTATACACCATGCATCCATGTGCGCCACCTCCGCATCACTGCTAAGCGTTTTGTTTCTGGTACTCTTGTTACACTCGCGTGCCGCCTCGTAATAATACTCGTGCTTCATCCGCAAGCGCCTGCTTTTCTTCGGCGGGCATCTTGTAATCAATTTCTCGCTCTGAGCCTTTTTCACTACGATATGCAATTCGTGGATCTCGCTACTCGTGTATTCGCTGTGCTAGCGTTTTCTTTCTTTCTTTCTTTCTTTCTTTCTTTCTTTCTTTCTTTCTTTCTTTCTTTCTTTCTTTCTTTCTTTCTTTCTTTCTTTCTTTCTTTCTTTCTTTCTTTCTTTCTTTCTTTCTTTCTTTCTTTCCTTCTTTCTTTTGTAGAACTTTTTATCTTGGTGTTTGAAGTTTGAAGTTTATTCACTATTGAGTACATATACAGAATATAAAGCATTTTAGTACAGAAAAAAGGTCCCATAGTGTAAACACTGTAGGGGGGACCTTATTATAATGGTAAAAGAATAACACTACTTAACAGCAAAAATGAAAACGGCAGAATATTCGTAGTACAAAGTAAAGGGAAAAAAAGTCACAGTTTCACCGCAAGGGTGAAGCAATGAATGCGATAGCAAAAAATTGTAATGTTAGACGAAGTGAGGCTGGCAGCTAACTCTTTTTGGATCCGATCTCACGCAACTCTAGAAAACGCTTGTTTAAGAGAATTCTCTTCGCGTTGAGAGCGCAGCACGTAGAAGGGTACGCCGGCCCGGCCGCCGAGAAGGGGAGATGAGAAGGGGAGATAAAGCGCGCGCCCGCGCCCGCGCTCGTAAAATCGAACGTCGCCCCCCCCCCCCCCCCCCCCCGCCCGCTGTCGGCCGCCGAGAAGGGGAGATAACGCGCGCGCCCCCACTCGTAAAATCGAAGGTCGCTCGAGGGACCCCCCCCCCCCTTCGCGTCTTTTCACGCTCACGAACGAAGGGCGGGCCCGGTTATATATATACATATACACATACGGCAAATGACGCCGACGCCGACGCCGATGCCGACGCCGACGGCGAAAACCAGCCGCGAGTGTCCATATAATTGCTATCGCAATAAAAAACGGCGATGCGAACAGGAATACAATGTAAAACATAAAAGGAATAAAGTTAAGGAACAGTAACATAATAAGAAGCAAACACAATCAGAACGACAGAATTAAAGTTGTGTTTGAAGAACATTCAATGAATGGTGCTATTGATTAAACATGAATTTGCGAAGCTGACGTTTGAATGACGAAACAGAAAAAGCGCACTTAATATTATACGGCAAAGAATTCCAAAGCTTGATTAAAACAAAAGCTAGTCTTTGCGAACCATAGTCAGTTCGTACCTTGGGAAGTAAAAAGTTGTTATTTGAGGAAAATCGGGTAATGTTCGAATTAGAAAGGCTGCGGATGAGAACAAATTTCAAAGGCTGTGGTCCTGAACTACTCGATGGGCGAAAATGTATACATTAAATTTGTTCAGGTTGTCAATATTTAGTAGGTTCGCCTTGTTACTCGACGAGAATAATACATTTCGGGTAATATTTAAAGGAACACTAAAGAGAAGAACGATTTTTCTGATATATTGGCGAATTACTATTTCACAATGCCAAAATCACCGCGCATGCCGTGACAAGGCGCTTGGTAAGCGAGAAAACGAGCAAAAAGAAATTGCGGGTTGCGGGGCCACATTGTCCCTTGAGGAAGCCATCGACTTAACATGGCAAGTTTCCGGAAATTTCGTTCAGCCAATGTCGGCAAAATACGAGAAATACACTTTCAAATCCGTTACGTCAGGCGCGGAGATTACGTCGCAAGACTTTTGAAAATTAAACGTTGATCTTGATTTTCTTCCTTTGTTAATAAACCTGTAATGGTGAAATTAACGATAGTAGAGTCTTCAGGGTGCAATTTATCAATCCAAACCAATACACTGTTTCGCTTCAGTATCCCTTTAACGGTTAGTCGGAGAGAGAGAGAAAAATAAACGTTTATTGTCGAAACAGTGTTCCGAGCGATGCCCGGTATCACCCAAAGGTGGGAGGGTTCCCTAGTCCGGGAACCCTCTGGCTTCGACTGCCCTCTTGGCCCTGGCGACGAGTTGTCGCTGGTCTTGCAGGTCCTCGAGGACGAGCTTGGCCTCCCACGTCTCGATTAGGTGGACGTCGTTCGTTTTCGGTGCTTGGCTCACGTCCCTCTCCGGTTGCATGTCGCGGTTTGCATGGCACTGGCATTCCAGGAGCAAGTGTGCTAGGGTGTCCGGTACGCTGCAGAGCGGGCACATGTAGCCATGTTCCGTTGGGTAGAGGCGGTGCATTAATGTTCCGTGTATGTGGGTCGGAGGGATTATTTTTCTTGCTAGTTCGAGGTTTCTGATAAGGTTCGCAAAAACGGGTAGGAAAGAGTGGGAGTGCGCTCTATCTCATCCTTTCCTTCATTCTTGGAGCGTGATGAGCCCTGGAAAAGGCTTTTCTTGTCAGGTATGCTCATTAACACGGCCAACTCTCAACTTCGCTCTTTATCTGAAATCGCGCAGCAGATCTTGGTTCATTCCTCATACGGCGCATTGTCCTCACACTCATTCAGATAAGGAAGCATGCATAATCAGCAAATGCACGCGTGCACATGTAAACGCGGCGCCACCAGGCTTTGAACCCAGAACCTCCCACCGACGGATACGGTGATTTTTGCTCCACTTAAATTGATTTCAATTTGTGTCATAATTGTTATTCTACAGTTACAAAACAGTTGATGTCCCCTTCGTTTTCCTTGCCCTAATTATACTCAACTGTAGCGTCAGGAGCAACGGATGAAACTATTTCTCTTCCAAACCCTTCTCGTCGAGCACTCGCTTCTGGTTTTCCGAACATTCAGAAAATGTGTTTGAGAAAATAAAACTGGTGCGAAATCGATTCTGCTGGTTCAAGTCAAAGGGATACTGCAGAAAATTTTTGCCGCCAAGATTTTCAACCAAACTGAAAGATTGGGTCTGGAAATCGATAGACACAACCTTCATTTCGGGCAGAAACTACAGCAAAATAATGTATTTAGCGCGTTTTTTTTTTCACAAACTGCCGCGTCTAGCGGCCGCGCCGTGAACTAGAGTAGGTGACGTCACACACGCCCAAAACGGGCAACCCAACAATGCCAGCCGTCGCCCGCGTCTCTCGACCCGCTCAGCTGCCCCTACGGTTCCCAGAACCACTATGAACAGCACCGGTAGCGAACAATTAATGCTCCCGGCCGGGGTAAAGCATGAGCGCTTTTGTGGAAGGGGGGAGAGTGGGATGAAAGGAGAAGTAGAGAAATGGAAGAGGAGGAGAGGAACACGTGCACCCTGCATGCGCCTTGGTGATTGTGACGTCACGGCTCGCGCTGGCGTGCAGCCGCCGTGCGCTGACAATCCCATCAAAAATACAGCCAACTGTTCAAAAATACGGGAAATTCAACTGCGTTTATCGGAACAATCGCATCTTCCGAGTAGAATTTGGAAGTTTTCGTCAGTTTTTCCAATTTTGTTTTTTCAGTGCCCATGTAAAGGTTGTTGATTGGATAGATATGAAAGCGGAGCGTAAGTTTACTGCATATAGGGGCCAAATAACGATCAGGATAATTAATAAAAATTAACTGACTGAGTTCATTGAAAGAGCAGACTGTTTCCTTGTGAGCAGCTGGGATTGTTGCGGCACCTTGCGGCGCTGATCTGAACCACGTGCTTCCTTCTACGTCGCCTCCGAGATCCGGCTTCGGCTGGGCGCGACGGAACACAATGTTAACCCAGGGAACACACCAGGAGCGCTATTCTGGTTGGATGGATGGATGGATGAATGAGCTTTAATGGGTCCTTCGGAACGCGCTTTAGCACGTTGCGGGCCGCTCCCACGTCGGAACAGAAAGACCAAGTCTATCCGCTGCGTCGCGGGCCCGTTGGACTGCCCATAACTGTTGTTCGAGTCTGGAGCTGGTAATAGCAGCCTCCCATTTAGACGGCGTGATGACTTCATCACAGCGTAACGCGGGGCACCGCCAGAGCATGTTCCAAGTTAGCTATATCCGCGCATAAGCAACCATGTATTAGTTGGCTGTATTTCCGGATATATCTTGTGCAATAGTGCGGGGTTAGGGTTGCGCCCCGATCTGAGTGTCAGAGCCTGAGGTCTGCTTAATTTTCTGTGGGGTGGCGGGTATTGTCCGTGCCGGTAAAAATTGTGGACACTGTCAAAATTGCGCCATGTTGTCAAATTTCGTAATGGCGGCATTTTAAGCCAATCGGAGCGGCCGTAGCATCCCTGCAGGCCAATAAAAGTTGACCAATGGCGGAATCTGATAAAGTGGCGGAATTTGACAATGTCCAGAATAGCACCCCAGGGCCCACAAAAAGCCGAAGTGTGAATCTCACTATTAGACACATAAGTCAAGGATTAAAATGGCCCTCAATTTTTTTTAAGGCGAAAGCCTATAATGGCTCATACTCGCGTCCGTCCGTCCATGTCCTGGAACGGTGCCACCTGTGGCCTCTCCCCCTCACACTCTCTCATCAATCACGTGATCGCTGAGAGAGTGTAAAAAAAAACAAAAGAAAGGATACGGCATAGTCAGTCGAATGGCCACAGGTTTTCGTCGAACACTCTTTCGAATTTACAAAGATGTCCTTCATTTTTTTTCTTCATTATTTCCTTAATTTCGTTTGTTCTCCCCTGGCCAAATGTAGATGATTTGGTTTTATCTTCCTATAAAGTTTCCATTATTTCCAGCACGTGAGGATGGCGCGGCCGAAATTCAAAATCAAACTCTATTCTCCCGCTTCATCTTTTCTCGATATCTTGCGTTCATCTGCGACTAAATACGCTTCGGCAGCATCTCGAGCCCGCACAAAGGCATCGTTCGTCTCGCATCGCCTCACCGTCTTCCTTCGGCGAGTCATTTAAGAATGGCTTCCGTGGCACAGGAGACGCCCGCACAGAGCTTCCGCAAACACGAAACGCTCCACGCGAGAACTGATGGAAGTAGTGAAAGACAAGTTAACACACAAACGAAAAAAGGCCGTGCCACGCGAAGCGCTGCGTGGAATGATGGGAAACGACGCGCTGTTGTAGGCACGCGCTCGCGTTCTTACCAAGCAGGTCGAGACTCCTGGGACCTTCTTGCTCGTGTAGGAGAAAAAAAAAAGAGGAAACCGGTGAATAAGAAAAAAAAATGAAACAGAAGCGCAAATAAAAAAATAAACAGAGGGGAAGGACGGATGCGCGTGGCTTGTTTCTGGCGCGCAGCTTGAAGTACTACAGCGAATAAAGGACGGGAAGATTGCGTTTGACTCGCGACACCGCTCTTAAAGCTGAACTGCATCAAGCGCACGGCTTGAATGAAAAACAGGGCTCTCTGCATGTAGCCGAGTGTGCACGTGCTGCGTAGTAATCTTTCTGAGGAAACAAGAATTCTGTGCGGGGGGGGGGGGGGGGGGTCTGTGTATACATATATATCGTATCAGTTGTTAGTACACATATATATATATATATATCATATCACTTGTTAGTAGCCACCTCTGTGTTCACTGTCTCTGCTTCTGCCTCTCAGTTTCCTTCCTTTGTCGACGTTTTAGTGGCTTTTGTCGAATTTATATCGTATATGCCCACTCGTGGACTCTGAAACGGAGAACGGTACGTGGCGCGCGCTAGGATCGTTGTATTTCGCTATCCGTCCCCCCTTGTCTCTTTCTCGCTGCACACCCACGCACACGCGCAGAAAGACCACACGTGTCGGCAGATACCGAGAATCAAGGTTGTGAATGACAGATGGCTAAACTAGTTGGTAGGTATTCACGTTAAAAAAAACTGAAGCAGATGGCTTACAAAGAAGCCGCCCTCGCTTCGTCAATTATTTTAACTGGTTGAATGAAGTGGGATTTCAGTGCAGTGGGGTTGAATGAAGTGGGCTGGTTGAATGAAGTGGGATTTGAATGCGGCGGAATGAAGTGTGAATGGAGTGGTGGGAGGTGTAGTGGGCGTAGTGGGCGTAGTGGTGAGTTGAGGGAGTAGTGGCTCATATCCGCAGTGGGATTTACCCACTTTATGTGGCACATACCCGTTTGTACGATCTACGACGACCCCCGGACATGAAAGGCTCCACTAATAAGAGCTTCGGTGTTAAAACACCGGACGTCCATAGACGCACACAAGAGAGAAGTCGGCGTTTGTGGTGCCTTGACATCTCTCTCGTGTCCGTGTTTGCACACCCAGTCTCTTTGACATGAGAATCAGTGCAGGAGGACGTAGTGTTTTAGATGCGAAGCATCTTATGGCGGGGGCTGTGTCCGTCCCTCCCGCGTCCGGCGTCCGGTCACTTGCCTGAAGTAGGGAAGCACTAAATATGCGAACCAGAACACTGTAGTACAATAAGGCCGTCAACCACCACCACAGTCATCAGAGTCATGGCCGAGAGCACAGAGTGGCTGCTTAGCAATGGCTAGGCAGGTGATGGGTGCAAGCAAAGAACAACACGCACCACTGGTGGTGTCTGTCGCCCAGGTTGACTCCATTCCTTGATCTTGCTTGCGTGTGTTTGCGGGGGGCTTTGTCCGTCCCTCCTTCCCACGACCCGCGTCCCACACTCCCACAGAGCATGCGCGTCCCCTCCCCCCTCTCTCCTACGCTCCCCCCCTTTCTCTCCTCTAGGAATCCTCTACTCTACGGAGCGGCGCGCACGACTGGTGGTGCGACAGCTGCATACTCCGCTGGGGGGCGCCGCGGTAGTTCCGCGATATGAAAATGATGGAGCGCGCGCGCCTCATTCTCACTCCTGTGCAGCGCCGCGATGAGCGCCCGGGCCGCTGCCGCGAAACGGGAGGGCGACGTTTCTCCCGCTCAAGCTAACCATCTCACCGCTGCTTCGCACCCACACATGGTTCCCTTTAGCGGAAGATGGGGAATTTTTTTTTATATCTGCTTTGTTTCTGCAGATTATGAAACGTTCTCATTTTCTCGTTGTCTTTTTTTTTTTTCTAGCGAAGCTTCTCATGTGCTACGAATTTCAGTGGCGGCGGCGTCGTACGCGTAAAACCAGGCGCCGGCGAGAGTACAGCAGTGCGGCCGTCGAAGGTGCGCGGGTCACGAGCGTGTCTGTATACGTCTTTTCGCAATAACTGACGCTCTCTCGATCGTGGAATTGTCGGCGATCGGCCGCTGTTCAAACGGCAATCTGATCTTTTATAGAGATCGCTTGTCATTTCAAGTCGCCACATTTCACTGTTGCCTCTCATTGCGGCATTTAATTGTTTCACGCATGACCGTCGTTGTCTGTGGCAATCCGAAAGAGTTGCGCAGCTGAACACGCGAATGGAGGTCTAATACCCGGCATGGAGGAAGTGAAATGTAAGATGGGAGCATTTGGCATGCAAAAGAAAGAAAGGAGGAAAGAGAGAAAGAAAGGAAGAAAGAACGAAAGAAGCAAACAAACAAAGAAAGCAAGGAAGAGAAGAAAATAGAGAGAGAGAGAGAAGGAAAAAAAGAGAGAGGAAGAAAGAAAGAAAGAAAGAAAGAAAGAAAGAAAGAAAGAAAGAAAGAAAGAAAGAAAGAAAGAAAGAAAGAAAGAAAGAAAGAAAGAAAGAAACAACCAAAGAAAGCAAGGAAGAGAAGACGAAAAGAAAGAAAGATAGAGAGAAAGAAAAGAAAGAAAGAAGGAAAAAAAGAAAGAGAAAGTAAGTAAGAAAGAAGGAGAGAAAGAAAGAAAGCAAGAACAGTAGGTCAGGCACGCACAGGTCCCCTTTTTACCGGTAGGAGAAAGGCTCTTTTTTTTTTTGTCTGTGTTTTTCCTTCACGTTTCATTCGTTCGAACGTTCCTCATGATGTCCGCGGTTGGAACTGCGCTAGTTCGACGTTCCAGAGAACACGCCGGCGATGTGTGTTTCGTTACGTATTTCCGCGTGGAGTGGCATTCAAGTTAATCTCTCGAGCACGTGTCGTACCCAAACAAGGCCGGGCACGGGCAAGCACCTGGTTTGTTCGTGCTACAGTTGACAGAATAGTTCGTTTGACAATTGGTACCCCCCGTGCAGCGTTCGCTCGTTGTTCTGACTTATATCACGCTAGAAGTTAACGGTTTCTCTTCTCCGTATTGTTTGAACGTGCGAAGCTCAATTCGCAACAGAAAGCGAGAGAGGCAGGGGAAGTTGAACGAGGTCACACCCGGTTTGCTACCCTACACGGAGGCAGGTTAGGAAAAGAAAAGAGAAAGGAAGAATTCGCAGAGATTTCAGTTCGTAAATGCTCTTTACAACTGATCAGTCAGGTTTCTTAATGGTGCTACCAGTATACGGACTGGCGGGAGCTTTCTATCACGAAGAAATCCTCGCTAAGATACTCGTGAATGCAGGGCTGAATCGAATCGACTGAAACATTTTCCCGCTTAAAGGTTCCCGCATTTCGGCGATGCCCGACGGTTGGCTGGGCGTAATAAGATTTACTCCATTGATGTTTTGCCAACACCGGGTTCACGTACACCCACAGACCCCATATAGAGCCTTTGTCGTAAGTACGAGGACTACTCGGAGCCCTCACCGTACGTGTCTTCCGACTCAGTGGCGTGAGTCCTGCAGCGCTCCTGACAACCTATAACTCAGTCATCGTAAACATTTATTCTTTCCTTATTCCTACTCTTAGACATATAACTTAGCCACCGTAAACATACACACACAAACGCGCGCGCGCGCACACACACACATGCACGCACACACACACGCACACACACACACCAGCACGCGCACACACACAGACACACACGCACGCACGCACGCACGTACGCAAACACACACACACACACACACACACACACACACACACACACACACACACACACACACACACACACACACACACACACACACACACACACACACACACACACACACACACTCACTCAAACTCAGACCGTGCCATGAGTCTGAGTCAGCGAGTAATATTTTGGTGAGATTGAGTCCGAGTGAGTCGGGTTGAAGCGAACTTTTTGTGAGTGTGAGTCCGAGTGAGTCCGAAGCGCAAGACATATTTCTTGAGTCTGAGTGAGTTCCACTTTTCTTTTTTGCCGACCTATGTCACACACACACGCACGCGCGCGCATACAGGCATATTTTTTTTAAAAGCCATGCTTCTCTTTGCCCTTTGAAACGAGAAAGAAAGAGAAATCACTTTTATTATGCAACGCCAACAGAGAGGGCACGCGTGACGTCACAACAAAAGAAAAATGCGCCGAACGGGTGAAAAATGCCAGGACTCGCGCAGGCATCATGTGAGCGCGGAAAGAAAAAAAAAGAAGAATGACACTGCCTGTGGGCACGTAAATAACGGAAGGCAACGTGACCAAGATTGAAGAGGTCTTCACCGCATAGCACCCGGGGCTCAAAATCGCTTGTTTACTGCACCTACACATTTTTTTTACGTTTTTTTTCTTTTCCTCGTTTGTTTCCTCAGCCTCGCTCTGTTCCTTCTCGTTCGCGGGCGCCATCAAATTCTCGGCAGAGCTTGTATCAGGCGAGAAAAAAGATAAAGGACTTTCACGCGGAGGAAAGCGTGGCATCGCGCGCAGCTCCGAAGGCCGGTGGAAGAATATTCCTCGTCAGTGCATACGCGGCCAACGGTATATAAGACCATCACGACCGTGGGAGAGGGAAAGACGGTGACGAGGCGAAGAACGTAGCTGGAAGGATGCGCTCCGAGATCGGCGTAAATCACAACATAAAAAGGGGACACCGTCGGTGTCAGCCTGTAAGAAGCAGCGTGCGAGGAACGAAGAACACCGCCACAAGCGTCGAATGCAAAAGAGAATTTACGCAAGGTACAGAAAAGAAAGGAGAGCTGATGTCTCGTGGCGTTGTGGGGGGGGGGGGGGGTCGAGATTGTCAGGAGCCGGATTGGTGGGGAGGTTGGGGAATGTGGGAGGGGGAGCTGGGGGGAAAGAGGAGGAGGGGAAGGGACGGGGGGTCCATCCAGTGTGCACCGACGATCTAATCCCCAGTGTTGCTGACGCAAGCGCAGCTTCGTTTCCTGCGATGTTCAGTGCCACGTACTCCGGGTGTTCTTGCTTGCTTTGTTTCCTTGTCGCGCTCCGCTCGCCGGGTCTCCTCGATCTTGCGTGAAATGTTCTTAGCTTGCGTTGTCTCTCGTCTCCTGAAGCTCACGTCTGTCTAGCGGCACTGTCTTTTCTAGTCTTCTGTCTTGTTCTTCTCGACTTTTTTCCTTCTCTTAGATTGAAGTCTCACTCCTCCTCATTTTGTATTCTCCGTGCGACGCTCGGTAAACAGGTCTTCGGTGCGGGTGTAGCGTTGTTAATATTCACTTCGGCCTGGAGATTTTCTTAATAAATCCTGGTCGACAACGTCTCTGAAATCTATCTATCTATCTATCTATCTATCTATCTATCTATCTATCTATCTATCTATCTATCTATCTATCTATCTATCTATCTATCTATCTATCTATCTATCTATCTATCTATCTATCTATCTATCTATCTATCTATCTATCTATCTATCTATCTATCTATCTATCTATCTATCTATCTATCTATCTATCTATCTATCTATCTATCTATCTATCTATCTATCTATCTATCTATCTATCTACGCAGAATTTAATCTGTAATACCTCGTATGAACTAATGTTCCTGTCGCAATACGTTTCCTACTTTTAGGGAACACGCTTTCTTCTCGTCGGCAGACGGGGAACTGTTTTCGATGGGGTCACATTTCTGTGACGATCGTACGTCTTCTCTTGTTCGGAGGACACGGCGTCGGTTAGGTGCACCGTCTCAAAGATCATCTGAAACATTTATACCTCCAAATAGGTTGCGGCACATCGGTCGCCATGACGTGCGTACCCAGTTGGCCCGTCTCTGCCTTTTATTACGTGTTTTCGACTTCCTTCTTTTTCCCCACCATTTCTTCTTATCGTTCGGGACTCGGCGCGCATTTTAATATTTCGCTCCGCGCGACATCGAATTCCAGCCGGCGCGCCTCTGGGGGGCGCCATTTTTCATCACACGACGAACGTCCCTCCGCAACCTTAACGCGGACCAAAAAAAAAAAGGGAATAACTTTATTGAAGGGAGACAGGAGTTGAGGCATCGTCTAGAGGGAGCAGAGGTGGCATCGAGGGAGGAGTAAAAAAAGACAAGAAAAGCCTGTGGAATGAGTGTAAAAAAATAAAGGAAACAGCCGAAGAAAAAAACTGAACACTGGTGCCTTCTTTTTCACGTCCGGTATACTTCGGTTCCCGCGCCAGGCTTCTCGCTAGGGGCCGCCGATGCCGAGGCTTTCTGCTTTATTTCGCCCGAATCTGATTTGGCGTCGTTCGTCCTTTTCTCTATCGCTCCTGGCCCCCCGTACATGGCCGCACCGAACGCGGACACGTTCGGCGACCCTTGAAAAACCGACGACGACGGCGACTCGAAGACGGCTTGGTTCAGGGAGCGCGCGGGCCGAGTGTGCTATGGAGCGTGGAAATTGCCAGCTCTGTAGCGAGCGTCGCTGTGGAATGAAGAAGACGGTTAGGTGAATGTACAAGGAAAAGTATACGAGAGCGTGGAAAAAGCTAGTGGGAACTTAGTAGGGAAGCCTGGAAGGGCGAGCGACGGATTAAAACGATCAGAGAGCGGACCGAAAGCTATAGCCCGGGAAATGGCGGCGGGAAAAGGTTGGGGCAGCTGGACGAAAACGGCGTTGGGGAAGGAATGGGGAAAAAGGGGGAAAAAAGAAACGCATTGAAAGGAACACGTAGGGAAGGTCAGGGGGAGTAGGGAATCGGAGGCGCTGAGAGCAGGTGAAGTAGGGAAGAAGGATAGTGAGATGTATGTAAGAGAGAACAAAATTGAGAACTGTTGGGCGAGGAATTATTGGTGGGAAGTTGAGGTAAGATACTAGACGGGAAATGGGAATTCAAGAGGGAAGAAGAGGGAAAGAGAGAAAAGGCAGGAGTGCGGAGTAGGGGGATTAAGTAAGCTACAAGAAGCGGCTGCGATGAAAGAAGTCAAGGCAGGAACGGCACCGTGGCATTAAAGGCAAAAGGGAAGGAATGACTAGGAAATTAAGGAAATGAAATGGGGAGAAGTTGGCAGCAGAGCTTCCGGTAGAAAGTAAACGCGGCACTTAAAATAGCATAGCTCAGAAATGACATTCTGTGCACCGTGGAAAACACGTACTGGTGGAATAATTAAGCGAATCGTTAAAGGGACATTAAACGAGCGCGCTAACTCAGTTAAGCTTGGCGAATCAATTATTATTTATTTATGTATTTATTTATTTATTTATTTATTTAGTTTAGTTTAGTTATCTTCGCACATTGGTTAGTACGAGACAAAATGGAGATTTTTTTTTCACTCTTGGAAACCTCGGTGCGAGTACGTCACAGATGTTAGTGGTCAATTTTTTTCTCTCTTGATCTACGAGTTGTTGTGACGCAGAGCGGCTTCTTGTAGCTTGCCACTTGCAGTCTTTGGCACTAATTTATATTGAAATGTGCTCTACGTTTGTTGGAAAAAAATTTACACGGGCTCCCGCAGGCGCGCCGTCCCAATTAATGATTTGCGGGAACAACGAACAAAGCTAGTGCATGTCGCCACCCGTGATCCAACATCGCGTTTTTTTATCATTATTACTCTTTTTCTCTGGCTTTGCCATTTCCTCTTGTCGTGGTAAAAGCGCTTTTTTGGTGTTGCAGATTGCCAGCTTACTAATGCAGCTTGCACTACCGGCCACGACGGCCGCATTCCAATGGAGGCGAAATGCTGGAGGCCCCTTTACTTAGATTTAGGCGCACGTTAAAGGAACACCAGTTGGCCGTAATTTCCGGAACCCTCCACGGCGGCGTCTCTCATGATCATTTCGGGAAGTAGAACCCCAGAAATTATATTACAGGGACAACCAACCCCTTAGGGAAACCAGTATACCACACCTCAAGAAAGAAAATGGTCCTTTGACTCTTTTTTGACTCTCACTCTTGTGGGTCACACGACTCTCAAAAGAGAGTACAATGACCCCAAAAAGAGAGTTGGCGTGCCTCTTTAAAGAGAGTCATACACGTGGCAAGCCAGAAAATCTCGAAAAAGAGTCAGATGACTCTCTTTTGTTTTCTTAGAGAGTAATTCTCTATTTCGTGCGTGCAAACCTGCGTATGGGAGGTTGTGTTCGTCGTTTACACAACGAACAAGACAGTCTCACGTAAGCAATGCTAGTGCTGTTCATTCAAACTCCTATGGTTAGGAGTTCATTCAAACTCCTAACCATAGGAGTTAGAATGAACGAATGAATGAACGAACGAACGAACGAATGAATGAACGAACGAATGAACGAATGAACGAATGAATGAACGAATGAATGATTCTTTTATAATGAAAGACACGGCTCCCGCTGCCTGTAGGGGATTTGGTTTGAAAAGGTTCTGGGTTAGGGTATTATTAGCTGAACAGCGACTTGATATCAATCTTTCTTTCATTTTTGTTTCTACGGAATATGCGGACTTCTCTTCGGTACGTATCCAACTCACTCGCTTTCCTTGCAATAGAAGGCCTAAGGAGATGAAGGAAAAGCAACAATAAAGCTTTGCAGCTCGTTGTATCCGGGATAAGACGCATACCAGGTATGACGTAGACGATGTACAGACTGCGCACTCCCGAAAAAAAAATGTTCTTTGCGCGCTGCTGAAATGAAAGAACACACCGGGATGCACGAAAAAAAGAAAGGAGAGAAATGGAGTGCCTGCAGCACTCAACGTAAAGCGAGGCACTTGATCGGTGGATCTAGTAGCACAGGCCGGGTGCTCGCGCTCCAGAACCCCATTGTATTCTAAGCCCGAGATTGAAAGTTTGGCGCTCATCCCTCGCTCGCTGCTTGAGCGGCAGCGATGTTCCAGCCGGATGAATGGCAAACGTAGGAACAAACAAACAAATCAACAAACAAACAAGGTAGGAACGCGTGCGTCCAAGCATCAGCCTGATGCCGAGAGTGGAGCATTACGGAGAAGCAAAACGCAGCGGCTTATCGCGTAAGTCCGCGCACTCCGAAGCAGTTGCTCGTTCCTCCGCAGGAATCGCTAGGTTAGGCGCAGAATGCGTTCCTCCGCTTTCAGAGTGGGCGGCTGAGATTATTTTTTTTCGTCATTGCGTTTATTTCTTCTCCTTATATTGTTTTCTGAAGCGCTAGAATACACACTCAACTCGCTGCGTGTCTACGGCGTTGTTACAAAAAAAAGAAAAAAGAAAAAAAAAAGAAAACGGGGCACACAGAAGCCAAATAGCAACGGTTTTCGTCACAAGCGTCTATCTTACGGAAGAACGATCATTTTAGTTATTTTATTTTATCAACCTTTCCTTTTTTCGGCATGATCATGTATGCCTGGTCGCATAGAAGCATGTGTTTGGGCTCGCGAAGGGCTTGACGAATATCGTAGTACAGCGACGAGCGAGCAAGCGAGCGAATCGAACCGGGAACGACGTAGTATACGCATACTCCTGCGTCGACATTCGTATATAGCTGCCTGCCCAAAGCCGTTGCCATAGAAACGCGTCATTTTTTTTCTTCGCTTATTGTCAGCGCGCATGCTGTATACGTCATCCGCCATCTCTTCACCGTTAATCGGCCACCTATATCAGGTGAGTAGTGTATCGTCAACCCGGTGCGTGCACTTCTAAAAAAATGCCCCCCACCTCTTCGAAGGGAATCGTGAGGAAATGCGAATGCGCCGACACCGACTTCTGCCATCGCCTTGAGAGGCGCCCAGCCAGCGAACGGTCGAGAGTGAGGCGCGAGCGGACGGGAGAGTGGGGCGCAGGGAGTAGAGAGAGCGAACGGCGAGAGAAGGAGCGGCGAAGCACTGCACCTACCCTCTCCTACACTCTCTCACACCACATGCTCCGGTTGCTAGGGGCGAGGATAAGCACGCGCGCCCGCAGCTGTTGCTATGGGAGAGGGAGTGAGAGAAGAGAGATAACACCTGCCGGCGCGCGGACACCGCCGCGGACAACGCCGGATGCCTGACATAGCCCGACTAAGAAATGCATTCGCATTTAAAAACTGAGGCCGCATTCGCAAAACTTCCGTTTCGCAGGGGCGTTTTAGAATTGCTCAGCCGGCTTCGCATATGATACGTCCCGCATCGTGATTGGCTGGCATATTTTCTTACGAATTTTTTTAGCGTAAGACGCTTTTTGAATACGGATCCTCTTTATTAGTCGACGTTCCGGTCGGGCTCCGATCGAAACTTGGAACTAATAAGTTGTTCTTCATAAACACAATCTTTAGATGTTTGGAAACAGGCAGACAGATGTCGCTGCTGTGAGACCACAAATTATATATTTCGTCAGAAGTCATTTAGGCAGACGCGAACAAGAACAGGCGCAGCCATCTTGTGCTTGGCGCGTCGTCGTCGTCGTCGTCCCCTGGTCGGATTCTTGTGGCACGTACTAGAGCGCGATAGATAGATAGATAGATAGATAGATAGATAGATAGATAGATAGATAGATAGATAGGTAGGTAGGTAGGTAGGTAGGTAGGTAGGTAGGTAGGTAGGTAGGTAGGTAGGTAGATAGATAGATAGATAGATAGATAGATAGATAGATAGATAGATAGATAGATAGATAGATAGATAGATAGATAGATAGATAGATAGATAGGTAGATAGATAGATAGATAGATAGATAGATAGATAGATAGATAGATAGATAGATAGATAGATAGATAGATAGATAGATAGATAGATAGATAGATAGATAGATAGATAGATAGATAGATAGATAGATAGATAGATAGATAGATAGATGGCAGGCCGGCAGGCATGCTCATGTCGAATAGAGAACATTTTGTCATTTCGTTCGCTTTCTTCGCGCTTTCATATATACACGCTACCTGTCGTTTCCATTTAGAGCTAACAATTTGTCGAGGCTGATTTCGTCGAATACAATGTTCGTTTCGAGTTTCGCCCCATCTCTCCGCGTCGCTCCTTTTCCCGAGTGAGGCAGCCTGCTATACACGGTAGCCGCCCTATCTGACAATACATTCCACCGCGTTCTGGCGGGTGCCGCGTTACAAATGTATTCGACGCACGTCTGCGGCTGCCTATGCGGCGCTGTATTCTGCCATGCCCTTTTCTGTTCGTATATGTACCAGGTAACTCGAACTCCCATTCGAATGTATAACAGCATTCTGTGTAACATCCCGGTATATGGCTTCGAAGTTTTTTTTTTTTATCTCCGATTGGCGATGACAGAGTTGGATATCGCTTTCGCGCGAATCATCCCAATCTCACGTTGCATCGCACGTTCCGTGACGTCAGACGTGATGTAATCGAATTCGCCGTTCTTGCTAATGCGCGTGGCCGCGGTATCAATTTCGTGCGTCGGTTTGTCAAGTAACAATTCGATTGGCCATAGAGGCAATGTTGCGCGTCGTGCGCGTCGCTTGGAGGGCCGCATGTTACATCAAAGGTATCTTGCGGAGAACCTGGGCACAAGCGACATATATATTAAATTTTCTTTTTTTTTTCTTCTATTCTTTGCGTGAGTGATGAACGAAACTAATGCAAATAATATCAGAGGTTTAATGCCCCAAAGCAATGGCGTGATTATGAGGGACGCCGCAGTGGAGGGCCCAGGAAATATCGACCATTTGGTGTTCTTTAATGTGCACTTACATCGCACAGTGCACGGTCTTCCGGCATTTCGCCTCCATCGAAATGCGACCGCTGCGGCCGGGACATGAAACTGAAGCAGCTTTTTATGTAAAGCTGTTGTTGTCTATAAACGCGACAGAACAAAAAAAAAAAGAAAGAAACACTCCGAAGGTACACTAAATGCCTTTTCTGTACGTTGAAGTGTGCTGCTGATGACTCTTTCTTTTTTTTCCCCTTAATCCGTCAGTTACATAACTTCCGCGCAGTCGCCGAGTTATTAAAAACAACAACATGCTTCAACGGTGATTACGATACAATGTGATAGGAAACTTGAGCCCGACTCTCTAGGTATTTTGAATTTTTCCGGTATTTGAGGCAAAATAATTTGAAAGCTGTTGAGCCCGAGTGCGCGGATTCGATTCCCAGGTCGCATTTTGATGGAGGCGAAATGCAAAGAACACTGGCCGGCTCAGACATAGGAGAACGCTGAAAAAAAAATTCAAGGAGGAGGAGAAGAACTTTATTTATCCCAAGAGGGAAAGGGGCGGTGGTGGAGGGAGCAGAGGAGCCTACCCGGCGTAGGTCTCCGCTACCCTCTTGGCCCAATCCAGGATCTGGTCCTGGACCTCGGGCGCCGAGCTGCACATGGCAGCCTCCCGCTGCTCCTTACTATTAATGTGTAGAGAGTTCGGGGGTGAGTTCCGAGTACACCCCCACATGATATGGTCTAGATTAGCTCTTTGTTGACAGAAAATGCATAAAGGGGAGGGATAAAAAACTTGTCCATCTCCCCGAAGGGAACCCTGATGGGATGCGAAGCAGCAGCGGTGCGCACGGCGTTGACCCGGTTGAAACGGGCGTCGACGCGGGTGCTGGAAGAACGGTTTGAAGCGAAACTCGGTGTAGCGTTTACTCGAGTAAACGTTTGTTTGAAACGCAAAGACACGGGAGGCGGGTCAGAGTTGTTGCGAGCGGGCGGAGCAGCCAGCAGCTGCGGGCGTTGCCGCGAGCATGCTGCGGGTGAGGGAGAGAGTGACGTCAGCGCGCACCTGCGAGGGAAGCGTGTGAGGGGAGCGTGACCTACTTGGCAACGCTCCAACAACTACGGCGAGGGGAACGCGTTGCGGCGCATTCGTACGGACTTACGTAACGTACGGCGTTACACACGTGAGTCAAATAGCTGCTTCGCACCTAATATCGCAGGGTGAATAAGATGGCGGAAAGAGGGGGGTAGGGAACGTTCGGGTCTGTAACTGGCGCCATAGTATTTCGTGGTGGCGAGTAGCCCCACGATGTAAGGGGGGGGGGGGTACATGGTACGCTGTAGGCGGTAGTGATTCGTTATGTCGTGAAAGGTCAAAAGATGATCTCTAGCGCTGAAGGGGGGCCACGTGGTCTAAGGCGTCATCAGAGGCCTGCGCTCGGCCCGTCATTCCTCGAGCACAGGCATGAGCCGCCTCATTGCCACTCAACCCCGCATGCGTGGGCGTCCATATGAGAGCAATGTCTTGCGTGGGGGGGGATGTTTATGAAGAATTGAAAGGGCAGTTTGTGAGATGCGACCTGCACTGAAGTTACTTATCGCAGTTTTAGGAATCACTAAGCAATCATAGTGATAGGACACTTTGTACATTCCAATGTGTTTACGGCGAAAGCGTGTGGCCATTCGACTGACTATACCATGTCTTTTTTTCTTTTACACTCTCAATGGGATAACACACAAACCGAATGTGTGCGTGTTTTCTTTAATTTTTTACCGCGAATCGCACCGAGATGCGAGACTAATCTTCCTGCGTTCGCATGCGTTCGTATTTTTCTCGCGCTTTGCGCATCGTACAAACGCCATCCGCGTTCCAGCGCTTAAATTGACGGACCCTTTGTAAATTCCAAAGTATGTTCCAGCGAACGCCTGTGTCCATTGAGACGGCGTCGGTCACGCTGGGCACAGCGACGCTACGCAAGCAAAGCGCGAGCGCTGTAGAGTCCGACGCGACCGGCGTCCGTTTGCACACCCCTGCGGCCACCTGGCTCCATGCCAGGGCTCGGACGGACGGACGGATGGACGGACGAACACGGACGGACGGACACGTACGAACGGACGGGCGGGCAAGCGGGCGGGCGGGCGGACGGACGGACGGACGCGGACGGACGGATGGACGGACGCCGGACGGACGGACGGACGTGAGCATGAGACATTAAAGGCTTTCGCCTTAAAAATTCCAGGTGGTCCAAATTAATCCAACCTGCCACGGTGGTCTAGTGGTTATGGTGCTCGACTGCTGACCCCCAGGTAGTGGGATCGAATCCCAGCCGCGGCGACCATATTTTCGATGGTGGCGAAAATCCTTGAGGCCCGTGTACTTAGATTTAGGAGCACGTTAAAGAACCCCAGGTCGTCGAAACTTCTGGAGCCCTCCACTACGGCGTCTTTCATAATCATGTCGTGGTTTCGTGATGTTAAACCCCACCAGTTATCATTATTATTATTGCGATAGCAATTATATGGACACTCTCAGCTGATTTTTGCCGTCGCCGTCATGTCCAGGATATGCATATATATGTATATATATATAAAAAATCACAGCATATCCACGGGGGGGGAATGATGAAGAGTTGGGGCGAAGCTCGTGAAGCAATCATGGTTACACCGTGAAATCTTCAGTGGTTTCACCCAGCAGTAATCTGGTAAACCGTCAATCCTCCGTAAATTTTGCCCACTCGATCATCATACAAAGACCTGACACACAAACGCGGGGGGTGTGGTGTGATTATACATACAGTATATACACAATGGTTTATTATTTACATATGGGGTAGATGATGATTTTGTTCAAGAGCTCTACGGACCACAAGGAGGGGGGTTCCCCTGATTTTGTTTTCGTCATATACGACGTTAAGCTCAGGGGAACGTTTGTTGTCGGCGTTGCCGTTTTGCCTTTCGAGGGCGAGAGTGCGTTCACGATCGTTTTCATCCATGGCAGAAAGAGAATGTGTGGTCTGGAACGCGCTTATTCTTCATGGTCATCAGCGTCGTCGTCATCGTTATCACGTGTAGTGGGTACATTCCACTATACGGTGGCTACGACGGACGGCGCGGGACCAGCCTATGCCCTAAGGAGCTTCGCCCCTAAAATTTCCCCATCTCCCGCTAAAGGGAACCATGTGTGGATGCGAAGCAGCGGGGAGATGGTCAGCTTGAGCGGGAGAAACGTCGCCGCTCTCGTTTCGCGGCAGCGGCCCGGGCGCTCATCGCGGCGCTGCACAGGAGAGAGAATCAGGCATGCGCGCTCCATCATTTTCATACCGCGGAACTACCGTGGCGCCCCCAGCGGAGTATGGAGCTGTCGCACCACCTGGCGTGCGCGCCGCTCCGTAGAGCATTCTTAGAGGAGAGAAAGGGGGGAGGGAACACGCATGCGCTGTGGGGGTGTGGGACGTGGGAGCCGCTCCGTAGAGTAGAGGATTCCTAGAGGAGAGAGGGGGTAGAGGACGCGCATGCGCTGTGGGGATGTGGGACGCGGGTGCCGCTCCGTGGAGCAGAGGATTCCTAGAGGAGATAAAGCGGGTGAGCGTAGGAGAGGAGAGATAGGGGGAGAGGACGCGCATGCATTATGGGCGGTGTGGGACGCGGGCGCCACTCCGTGGTGTAGAGAATTCCTAGAGGAGAGAAAGGGGGTGAGCGTAGGAGATGAGAGAGAGAGGAGGAGGAGGGGACGCGCATGCGCTGTGGTGGTGTGGGACGCGGGAAGGAGGGACGGACTAAGCTTGTATTCGGTTGGCACGCCGATGGCACGCCGATGTATTCGGTTGGCACGCTGCCTCTCGCGCTCTGATTGCGAGCTGCCTCGGCATCTGGCGACTCTCAGCCAGAGGACCGGAGCGACCAACCGAATACGCCATTAGTAAGTCTCGAACGCCTTTTACGCGGGTCAACATGCATCCTTCCCTCCCGTTCAGTTCGCGTTTCGGTGTCGTACAACCCGCCAGAGGCCCTTCGTGGCAATAGCGATCCCAATGGCTGCGTTCAAACCGGGACAGATCTCCTTCATCCCGCGCGAACTCCCTGAGCACTCCAACACGTGTTCATAGAGCGCGCCGGCTTGAACTGGAAAAGGAGAGAAGGTTCGAGAACCGAGAGCGTCCGACCCGCAGGCGTCGGCGTTACACATGCACTCCGCGTGACTGTTCGGGGGCGAGAGAGCCGCTCGAGCGATTTGAATGGCATAGATGGGAGAGCGCGCGACGCGTTCTTCTGTCTGGCGCGCAAAGCCTCCCGCGTATGTGCTGCCATGGCCGCCGGTGCTGTCAATGGAGGACGAGCGTCGCTGCTCGTGACATCTGAGAGGCGCCCAATTACAGCGCTCCTTTGTTAGTCACCGCGGCTCCGCGAGGCATAAAGCGTTAACGCGCCATTTGCCTCGGCGCTGCTTTCCTGCAACACTTCTTTTTTTTTGTATTTCCTCTACAGCCTGTCCCTTTTTCCCAACGCAGTCGCACACACATGCACGCTCCATGTCGCTCTCCCTCCTCCCTCTGTTTTTTTTTTTCGTCATTATTTCGTGGCTTCCTATTTGGGCTCAGCGATATGAGCGAGTGCGCTTCTTTTCCCTAAATAGAGCGATGGAGGCATTATCGAAGAACTAATGCCGTCTGCCTCTTCTTTACACTCCTCCTCTCTTCCCATAACGTCGGTACTGTTTGGTTTTCGGGATTTCGGGAGATACGCGCAGAGACAGGTACAGGGGCGTCATTTGTTAAAGCGCCCGTCCCAAGCTTTCTTCCTTATTGGTCAGGCTTTGTTGCTTCTCCCTTTTAATTTTTCGAGCGTTTTCAATTAGCTTTGGTACAGAATTGAAAGTACGCTCAGCGCTTGCCATATTTGTCCTTCGTTTTCAACCCCAAACCGCTTATCTCACTAATCAGCCATTTCCTATGACAGAAAAAAAAAGAGGGGGGGGGGGACGTCGGCGTGACTGGGGAATGTTAAGCGGGAAAGCAAGTGGTAGGATCCCGACTTCCCAAAACACTTCTTACCAGACCAATCAGATATACGAACTTAATCTAAAGTTACAGTGAAAATGCTCTGGGAGTGAGGGGGGGGGGTGTATATGAGGCCTGCATTATCTTTACCTCATACCTTTTCATCTAACGCTCTTCCCCAATATCCCCAGGTTCTTATATGATGGCGACGCTTAAATATGTAGATATATAGATAGATATGTAGGCCAGACGGGTCGATGTATTAATTACCGGGCGGTGGAGCATTCTCGAGCTGTTAAGAGTGGGGGGTACAAATTTGGCTGAGCATTGCGCAAGTTGCGGGGCCTGTGAACCGAAACTGAGTGAGATAAAGATACTGGGCAGGGGTATGGATAAGACGGCAAGGGAGTTGCTTGAAGCGTACCATATAAGGAAGCGAGGGGGCATGTGCGTCAGTGACACATCGGTGAAGCTTTTCAAGGCAGAGGCTGAATATCTTGGTATTTTTTTGTGAAGTGAGAACGTGTTTTGACAATGCATTTGACTGTGTGCGCATGTGTGTTTTTTTTTTTCTGGTTATAGTTGCGGGCAAAAGCCTCAAATAAAGTTAGATGAAAGTAGCGCCCGTCCTGTCGTCTCATTCTTGTGAATGTTGTTTTTTGCGTTCAAAATTCCCGTCAACTATGCACCATCTCGCCGAATTTCAAGTTTTGTTAAATGTGTAATGTCTGCGGAGGAATGAAGTCAGCATTCCCAATGGTTTCTGCTCGTCGGCGCGAAAAGAGTCGAGCGCTATAAAATGTCGAATGCGACTATGTGGTGCATTCGCACCGTGTTTCTTTTTCAATACGAACTTTTCACTTTCACAAAAGAGAGAGATGTACAGAACTAGAGAAATGGCATATTGTGACAGACGCCATGGTGACGACGGTACTGCGTCTGTTCTCCTGTCCCTCTGTCCCCCCTTTTCATCTATCTATCTATCTATCTATCTATCTATCTATCTATCTATCTATCTATCTATCTATCTATCTATCTATCTATCTATCTATCTATCTATCTATCTATCTATCTATCTATCTATCTGTCTGTCTGTCTGTCTGTCTGTCTGTCTGTCTGTCTGTCTGTCTGTCTGTCTGTCTGTCTGTCTGTCTATCTATCTATCTATCTATCTATCTATCTATCTATCTATCTATCTATCTATCTATCTATCTATCTATCTATCTATCTATCTATCTATCTATCTATCTATCTATCTATCATCTGCTCTTCCTATTCCTCCCGCGTTCTTCCATCTGATCCCTCGCTTTACTCCAGACGGGAAACGTTAGGCTTAGTTGGCTCAAGTGCTTGTAGCAGCCCGTGTTTACTGCTCGCCGCTAATGAGTGGGCGGAGCGCAAACTCGGGCCTGCCGCTTAGAGTGAATTCGCAGCGAACGACGAGGCCGTGTACTTCCTCGCTTCCGGTCTCCTTCAACATGGCTTTGGGGACAAAAGTAAATAAGAGAAGGTTAAGCTTTGAGGAAGACTGGAGTATTCGATTGCTTTGGCGGTGAGCTGATGGGTGTTTGTGGAGGGTGTTTACAGCAACACGCGGCCGCGTTTGTTTATAGACTGCTAGGCTTGATGGAAAGTAGCGCGACGCAAAGGCGAGGCAGATTAGATCTCGTCCTATCTCGTCTAGTCTTCCCGTATGACGACGTATGCAGTTTTGTAGACATGGTTCTCGAATGTTGCGTGGTCAAGAATGACAAGCAGTGGTATGACCCAGTGATGTTCCGTACTACGCCGAAGAATTCCCATTACGAGACATGAAAATTCCCTATTTCGGGCATTTTTCTCTGCATACGTTCACAAAATTCCCAGCATATTTCCCTGCACTATGGACGTTTTCACGAAAGGTTCCCTGGGCGCCGCCATAGTCCTTTTTGGGCTGCGCAAATTGGCGTGACCCCCCAAAAATGCACTGCCGAGGCTGTGACGTCAACCTTTGTACTCCCGCGTGCAGCCCAGCATGGCGACGTTTTTTCTCTCCTGTGAAAAGGTCTATCGCCTCGAGATCTTGGAGTGGCGCCCTCTCGCGTGTGACGTCAGGGAGAGGAGGACTCGGATGCAGCTCTTCGCGCGCGCGTTACTGCTACGTGAAGGAGGCTGCTCGACGCTGCCGGCCTGTCTATCGCGCTCGCGTTATTGAAACATTGGTGGGCGAGTTGATAAAGCAATTTGTACTGAATGTTCAAGCAAAATGCCCATCGAAATCGAGCGGAGTTGCCGTCAGGAGCATGTTCTGTGTCGATTGCTCCTGTTGTCGTCTGCTAGCCATCCATGTGTACATCTGCTTCTATGGTGAATTTTTCTTTTCGCGACTGTTCTATGGCCGTGGCGCACTCAAAATGACTTTCCTGCCCGTTTTCGATAACTGACTTCCGCGTTCAGGCTTCAGCTTCCATATCTGCGTTAAAGCGCAATAAATGTATACCGCGTGCTGCGCGTGCTCGGTTGCCAAGTCTGTGCCTTCGGTTCAATTCCTCTTTTCGGAGTTTTAAGCGCATGACAAACGACATGTGATGTCATTCAAATAAATTAAGTGGCGTTACCGGTAACAACGTTTGATTAAATACACATTTTTAGCAGCTGCTGTGTAAGCGCGTCGTAACTACTTTAAATTGAAACACGAAATAAACAGGGTGAGTCTAAAGGGGATGCACGACGGGGATATGAAATATCGGTAGGTTGTCCGGAGTGATTTTCTTTTGTTTTTGTTCTATTTTTTTGCAACATATTTTAATCCTTACGTTAATAAATCGACGTTTGTTCACTCGTTCATGGTGGTCTGAAAATATGCTGAACAGAATTAGTGTAATCATACTAACGTTGATAAATATAAAGCTTTCGCATCGAAAGATGTATTTGCAATAAAATACTGTAAATCAGTCTCAACGGTTGACTCCTGATGTGGCTTGGTGCGATCACTGTACTAAAGAGACTCGAGTTCCTTATGCATTTACCTAAGTTGACTCGAAGGTGAAAGCCATCTTTTTCTTGAGTCGATGTATTGTTCCTTCGCCGCCCCCCCTCCGAATGCTTTCTGGACGTAACGTGGTTTTGCATTGAAGCTTTCTACACATCACCTGGTTTTGCATCGCCTCCGAGATCGGCCCACCAATCACGGAGGCAATACAAAGCGACGATGCCATGTGATGACGTAATCATGTGACATGACGTTATGACGTCACAAACTTTGTCGGTCTTGGATGTCATGATGACGTGATCATGTGATGAATTTTCGCATCACTCGTGTTGACGCTGGCGACGTGGAACGCCGACGGTCAATTTTCGCAATTTATGTGGAATCTAAGGCTCCCACCTTAAAATATTCAATCTTGTTACAGCACGGTAAAGAATCACAATGATCAGCCACAGGGGCCAAAAGAATGGTGGGAAAGAGCTCTTTCTCCTCTTCCTGGACACATTCGCCGATTTCCTAATGTTTACGAAGCTGTACTATCGGTGTCAAGTGAAACGCGAACACTGCAGCGGTTCGCGTTGCCCAAGCATTAGAAATATAGTGCGCGCCATCCTGTCATTACCATTGGCAGGCTCGGACAGTCGAGTAGGCAGCACTGCGCGATCGAAAACATGAATGCGGCTCATGAACGTATCTATCTCTAACCATAAGAGGCGAACTGTACCACGCGCACCACTGCTGGCGTTTCATTCTGAGCGATCTTATTTGCATCCAGCTCGCCCAATCTATGCTAGTGGTCCGCAATAACCCGCTGGTCGATGAACTTATCGATTTCATTTTGTCGGCGGTCGTGTCTGCACAAGTCCACATGACTACAATTGGGAGTGGAGCGTGAATTTTCGTTCATCTCAAGTCTGTTTACACAATGGTGATTTTTGCGAATAAGCCGCAAAATTGATCACGCTGCGATTTCAAAGCAGCGGAGACTCTCTTTAACTCACTTGGCGCGGCCGTTCGCGCTCTCATGTAAGCTATTTCAACGCCATCCAGCCCAGTGAGCGACGCTACGAACTCGGGGGCATGAACTTGACCGCGATGGCTGTCGCAGAAGATATGTTAAATGTTAACGTTTCTTAAACTCATATAATGCTAGCAGTCATCTCAATAAATATTATTACAAGAAAATGCAGCTAGTAGTCGAGGAACACCGTGCGACGCGAGCGAACTATAATAAAAATGCTGCTGTTTTAGCCAGAGCGTAGCAGACGACAAAAGCCGAATCCCCGCCTTTGCGTCACCGCCGCGCCGTTCGCAGCGCCGCCATCGGTCGCACACGAGGCGAATAGTAATAATATGTGCGTGTCCCCCCCCCCCCCCCCACACACACACATATTATAAATGCATGTGTTTGACGTGTTTGCGACTATTGAAATCATGGATAGCGCCCGTGCTTCTGCGCAAGAAAAGCTTGACTTTCTTAATTCATGCGCTGTAAATACATTGCACATAGTGGGCTTCGATTCTAACACCAGGAGTGAACTATAAATAATAATAATTACCACGATATTATTATAAAGGAACTTCGTAGTGGAGTGCGCCGGAAATTTCTACCACCTCTTCAACGTGCGCACCTAAGTCAAAGTACACGGTCGTCAAGCATTTTCGCCTCCATGGGAAATGCGGCCGGTATTCGAACCCGTGACCTTCGGGTCAGCAGTCGAGCGCCATAACGACTATGACACCGTGGCGGGTGTGCACTACAAATCGTTCCACATAATCAGAAACGAATCTCAAGGGTTATGCTTGCGTCCTGCATGCGCCAGAACTGATTGCAGAAGCCGAAGGCACACTGTGACCGCTATGTATCGGTCCTCATAGGTGAATTTAACCAGTCCTGAAATTCCCTGCAATATCTCAAAGATTCCCTTTTTCCCTTTAGTTCGGAATGATGGCTGAAAATTCCCCGAAAAAGGGAAAATTCCCTGCACGGAACATCACTGGTATGACCTTCAATTTTTCAGCGGTGGACTGAGTACTCGCCATCACTGCTTCGAAAGCTTGCAGGAAATCATGACAGGGGTTTCGGAAGGCCAGATTTGGAGGATATGGCATGTAATGCGGACCATTTGGGGGTGCTAGCTGAACGCGATTAAAATCGTGTTCGCCATAGTCAGCCTATAGCCAAACAGTGCTTGACTCCTTTGTTTCTTATAAATGCGAAGCATTTCTTAGCGAACTGCGGGTGCTTTGAGCGTTTCTATCTGCGTATGTATATCTATCTAGCCGCCTTCGCCTGGGTGCTCTCGTGATCGCCTGTCTAACTTGGTGTAGACAAAAATTGGTATGCGAGGGTAAGAGAGTTTGAGGAATATGACTGTCTGGTCACGACATGAATAACGTGAAAATCCTGTCGCGTACGTCGTCAGTACCCTTTCCTCCAAACACGTGTGGCACATACCCGTATTCCACGGGCCGCGGTGCGCGGATATGCGCCGCAGGTGATTGACAGTTTCTGTCTACCCAGGAACGGTGGCGACAGACATTAGTAACTTAAATGTAAGAGCGTTAAGAGGAAGCTGGCATCGGCAGTGTAGACGCGACGAATGCAAAGATAAAAAAAGCCCCCCACCTCCCCGAAGGGAATCGTGAGGAAATGCGAATGCATTTCGCGCGCGCTTCACTCCATTTATATATGGTGGTTGTGGTTCGAAGAAGGAAAAGGCGCCTAATTTCTGCAGCCCGGTCGGGAGCACGGCGCAGCGCCTTTTTTTTTGCTTTTTCTTGTTTTTTTAATTAATTAATTTATTTTTTTTTTCATATATAGCTCCGCCGAGCTCCGCCGCAGACCGCTTTTAGTTAACGCGCACGCTGCGAATTTTTATTGTTCAACAACGCACAGGAGAAATCTCCCACCGGCACCACCTTGGAGGTCAAGATTCATTGCCATATATACGGGGTGGCCAGTGAACGGTTGTGCAGCGCGAGCAGTCGGTTTTTTCAACCAAGAAACTCGCTAACAGACGCTGCCTGTGTCGGCGTCGTGAGGCGAGAGAGGGAGAGGGGGGGGGGGAGCGTAGGAGAGAGAGAGGGGGGGCGCGCATGCGCAGTGGGAGTGTGGACGCTGCGGGCAGAGATGCCTAGAGGAGGGGGGAGCGTAGCAGGGGAGAGAGGAGGGGAGGCGCATGCGCAGTGAGGGTGTGGTTGCCGCAGGGAGGGATGCCTAGGGGAGAGAGAGGGAGAGAGGAGGTTTTTTTATTTTTATTTTTTTTTTGAAAGGGTTTGCGCATGCGCAGTAAGGGCGGTCACGCCGTACACCACCACCACCGGATTAAACTTCGCCATAAGATGCTTCACATCTAACACCTGCCGGCGCGCACACCTCCTCAACCTATCCTCCTCCTCCTCCTCCGCGGACAACGCCAACGCCGCACAACGCCAACGCCGGATGCCTGATATAGCCCGACTATGAAATGCATTCGCATTTAAAAAATCAAAATCTCATCATAAATCGAACCCAGCAGAAATCCCGGCAGGAATCTTTCTGCTTTGCAGTCACACATTCTACGACAGAGCCATGATAGGTTTTGAAAGTGCTTTGGAAAAAGACACTATGCAGGCCTATGGCCCGTTGCAGTGCTGACTATCTAATTTTATAACCAAGTAATATACATTACATATGTAAACTTTGGACATAGACGTCATGCCGAGTTAACGCCTATTGTGGTTCCAGTGTTGACTCCAATTTTACAGCAGTTTAATAAACATTACATTTGTATTGCTATGATTCAGCAAGCTATATTCAAGCATTGCCTCGACCCTGGGAAATACGCTAACGAAATATACATGTGATATTCACATTTTCGCACCGTAAAGCGCACCTCGTTTCGATAATGCTGAGGTCTGTCCTCTAACGTGAGTGCTGACGTTATGTCAGACCATAAGTGACCCAGTGTAGTCGCCAGTGGACGCCAGTGTAGTGGACGTTCCTGTAAGCCCACGATTTGCACACATATACTGCACTTAACGTTGATCCACCTCGTAACACTTGCCTCAAAGCTAAAAAAAAAAAATTCAGCGTGCGCTTTAGCATTACGCTTCGCGTAACCAACATCACGGACTAATACAAGAACGACATTTCAGCCTGCCACTGATGGTGGTGGTAGTGCGCACGTTAAGTGGCGGCATCGTTACGCAAACTATGAATAACCAGTTTTCACATTTGCATGTTCTATAGATACGTCAATGCGTATAAAAGTTCTACAAACGTTTACTGAGTAGTACAACATCCATCCGCCTGGTAACCAGGCCCGTAAACAGGAGGGGGGGGGGCTGAAAATCGGATGGAGGGGGTTGTTTTAGTGCAAATAAATAATGAAAATAGGTGGTTTTCAAGGTTTTCAACGGGTACCCCCCCCCCCCCGAAAAAAATTTCTGGCTACGGGCCTGCTGGTAACGCTATGCTCGTTTTAAAAGTGTCACAAATCAAACTTCTTGATGCATGCTTCGAACATCATTGATTCCCACGGCACGTTGGATCTGCCGAATTTTCATTTCTGTCTTCCTTTTCTTTCTACGCAGGGAATGGGCTTTGCAAACGGCTGTGAAAGCAAGAACTACAGCAGCCTAAATTACCTGCTTGAGGATCTGGCTGGAGTTGAGGTAAGGGGCTTGAGCAGGGAATCTAACCTCGATAGGCGTGCGCACGGGGGGGGTGTCAGGGGGGGGACAGCCACCCCTACCCACATAAGAGGGGGGGAGGGGCGCTTCGATTAACCTTCACCACCCCTAAAGGGAAACCCCACGCACGCATATGCTAACATCCACGTTGAAGGCACGACTTTGCTGTTTTCAGGGTTTCGCCGCCCAAAACGCGAGCGTCTGTCACACCAACCATGCGTACTCACTATGCTATATAAGAAAAGAAGCTCGCTTGAGGAAAAAGAAAGCTTAAAGACAGAGTAATTCGTGTTCTCCTTTTTGATCTTCCACGGCGCAGCCCGCGGTATACTTGTCGTAGAAAGCCGCGTTTTTCCACGAAGCCTCGGTGCGCCGGGGGGCTCACGTGAGTGGCGAGGAAAACTTCCCAGCGGCAAATGAAAACGGCCGACGCGCATTACTCTGCTCGCCGCACATCGACCGCGAAGAAGAAGAAATAATATCCGAACCAACACGAACCTCCACCGCGCCCGTGCGCTCGAGCCCGGAGCGCGGGGCTCTCCAATATCGCCGCATCGCCCTGAGGAGACATATATCTCGGGAGTGATTCCAAAATCCAATGCTATATGCGCTCCATACGTGACTGGTGCCCTCGAACCAATTCGCTCCGGAGCGCGAGCTTTCTTATTAAGTTTTTTTTTATTTTTATTTTTTTCTTTCTTCGTCGTTTTCTGTAACTTGTACTTCGTTTTCGTAGTTCGCAAACATGGACAAAAAGAGGCCGTTGAAGAGAAAAACGAACTTCAACTCATGCGGCCACGGAACGCTCAACGAGTGGTCAACCTGTCGTTCAAAAAATAAACAAAAAGCAAAAGTTAATGATAACAAGCCCACGGCAACGCGGTATGCGAAGGGACTGCGGCGCGAAGCGCGCGTCCGCCCAACCCTCGGCGACCGCCCTCTCGAACTCAATCTGCGTTATTCATTGAGACAAAGCACGAGAAAGCGCGAGAAAGGACGAGAAAGGGCGAGAAAAAAAAATCTCCGGCCGCGCGCTCGCGCGGCGCTGAGCTTCGGCAGATAAGCGCGCGCGAGCTGCGCGAGCTGCCCGAGCGCCTTGCCTTGCCGAACTGATTGGCCTCTCACGGCTCTCCTGACCCTCCTCACCCATTCCTTCGGAACTCCACGGTCCCTTGTTCCCTCGCCCAACTAACACTCTCTCCCACCGTCCCCAATTTTCTCCCTCTCGTCCCGACTGCGTTAGGGAACACCGCGAATAAGAAACGGCTCGCCACACGCGAACACAATAGAAAAGGTAGAGGCTAGCGAAAGGAAGGGGGGGGGGGGGGGCGCAATGGCGACGTGTGAATCAAAGCGAGAACAGACGAGTCTTCCTGCAGTGAGGGGGAGGAGGAAAGAGAGCGACGCGATAAGGAATACCCGATTCCATTCCAAACACGATCTGCGTAGGGGATGAACGGACGTGAAAGATTTTTTTTTTGTTTCCTCCAACACTTCAGTTTTGCGACGCTCTCGTTCTGTGCTGGTTGTTAGCCACCCCTTTGTTCTGTATAACTTCGTTTTAACCCATCTTTGTTTCCTTTTCGTACCGACATTACGGTTGCGCACGTGTGGTCGAATTTCGCTTCACTCGATGTGTGCTTTCTCTCTTGTTCCCAAATGGTGCGAGAAGACCATTTCCGATTGCCTCCTACTCACTCGAATGATGTTACACTTCTTTCTTTTTTTCTTTTTTTTTTGTACGGCCATTTTTTTTTCCTTCTTCTACGCAGCAGACTCGGGCGTCTTGCTTTCTCGAACTCTGAAGCCGGTCAGCGGCGGCAGCAACGGTTACGCCGATCTTTGTGGCCGTCGTGGCTGAAAGGCGAGGGAACCGGTGAAAATATGCGCGACTTGGTATCGCATTTTGCCCATTGCCGATAGAGCTGTCGAGCTCCGGCGTATATTTTCGACGCGAGCTCACGCCCCGACTGTTTACTCTGTCCGGTTACAAAAGGCCGTGATAGGCGTTGCTGTTGTAGCGTACTGTTCCTTCTTTTTAAAGCGACGCTGCATATCGCTACACAGATTTTCCTAGAATATTTACTAGAGGGAACTCTGGCACTGCGATCGTTCAGCCACCATGGGAGCGATGGGTAGTACACGGATTTGCCTAATCTTCATGCTTGCGGCTTCGAAAGCGCTTGTGGCTTTGTTTATTGTTGTGTTTCAGCGTTTGTTTTGGACGAAATAAGAGATCGTTGCAAACTTCGTGAGGTGATTTGAATTCGGTGAGCCTAAAAATGTTAAGACCGGCCACAGCGCTCTAGTGGTTATGGTGCTCGACTGCTGACCCGCAGGTCGCGGGATCGAATCCCGGCCAGCCGCATTTTCGAGGAAGGCGAAAATGCTTGAGGCCCGTGTGCTTAGATTTAGGCGCGCGTTAAAGAACTCCAGGTGGTCGAAATTTCCGTAGCCCTCCACTACGGCGTCTCTCATAATCATATCGTGGTTTTGGGACGTTAAAACCCAACTATTACTGTTACACTATTATTAAAAAAGGTTAATCTACACTTTATCTACAGTTTACATTAACCCTATCCCATTTCTTGTTTATATATATATATATATATATATATATATATATATATATATATATATATATATATATATATATATATATATACATACATACACACGGGTGGGAGGAGGACCGAAATAGAGGAGAGATTGAAGGCAATGAAATTAGGAAGAAGGGAAAATATGGTATACCATATGAATTATATTCTAGCGATTGAGAAGAAGCAAAAGAAGGTCGTTATCGCTTTTTAATCGAATCCAAAAGGGTAGCGCTTATTCGCGCAACGCTGACGCGGCCAGCATTCAAGATTTAATGGTGTAACCATGTTTATAGCAACTTGCATCGGTCGCACGTTTAACCTTCGTATAAACAACCGCGTATACGTCCGCCGAAACGCTAGCGAAGCCTACCGCAGACAGCGGTATATACCAGCAGCTGCGTCAATGCGAGGAACGTAGGCAACGGATGCTCTGCTTTAATATTTAGCTTGACACTACCTTTACACGGAGAACTCTGCAGATCGTCAAGTGATCCGGTCAAGTTTGTGCTCGAGCAACTTCCGCAGCATACGATTTAGGAGAACTCGTGAGATAATACAGAAGGTTTGATCCCAATGCGAGTTCATGTGTTGATATCAGGGTGTGGGAACGAAATGTTTTTCGTTTCGGTTTTAGTTTCGTTCCAACCGCGAAAAGTTCCGTTCCTTTTCCTGTTCCGAAACGAAAAAAAAAATGTTCCGTAACGGTTCATAACGTTTTTTATTTTATGCAAAAATTTTAAGTTAAATTAACGATAAAAATGTTGGATTTGTTCCCAACACGTTCTTCCCACGTTTTCAACCCTTTCAGTCCCGAATTAACTATTTTCAATGTAAGCAACTAGTCTTCACATTTGGAGATGCGCATGATCGTGGTAGTCCAAAAAACTGAAAAAAATCTTTGCTCATACTTCTCAGTGAAGAGTAATTAATGGGACAATTAATTTAATAAATAATTATTATTTGAAAACTATTTCCACAATTTTTACTTTGTTTATTACTTAAAATGTTATTCAGATAGGATAGCATAATGTCCAATAGCCAAAATTCAAGTTTCCGGCACAGAACTAAAATAAATGCCCTATCTCTGCACGGTGAAAGAAGACGCTGCCTCAGCGAAATGCGCGAACAGCACGACCGCTTCTGTAGTTTCTTCGTTCAGACGTGACCTCGCTGTATTGTGTGTACCATGTTGACACCACATGTAGGGCAGATGCTAAATACGGGCTCTTGAGGAAGAACAACGCTTTATCTTTACCAGATGCTTGCTGACTGACCTACATAATTTATGATTCCAATTATAATCACTGGGACTGAAAGGGTTAAGAGCAGCGCAACTGACTGCACCACGAATTTCTACAAATCAGCGCCAACCAGTTTCCTTCTACTTATAGTATTTATTTTATCAATGAATTACAAATTTTTTTAGCAGACTCAATGCTTTGCGTCAAGGGAGGGAGCATGATCTCTGAAGCACGCTGTCATCGAGTGTTGCTCTGATATGCGAGAGCACTGTTCTGATAAAACTAACTTCAGCGCCGAGAATGCCCTCTCCGCGCTGGCCTGTGTGACAGGCACGCGAAAGTCCACTTGAATGCGGTTAATATAAACATCTCTGGTTGTTACTGTTTTCGACTTTCGTACAACTTCAGCACATCTTCACTTTGGGATTCCTAGCTGCCCGAGATACGCGCTAGTACTGTCCCCTGAGATTTGCATTATTGCTCACGTTGCATGGCTTGGTTGTTCCGAATTGCCAACTTTTCGCGTGAACCGAAAAACGACAAAAAAAAGTTTCGGTTTCACTCCGGAACTAAATAATAGATAACGTTTCGGGTTACGTTTTCGTTCCTGGTGAAAAATATCGTTTTTTTTCGTTTTTTCGTTTTCGTTCCCTTCCGACACACTGGTTGATATGTCCACCAGTCCGTGCGTTGAGCATTCGCTCACGCACTTTGCTATCGCGGAGCGCGTTGAGTGGCCACGAGTTAAATATGGAACGGTAACCAGCCTAAGTTCATAACCTATTCAAGGCAGTTTGCTGGCAAGGTGGTTTGCTCTCCCCGTATGTATTAAAGCATGTTACACAGGGAAGGAATTTACTTTTTTTTTTTTCGCAACCGCTGCCTCTGATTGGTTGGTGGACTTCGCTGATAATGTGACCACCGTTCTGATTGGCTGGCATTACGTGTTTATGCGCAGTTTAATTATATTTTGTTTCGAGTATGGGACTAGGTTACTTATTAGGGTAGTCTGTCGTATACCTGCGTCGTACAGGCTGCAATAGAAAACGATGTTGCCCACACAGTCATAGAATGAAAATAGTGGTTTTTCGTATCGATTGCTACCAACCGTTCAGACGATGGGGCGTTTTTGACCCGTGCAGTCACTGGCGAAGAGATAACAAGGTGATCGGCTCAGTGTAGTTCGCAGTATGACGATACAAGGAAAAAAAATTTCCTTTGTTGCGTCATCAGTAGGGTCTGGTTCCATTTGCTCAGAAGGATTTAATTGGTTGCCGCCATATATAGCCTCGTAAGGCACGCTGTTGCCTCCTTTCAGACTAATGTTGACAATTTTATGACGGCCAGGGCAAATTTCATGTTTCGAGGGCATTGGGAAGAAGTCTTAAGTGCTAGCATTTTCTGATGATCAGGGCAACAGACGCTCGCAATAATTCTGCCTAACACCTTCAAACTACTCAAAAAAGAAAAAAAAAAAGACAAGAAAACTGAGGCAGCTTCTCACTATAGTGGTACCAAGCCTGAAGAAAGTGCAGAGATGGGTGGCCTTTCTTGTATCCCTTTGTTTTTCTCTTTCTACCGCTTTTTCTCTCTGTCTTTCCTGTCTTTCTTGTCCCTATTTCTATTTCTTCCCTTTCTCTTTCTCGCTCTTTCTATCTTTACTTCTCTTTCATCGCCCTTTTACCTCTCTATTTCTCGCTTCCTCTTTCTGTCTATCTCTTTTCCTTTTTTTTCTATCTCTTTTCCGTGTCTGTTTATTTCTTTCTCTTTTTTTATATTTTTCTATCTTCCTTCCCTTTCTTCCTCTTTCTTTATCTCTCTGTGTACCGTATTTTTGTCCCTGTTCTTGTTGTGCGCCCCATTTTCGCATTTAAAATGAATCGTTACCGACTAGCCCGAATGTCTGCCTTGCTACAAAGTTATTGCATACCACGCCGGACAAAGCGGCGCACGTGTTCTGGGAGCGGAACAAAGGATGAAGAGGAGGATGAAGGAGAGTGCATGCCGGTTCATGATGACGATAACTTTTGTTCGCGACTAACGGAGTTTCACCGAGCTTTTACAAGCAGCTACGCGGTTGAAAGAACAACATTCACTTCTTGTATGCCAGACAATGCACACGGGCTTCCATTGCCTCGCAGTGACTTACGATGCGACATGTGCAAAGCACACGTTGGATGGTGTCACGCATAGGCGTGCGCAGGGTACCCCTTCAGGGGGGGCAGGGGGGGGGGCGAAGGTTTATCGCAGCGCCCCCCCTTCCCTATTAAGTCAATGTACGGGACAGACTTTGCGCCCCCCCTCCCTTAGGTGACCAGGGGGGGGGGGAGCGGCCGCCCCCTCTGCCCCCCCCTCGTGCGCACGCCTATGGTGTCACGCATGACTTTGTCCTTGCCGTCACAGCCTACCTGGGCCCGCACTCCGAAAAAAAAAAAAGGGCATTGCACTACTACTTGTACGTGAGAGAAAAGTTTACTCAGCGGTGACTCTGGACATATCATTAGTGAGGCCACCCGCACAATGGCGGAGAGAACTTACCAAAGAAAAGCTTCGTGAAATTGGCGCGCGGATTCCCAGCAACGCCATGAAGCATATTCCGAAGAACGGAAGCATGCATTCTTTCTTTAAAAAGCTATCGAGGACCGAAGTCACAAAAGTTGTTTCTTTGTGACGACCAACTGCTCAAAGACCGCCAGGCCTGCGCGGAACGCGCAGCACAGCCACAGCGAAAGCTGGGAGAGTGGCCTTTCTGGAGCCTTTTTTAAACACTCTTGGGGCAACTACTACAAGCGCACTTGCATGGTACCCACTACGCCATAAATCATCATAATTTTTGTGTAGCGGGAAAAGCGTCTACTATGCCATTTTTCGTCATTCTTCACAAAAGCGCGGTACCCGCTACGCTCTTTGTAACGCATTATGTGCACTTTGTTGATGCTGCGGCTGACGACGATGAAGAATTATGCCTGATGCTTTTGTAATGGGTTGGAGCAGTGAACGACCCACTTGTCACGCAATTCGCATTGTGTGACGCCTGGTTGTTACTTTACTTTTCTAAAACGCTTTACAACACACGTTAACGCGATTCCTTACCCGACATGAAGTCTTCATAGGGTCAGTTTGCAACGCAGTTTCAAGCAGCGGCGTAGCTCAGTGGTAGAGTGCTGGGCTGCAACGCAGAGGGCCCGGGTTCGATTCCCATTCTGTCATAGGTGTTTTTTATTTATTTAGTTTTTTTCTTATTTCGTGCGATATTGGTTACCGGACACCGGCGGTGGCGGCGGCGGCCGCGGCGGACAACTACGGCGCAGAAACGACCCTTGTTGTGATCTCATAACAGCTTTCGCTGTAAAACATCAGCAACGAGGAAGGGACACGAGGCGTTCAACACAATGCGTTGGCGGGCTAGTTGGTGTGAATCCGTTGTCATTAAAGCGCGTCGTCCTGTCGTCTTTCTTATGGTGTCGTTTCGTGCTAAAAAGTAATCACTATGGAGACGAACCGTAAGTGCGTTTTCCCATTGGTCAGTCGGCTTCGCTAATGATGTGCCCCTCATCGTGATTAGCTGAAATTTTCGCCTAAGAAAATTTTTAGCGTAACACGTTTTGATGAATACGGGCCCAGGAGTCTTACCGCTTAGCGTTCTCTCAACAAGAGCACCCTGCGCCGATGGAATGGTACTTCCAGCGAACCGGTAATATAAATCGCACCCGCGATACGGCAGGCCGATCGGGCAGCTCTGTGAATGGCGCAACAGTATAGCGCGCCTAAATGCGACCTGAAAGTCCTAGCTGGCACACGAATCCTTCGAGCAACGCCTCGGCAGCAAAAGCCATAACACTTTTACACGTCTCGGACCCCGTGTTCTTTCCTTACGGTCCCCTCCGCACACGCTCGCTTGCGCCGCGGGACGCAGCAAAAGCCAGCCACCCGGCGTGCTCGTTTGCGCCCGGGTAGGCCTGCCGGGTAGGCAGGAAAGCGACACCGTCATTATGGCCGCCACTACAGGAATGCGAGACTGCGTCGTTCTGTCGTGGCGCCGTGGCATTACGACGCCGACAGCACTACTAAGAACGCCGGAGGCGTTAGGGCAGGGTGGGGGGGGGGGTGACTACAAGAGGGAGGAAAGCAGGGTGTGTGCCGCAACGCAGCTCTTTTACGCCGCTCCACCGACGTACGGACCGAAAGGTGGGAGCTGTCGCGGGTAGACTGCCGCGACGGGCCAACGAAACGGCCAGGAACAAAACAGAAGAACGGGGTGACCGGGGTCGGCCTGGCGGGCAATAAATTGTCCCGACGCCCGATAGGGGTCGCTTCTAGCGTAGTCCCCAGCAGCAGCGGCGGTGGCAGCCGTCTCGTTCCTTATGGGCTCCCCACGCCACCCTGCCAGTTTCTTTCTGCTTCGCGCGCGCTCTGCTTCACCTGTGTAGGTGGCGCCACCGGTGGCGGGGACGGCCCCCCTTTTTTTGGCGCTACACCTTAGGCTATATACCTGCTTCGAGGCAGTGCCTCGTAAAGCCGTTTCCTCCGGAGAAGCGGTCCCCTCCTTCCCCCCTCTCCCTCACCCTTTTCCTCCGCATTCACCTTCTATAGGGAAGCCCGCTACAACATCACTGCCGCCACCTTTTCGGGCAGTCTAGACGGAAGAGTAAGGAACCAGGTGTAAGGGTTGACGGCTGTATCTCCCCCCCACTGCTCCGTTTTTCCCGCCCCATCTCTCGTACTTCCGTTTTATCGCCCTGGCACGCCCGCTTTTGCGACCCAGCGTTAACGCTTACTGTTCCCCGAGCGCGTAGTTAGGTGCAGTACGTGGACCTGAACCCAGGAGAAGATGCCTCGGGGGGGATTCGGTGAAAAGGAGGTGCGGTTATTGAGTGCTCGGTCGGAGATCTGCGGCGTAAATATGCCTCGCCTTTTCGAATCTAGTAGGCAATTTATCGCGGCTTACGTAGTCGCTCCAGCTTTGAAGGCAAATGTTACCCTTTTAAATTTTATTTCGAAAGTCCCGTTTTGCTATTTGCGGGCCGCCTTGACCAATAGAGTGGCTTGTGGCGTCCGTTCTCGCGTACAATTCTAGTGCGATAGCTGTAACGCTCTTGAGGAAAACAGTTTTACGCGTGTTGTTAGCCTCCGGACACCGAATTCATTAACTTTTTTTTTTATGAAATACCTGCGCTAACAATAGAGTCAAACGTACTCTGGACATGGAACCTCGCCCAAACTCATCATGACTTTTGCAACACGACCACCGATAGGTCTGGAGAGATACCATGACATTTGGATCAGCCTTCGATCCGGTAAAGATCATTGTACTCATTAATCGGGCCTCAACCCCAACTGCAATGGGCAAGAAATAACTTACAAGGACGAAAAAACAAAACTTCCGTCATTGCACGCGCTACGATAAGCGAAACGTAGTTCACCAATAACGTTGACCCTCCGGGCAGCGTCTGACCGCGTATCGTATCCCGGCGAAACCAACTAGTTAGGTGAAGTTAAGGAAAATAAAAGCTTCCATTACTGGACCACTGGGTGAACCTTCGCAGACACTTAAGAAACGATGGATGTTCGCCCCGGGTTTGCAAAAATTGAGACGGTTACAGCGGAACAGCCCGCGATGCGGTTCGTGTAATGTCAGTGTTGCTTTCTTTCTTTTAAAAGGACACTAAAAGCAAACGATAAATTAGGTTATATTAGTAAATTATGCTCTGAAAACCCCAGTGTCATTAATGTCGTCCCAGTAGGTTTATTAATAGACGAGGATATCAATGTAAAATTATTCACTTCTAGATTTACTGCCGTAATTTGCGACGGTGACGTCACAAATTTCCAAGTTTGTGTTTCTTTTTTTTTTCGTATTTTGGCCACATTGGCTGAACGAAATTTGTTGAGATTTGAATCGTTAAGTCCCGGGCTCCTTGAGAAGAGAATGTGTTTCATTTTTGCGGATTGGGAACTGCGTAGGGCACTAGTAGACGCCGTCAAAGTCTATGACGTCACAGCGACTCGTGCGGGAACCTCAAGATGGCGTCGCCACCCGCGTTTTCTTTGTGCGCGTTTTCTCGCTTACCAAACGTCTTCTCGCAGAAAAGCGTGGTGTTTTTTTGGGTTTTCCTCGAACCGGTAATTTACTGATGCGAAAAATATCGTTTTTCTCTTTAGTGCACCCTGTTCTCCTCGCTCTCTTCGTTGACTGAGAAGTCCAACGGTTGCGTGGCTTCATGCGCGCAGCACCCAACTGCTACCCGACCATCTGGACAAGGTAGTTAGCCCGAGGCACCGACCGAAGGGCCCACCTATGGCGTCCGCACTCCTTCGCCGGCTGCTGACCTGTCGGGGCTTTCATTTCGCTTGTTTGCTTCGGCGACAGGGAAAAAGGAAAGCCTGTGCTCTTGGCGGCTTCTATTATGGACCTCCCGAATACGCCCCCCCCCCCTCCTCCGCAAGAACTCCCTTACCGTTCACCCCAACCTCTGGCTACACTTGGCTGTCAGTCGCGGCGGCTACATCGAATGCCTCCTCTTCTCTTTTTACGGTGTTCGCGCTGCACCCGATGTCACCTGCAGGGGGGTGTTTTCTATTTGGGCCTCGTGGAGAGCCCCGAGTAAGATGGCTTCTTCTTCCCGCGTAAGGAGAGGGATCGGGAAAGAGGGCAGAGGTTGCAGCCTGCGGTTCGGCGTCTTCGACGCGGCGCGCCCCCGGAAAACAATTGGGGAGCACGGGGGGAGAGGGGGGATAGACGCGTCGGGTGAGCGGGAAGAGCTGTCAAGGAGCCGATAGGAAGAGGCGGCTTCGGTGAATCCCTAATTTTATTGCCCAGAACAGAAGACCCGGGCTGGCGGATGGCGCGGGAGATTTCTCGCGCACAAGGCGTCGGGGAAGGTTTCGGGTTAGAGCGTTTTACGGCAGTGTTTTTTTTTGTTTTTGTTTTCTTCGTTTTGTTTCCTGGAGGTTTGATATTGTAGATGCGGCGAGTAAGCTGTGTAATATATATACGGACGGTGTTGTAACAGAGGAGAGCTGAGATTGTAGGCTTGATGTTCTCGAACCCTCTTGGCCCGTTGCACTTGCGAAAGCATTTCAGAGAAGACTAAAGCTGAAGAAGAAAGAGTGCAGCACGGCGTTGCTGTGAGGTCAACAAGAAGACGCGCCTGCTACGCACGATTTTACGAAAGACACACGGGCACACCACGTGCACCTTGGGCTGTTAAACGAATGTTTTGTTTCCTTTTTGTTTGTTTTTTTCTGTTTGTTTTTCATCAAGACGTGAATTAACAAGGTCCCGAAACCTCGAATGCCCCAACCTAACCGCCTTCAAGTGTATGTGTCTACCGCAAGCGTGTTCATTTATCTGTTGAATATACAAAACCGTACAGTTAACCGTTCAGTACTTGAGGCACCGAAACCCATCCGCGAAAATATTCTATTAAGGCCAGTCTGCGGGTAGAGTGATGAACAAAAGAAAGTTCGGACGACTTATCTCTTCCCGATTTATGTTGTTGTTATACAGGGTGTTTCAAGAAATGTGTCCACTATTTTTTTAAAAATCAGCAAAATGCGATATTTTCTCGTTGTCTTCACAATTGCTTTTTCTGCAGCGGCAGGCATCTTAAGATGGATGAAAACATGATTTGGGACAGTAATTAAGAAAGTTAAATTAATTAACTTTTTAATTAGCGGAGTTAGGTGGTTAAGTCCAATAGGAGAATTGAAGTCCTTCATGCGAAGAACCCCTTTCAGCTTTGAGATTTCGAAAAAGCGACCTCTATTAATTATTGTGGTGTAATGGAGTTAAGGCAAATTCAGCGGCCAAACCGAAACCCAAGAACCGATGAGCGCAACAAGCAGACGACTAGAATGACGTCACTGTTCAAGACAACGGTTACATATGTGCAGTGCTTCACCGTTCGTTAACGTATGTGCGTCATGCGTGCTACTACTGAAAGCGCAGCCCACACACTCACACAAAGAATTCAATAGATGGTTTATATAATGACGTTCACTTATTGTGGACGTCTCAGACGAATGTGGCAGTTGCGCTCTTCCGCGTTTCGGTTTTGGTTTGGCCGCTGAATTTGCCTGAACTTCATTACGCCACAATAATTAATAGAGGCCGCTTTTTTCGAAATCTCAAAGCTGAAAGGGATTCTTCGCATGAAGGACTTCAATTCTCCCATTGGACTTAAGCACCTAACTCCGCTAATTAGAAAGTTAATTAATTTAACTTTCTTAATTACTGTTCCAAATCATGTCTTCAACCATCTTAAGATGCCTGCCGCTACAGAAAAAACAACTGTGAAGACAGCGAGCAAATACCGCATTTTCCTGATATTTTTAAAAATAGTGGACACATTTCTTGAAACACCCTGTATAGACCACGAGCACTACGATCGAGAGCAGGGCTGCCGTTGGTGGCTACTTTGCGCCAAATTGGCTACTTTTGGACCCCGTTGGCGACGAAAATTTCCAGTTGGCGCCATGGCTCTTCTTTAAACTTGTGGTTTTACTTATTCAAAATGGTTTTATTTATTCATCAATAGTAAAGACTCTGTTGATAATACCGTTTCTGTTCTATTTGGCTAGAAATTGGGCGATACTATCAAATGACAAGGCTACTTTGGCTACCTTTGGCGTGAGTTCTGGCTCCTTTTCATGTCCACCCAACGGCAACCCTGATCGAGAGACCTGTTTCGGTAGTCTTATCTATCCGTCCTGCGTATTCTGTGCATTCATTTGATTCCCGATTATTTTCGTAAAAACAGAGCTATCGGTGGCAATAGAGACATGTCGATCGTATACCCAACGCACTTTAATCCGTGCTGAACTATATAAGTGAAACGCGCTTTGGTTCTTGTCCCTGGCGCATGCCCAATGTGAAGGATCCTGCTCGCACAGCGTAGTTCGCATCTGTGAATAGTATACAATAGCCGCTGATTGGACAGCATTGCTCATGACGTAACTGTTCGTATATTTCTCCATTAAACAACTTTTCATCATGTCGTTCCTTTTGCAAATGTTTATCTGTGTTACATTTCGGACGAGTCATTTCATTTTTCGATGCGACCACGTGACCAATTATATATATATATATATATATATATATATATATATATATATATATATATATATATATATATATATATATATATATATATATATATATATATATATATATCACTACAGAGGTTATATTGTTAGTGAGACTCGAAAACAGACATAAAAACCATCCATGTCTACATTTGAATTTTTCCCTTGCTCTTGCTTAACATGCCCACCTAATCTTTTCTTACAATGTAACCGTCCTTTGTACGCCTACATATATATCTTGCTCTTTTTTTTTCTTTTATCAGAAAAGAGGGTGGGCGTACGTTCGAATTTTTACCAACTATAGCTCAACACTCTGTCGTCCTAAGCAACACTTCTTTTTTTTTCTTTTTTTTTTTCCTCTTTGCTGACGACCCTTTTGGGACGCCATAGAATCGCGAGCGCCTGCGCTCGACTGTTGAAGAGGCACACCACGAGCGGTGCATCATCAACAGTAGATTCAAGCCTGTGATTAGCGCGTGTCCCCAAAGACAACAGCGCACGAAGGAAAAAAAATGACACGCACAGTCGCGCATGCTCCGAGAGAGAAAGAAAGAAAGAAAGAAAGAAAGAAAGAAAGAAAGAAAGAAAGAAAGAAAGAAAGAAAGAAAGAAAGAAAGAAAGAAAGAAAGAAAGAAAGAAAGAAAGAAAGAAAGAAAGAAAGAAAGAAAGAAAGAAAGAAAGAAAGAAAGAAAGAAAGAAAGAAAGAAAGAAGCAAGATCTTGCGGTTGGTGAGCCGTGGGCCATAAGCGCCAGTGTAATTAGCCGCCGCCGCTTCGTAGTCGCTCATTTGCCCCGCCCCATCGTCTCTCTCCTGGCTTCCTTTCTTTTCTGGCATTTTTTTTCTCTTCTTTTTTTTTTTCTTCTCGCTGGCGTCTCTTTTCGTATGGTTTGACATCGTGTTTACGCAGATCCTGCGCTGCCGCCGCATTTTGCTCTACTTGTGCTCTAGTTAAGCGCGTTTTTCAGTCATCTTCGATTATCTCTAGCACAGTTCTGTATATATATATATATATATATATATATATATATATATATATATATATATATATATATATATATATATTTGTGTGTGTGTGTGTGTGTGTGTGTGCTACAGCTCAGGTTCAGCTACGATTTGTTCAGGATCAAGCCGGGTAGCTGCTGATGTTTAGAGAAGATAAACACAGTCCTCTTTATATATATATATATATATATATATATATATATATGTGTGTGTGTGTGTGTGTGTGTGTGTGTGTGTGTGTGTGTGTGTGTGTGTGTGTGTGTGTGTGTGTGTGTGTGTGTGTGTGTTCATTTTGTGAGCGTGAAAGAGGACTGTGTTCATCATCGCCTGTGCATCTTGATCTCATATATATATATAAGCCATTGACAAAGCGTTTCTTAATTACTGGAACTCTTTCTCTTTTTTTTTTTGGAATACGTGGAATGCGCAACAGCTAAAACGTATTTCCTTATTTCGATAACGTGGTTCTAATTAGTTTTCGACGCTGTCAATATCGCACTTTCTATGCCATTAGCAGTCTCGGCAGGTACCAGTCTGCTTACAATACGTCCACTAATTTGTGCCCAGCCTTTTTTTTTTTTTTTTTTTTTTTTTTTTTTTTTTTTTTTGTGCTGTGCGTTCATATGCGCTACGAAATCATCTATACGGTTAAAACGACAGTACTTTTTTTATAAAGTAAGAGAATCCTCCCTAAAAAGTAATATAGAACCGTTTGTAACAAATATTAACTGTGCAAAGAGGGGAAAACAGCTTTGAACTTTAGACGAGCACCAAGGAAGACAGAGGGCGAAAGGTGCTGTCTTCCTAAGTGTTAGTCTAAAAGTCAGCGCTGTTTTGCTTTCTTTGCACAATGAACCAAATCGCCCAAGTCTTAACCCTAGCAAAAAGAATATGAATTAGAACATTGAAGTGTTTCCCAGCTGGATACGGTTGATTGCGGTCGCATTTCGATGGAGGCGAAATGCTAGAGGCCCGTGTACTGTGCGATGTCAGTGCACGCTATAGAACATAATAATAATAATAATAATATCTGGGGTTTTACGTCCCAAAACCACGCTATGATTATGAGAGACGCCGTAGTGGAGGGCTCTGGAAATTTTGACCATCTGGTGTTCTTTAACGTGCACTGACATCGCACAGTACACGGGCCTCTACCATTTCGCCTCCATCGAAATGCGACCGCCGCGGCCGGGATCGAACCCGCGACCTTCGGGTCAGCAGCTGAGCACCGTAGCCACTGTTCCACCGAGGCGGACACACGTTATATAACAGCAAACGGTCGAAATTTTCGAAGTCCTCCACTACGGCGTCCCTCGTAATCATATCGTGGTTTCGGGACTCGTGGAATCACATGGCATTCGTGGAATCATATCGTGGTTTTGGATTGCGTGGTTGAATGCTGCTAAATAAAAGTTGTGCGCTAATACGAAGGACGAATAAAAGAATTGATTCGTGACGCGAGATATTCGTTTGCTTTTGTGCTAGCACCGAGTTTTTATGTGCTACATGTTACACTTTTGGTCGCAAACTATAATTGCAGAGCAGCAAAATTTCCGCATGGGCAGCCTGAGAAAAAATTTTTTCTAAAATGCTGCCCGCGGTCTATCATGCACTATCCGATTCCTTGAGCTCCCTTGAGTCGCGCGTACACTTACCGCGGAGATATTCGTTTTGAAGAAATGGATTCTGGCGTCGGCGGCGTTGAGCCTCTGCTCGGACAGGATGGATGGATGGATGCTATGAGCGTCCCCTTTATAACAGGGGCGGTGACATGTCTGCCACCAGGCTCGAAAAAAACTTTCTTTTTATGGTGGCCTAATGCCTTATCTACATTGATTAAATCTATGTTATTACAGCAAAGAAAAATATAAGTTCACGGTCCATCTCTGCTTCTTAAGGCAGAATGACCTTATTTTCCCCCTTCTTCATTTTTGTCCTTTGTCTCTACTTTTCTGCCACCAATACTCTAACCGTCTCTTACTTATTTCTATCGCGGACGTGTTCAGCTTTCCATTGTTGTCCCTAAAACCCAAGGCTTCATGTGGACTCGTGTCCACACGTATATCTGGGTGGATATCGCCACATTCAATCAGTACATGTTCCATCGTTTCCTTAGTTCCCCCCACAGCATGTACATTGTTCTTCTTCGTTACAGAATCTCGCTTTATAGCTACGCGTTCTAAGGCAACCCGACCTTGCCTCAAACAGTAAAGCGCTTCCCCTTGAATTATCATAAAACCTCTCCCTCCTTATTTCGTTTTTTCCCTTTCGGTAGTCACTGAGAGCCGGCTTCTTTTCCATCGCTGTCATCCAATAAGTCCTCTCCGCCTCTCTGACTTTTCGCTTAATGCTCCTTGTTGCCATGTCGCCCACACTGCTAGCCGTATATTTACTGGTGAGCCTCCTAGTTCTTTTTCTCTCCACTGCGTGTCGACGCTTTTTCTATACAAATACCTGAAAACCTTCCCTGCCCATCTACTCTCCTTCATTTTCCGCAGCCTCTCTCTTCAAATCTAATTTTGCTCTGAGCTTCCCTCACTTCAAAACCTGTCCATCCCATATCACCCTTTACAGCCTCATTTGTCGTCTTCCCGTGAGCGCCCAACGCGAGGCGTCCCACAGTCCTTTGATTTACATCCATTCCAGATTGCACCTCTGACTTCATGCACACCACTGAGTTCCCAAATGTAAGCCCCGGAACCATCACACCCTTCCACAGCCCTCGAAGCACCTCGTACCTATTGTATCCCCATAACGCTCTGTGCTTCATGATTGCAGCATTCCTCTTTCCCTTTGTTGCCGATGTTTCTCTTGTACCTCCATATATCTATCCCCCCTCATTTACCCACACTCCGAGGTACTTGTATTCGCTTACCCTCGGTATTTCTTGGCCCTGTATTAAGACCGCATGGTCTTAACAGCTCGTTTAGCAGCAGCGCCAGGCGACGCACTTACAGCAGTTGCGTCGCTCGTTGTTCATAAAGAACTGGCTGAGACTATTTTGCATATAGGTACACGGTTTACATTCAGAAGAGAAAGCTGCGAGTATCGTGACAATTTCGTGCCGCCCATTACACATCAACCGCCGCAAACGAAGCGTAGCCGCGACTGCCTCGCTAACCGGGAGACCAGGGAAGGCATTGCGTGGGCGCGTTCCACAACAGCCGCCGCAGACGGGCCTCCGTTCATGCAGCGCTTTCTTTCGCTGTATGCTATCGGTGGACACCCTCGCATACGTTAGTGATGACGTCATCAGCAACCGCACTACGGCGCACGCTGCTGTGGCGCCGCGGGTGGCCACCGCGGGACCTGTCGCCTCGCCACAGTCGTTCCCTCCTCCTCGCGCTCTCCTCGCTATCGCCGTCTTTCATCCTCCGCTGCGCACCACGTTCGCTCTCTTTCGTCCTCGTTCACTGTGTCGTTACGACGACGTCGACGTCACTCGATGCAAGAACGGGCGCCTAAGAGTTGCGCTCTAAAGAAAAAGATTATCTGATGACGTCTCTATGACGTCACATTATGGCGTCATCCCATAAGATCATCGTTTGGCTCGAAGGTGGGCCGATCACGGAGGCAATGCAAAACCACGTGAGATGCAGAAAGCTTGCAACGCCTCCGATCAAAGGTTTCGGGGAAGGATGATCAATACAATTAACTGATAAGAAGAAGAAGATTATTATGATGATGACTTTCGCCGTCGAGTCGCCTTAAGCGGATGCGTAAGGAACCGTGGGTCTTATTTGATACGTGTTCGACCATCCATGAAATCGCACCAATTGGATTTTCCTTCGCTGTCACTATTCCTGCTTAACAGCTGCGTGTGTTGTCGCTAGCACTGTATATGAGTCAAACGCGATAATCAGTTGCGATATAAACAACCGTAACAACCGCAGCGTACTTGACAAGGCCCCACATATATTGAAGCAGCTTCAGCAGTGAGGTCAAGCGACCACCTTTAGGCATTAGGATACCTACGTCACCACGAAGCGTGGGCGTGCGCGGGCTTCCTAATCGTACCGTCCTCTCAAAGCATCCGCTCACGCAACTCCTCCCCTTTGCAACGTCACTTCCGGCTGTGAGTTAGAACTGTATTCTCGTGTAATAGAAGCGCTAAGAAGACAAGGACAAGAAAGTGCACTACACGAGCGCTTAGTCACAGCTGAGAGCTTTATTGCTTGGAAGAGACAATATATATACCTGAGCCCGAACTAATACCCGCGCATGCGCACCGTTGCTTTCAGTTGTGAGTAAGCGCTCGTGTTCTACAATTTATTGTCCTTGTCTTCTTAGCGCTTCTATTATACAAGAACGATCCAGCACCAACTATCTCGCCTTTACGTTTTAGATGTGAAGCATCTTATGACGAAGCTTAATCCGGTGGTGGTGTGCGGCGTGACCACCCTTACTGCGCATGCGCAAACCCTTTCAAAAAAATAAAAATGAAAACCTCCTCTCCCCCCCTCTCTCTCTCCTCTAGGCATCCCTCCCCGCGGCAACCACACCCTCACTGCGCATGCGCCTTCCCTCCTCTCTCCTTCTACGCTCCCCCCTCTCTCCTCTAGGCATCCCAGCCCACGGCGTCCACTCCCACTGCGCATGCGCGTCCCCCCCTCTCTCTCCTACGCTCTCCCCCTCTAGGCATCCCTGCCCGCGGCGCCCACCGCTCCCACTGCGCATGCGCGTCCCCCCTCTCTCCTCTCCTACGCTCCTCCGCCCTCTCTCGCCTCGCGAGGCCGACGCAGGCAGCGTCTGCTAGCGAGTTTCTTGGTTGACAAAACCGACTGCTCGCGCTGCACAACCGTTCACTGGCCGTATATATGGCAATGGATCTTGACCTCCATGCTGGTGCCGGTGGGAGATTTCTCCTGTGCGTTGTTGAACAATAAACATTTTCGCAGCGTGCGCGTTAACTAAAAGCGGACTGCGGGTCTCTGTGTCCAGTCGGAGTCTTCTGTCTCTCATTGCCCATTAGCAGCGATTGGCATGTTCCAGTAGAAAACACCGCTCCATCACTGCGTGCTTAGCGCCTCCCCAGTTTTCTCTCCTGCGCAACGCTGCGATGAGCGCCAGCGTCAACGCCGCCGCCAGTGTAAGCGTTACGCCCCGCTGCTTCACATCTACACATGGTTCCCTTTAGCGGGAGATGGTGTAATTTTTTGTTAGAACGTTAGCTTCGAGCACACGTATTTCATATTTTCTCAAACGCTTTTCCCAGTTCAATGTCTCCATCTGCCATTCTGTTCACATCGTTCTCAGTTACTAACTCTCTCTCTCTCCTCTCTCTCTCTCTGTTTCTGTCTCTCTGCCCTACTTAAATGCTGACTCTCACATGTGACTACCTCCGGTCGCGCGACCATTTGTGGCTGGCGACTCAGAAACGACAAAAGGTGACCAATGTTCGCCCCGAGCATTTGTGCTGTAGAGATTACTAGAATATTTACTAAAGGGAACTGTGGGGCTGTGATCGTTCGGCCACCGTAGGAAGGATGGGTGGTACATAAATTTGCCTAGTCTTCATCGTTGCGGCTTCGAACGCACTTGTGGCTTTGTTTAACGCTGTCTTTTGGCTTTTGTTTCGGATAAAATAATGGCTCATTGGGAACCTCGCGAAGTGATTTGAATTCGTCAGCCTAAAATTGTCAAGGTGGGGAAGTGGGACGGTTGGACTTCGTCTCTCGCGACAAAGAGGCTTCAGGCCACTCGGAGCCCGCACGTAGCCGAAAGAATAAAACTTAGGCAAATCCATATACTACCCGTCGATTCACACGCTGGCTCAAGCACCGTGCGCTACAGCTCCCATAGACACTAGCGCCAGAGTTCTCTCCAGTGTATATTAGAAACTGTACGACTAGTGCGACCTAGCCATCAACACACCAATTCGCATCTCGTCGCATTGCCATTTATTTATTTTTATTTATTTCAACATACTTCAACCCCGAAGACCTATCGCAGGAGTGGCAAATACAATACATAAAAGAACATCGCAGGAGTGGGCAAATACAGTACATAAAAGAGCATAACAAAAAGCGCTGAACATCACTGATTAGTAATATACAATAAGAAGTCATCAAGTGATGAAGATCGAACATAACCAGGCAGAGCATTCCGCAATTCCATAGAATGAACAAAAAAAAAACTATATTTCAACGCCATCGAACGTCACCATTGTCTCGTAAAACAAGCTGACGTCACGTTCCTGCGTCATCTGACTGGTGCAGTGGTACGCGGCGCTGCGATCGCGCGACTGGAAACGTCTAGCAGCAAGCGATGGAGTCAAAGCACTTACTCTTCCGACCAGAACGGTCATATGCGACCATTGCGACCCAACTTCGGCTGCGCGACGACCGGGTGCTATTCGCAAGTGAGAACGAGCCTTAACTCTAGCGCATTCTTGGCTCATGATTAGCAGGGAGTATTCCTATTAAAACGCCGGCGTGGCTGCTGATTAAGACAGAGTCGTCGCCTTCGAACGCGCGAGCAGCCTTGCCGGCTGGGTATGCTTACGCGGTGCTCGTCCTGTAGGGGGCGCGCACTGACATCTCCTAGCTCCCAAGCACAGAGAGCACTGCTGCCCTGGCCACACGTGTAACCACCTCTTCTAATGAAAGAATAACATGGTGGAATAGCATCTCTCTCTCTCTCTATATATATATATATAGCATCTCTCTCTCTCTCTCTCTCTCTCTCTATATATATATATATATATATATATATATATATATATATATATATATATATATATATATATATATATGAGAGACAGATCCGAGGATTGACGTGTATAATGCGTTTATAACGTCGCCGCGTGTCATGAAGTGCGGACGCTTGTACGTACGCTTCCGTCATGCGAACGCTCTACGAGAGCCTGGGCGAGGAGTGGCTGTCTTTCCATGTAGTGGCAGGGTAGCTTTTTTGTGTGTGTGTGTTTGGTCGTGGTAACCAGTGCTTTCATTTTTGTTTTTGTTTTTTTTTTCCTGTCGCGTTGTTCCTTCTCCGTATCCCCTGTGTCTCTGTCCACGGGACCGCTATGTTATTCTTTCATTAGGAAGGACCGCCGTGCGCAACGCACATGCTGGAACAGATGGAGTGAAAGAAAGGAGAAAAAAAAAAGGCTCGCGGAATCGGGAAGTAATGCCCCCCCCGCCGACAGTGGCGGTATTTTTGCTTCTAGACGTCTTCATTAAGGTTTCTCCATTCTCCCTAAACTTATCGTGCGTTTATTTTATTTTATTTTTATTTTTTTTCTCGCTATTCTTTCGTACCTCTCCTATGCACTGTCTTCATCCCATCCTCTACGCACACTTTAACCTTACCGGATGGTTTTGTTGCTCTCGATCGGCTGGCAACGGCACGAAACGCGACCGAAGCCTGCAGGGGAGCCGGTAATTAGAGAGTATGCGCGATGGTTGCGTAATTAATACCGAGTCACATGCAGGAGCTTCTCCGCCGGCGAGTTTCACGGATGACGAGCTTTTTCCTTGTTGCCGCTTCACTTTGCGTTGTTTCTTCGGCTCATTCATTTGTTCTTCGTAATCCCGTTTTTTTATTTTATTCCGTGTCTGAGGAGAAAATTCCCTTGGGCCCCCTTTTAAGGGTTCACGAGCTCTCAGCTTTGTTCGATCTGTTTTTCTTTCGCTTTTTTTTTTCTCTCCACATCATTGTTTGCTGCTGCCGCGCAGGTTCGAACAGAATTCTGGTGCGTGCCTCGGGCCTAGCTTTCTTTTTTCTTATTTCTGTTTCGTTCCTAGTGTCTTTAAGGTTTGCGCTTGCACCGCCGAACGTGCGTCTTAAGCAGCTGTGCCCGAGAACGAGGCCTATTTTTCATGTTTCTTGAATGCTGTTGTACGCAGCTATTTATTTGATTTATGTGGTTCATTCATTCATTCATTCAATCAATCAATCAATCAATCAATCAATCAATCAATCAATCAATCAATCAATCAATCAATCAATCAATCAATCAATCAATCAATCAATCAATCAATCAATCAATACATCCATTACTTCAGTGAATTTACCTACTTGAGCTTCTTGGTGTCTACTGTTGCTAAAGGCATACATGCACTACATACAGTACAATGGGCGGCACTGTTTACTGTGCGAACATATCTATTGCAAGAAGTGTCGCTAGCCTCCACAGAGCTGACTGCTGGGTATGGAAGGAGAGTATAGTGTTATAAAAAATTAAGGTAGCCTCGCCCTTAGTGGTGCCAAGCCTGAAGGAGGTGCGGAGCTCGGCAGCCTTTTTTGTTTCTCTTCGGTTTTCTCGTTCTTTCCTCCTCTTTTTCTTTCTCTTCTCCTTTTACTTTTTTTCTGTCTTTTCTTTCTCTCTTTATTTGTTGTCATTTCTTCCGCTCTTTTTATTTATTTCTTTCTTTTCTCGCTCTTTTATTTTTCTTCCTATTTTTTTCCTTTCTTTCTCTCTCTTTCTGTTTCTCGCTTGCTTCCTTTTTTTTCTATTTTTAAACGTGGTTTTGCATGCGTTACTCCAAGCGACGGCAGCATACGGCAGCATACGATGACAGAATACGACAGCATACGACAGCCTGAGTCCATCAACATAGAGGCGCTCAAAGAACAAGAGGAAGAAGACTTCTCCTTGGCGCGAGCGGCACTCAATGCGCTACAGATGGCTATGCTATTTGTGGTTTTGCCTGCGTTACGCCAAGCTACGACAGCATACGATCACAGCATACGATAGCCCGGGCCCCTAAAGTGCTCCGCACTTAAAGTTAGAAGCACAAAAAAAATTGGGGGGACCCTTAAGCTTCGTCTTTAAGAGTTGAACGCGATAGCGATATCCCGTCCCTAGTGCGTACTTCAATCACTTAGTGCATACTATGTAATGGGTAGTATGCTTTAAACCAGGAGAAATTATGCGCGGCAAATGTGGGAAATGTTTTCGAACTTGCTATGCACCCACTACGTGGTGTTAAGGGGAATACGCGCAGTAAGGTGTGTGCCGTTTGTAACGGGTGGCTGGCTTTAAACCATGGAATCGTTATGATAGTCACATATTCTGACGCCCGATGGCAATGTACGCTTGTACCACGCAATAGTCCTGGGATATTACATGTTATATTTCGACGCCTATATAAAGGACGCTTGCGTTTGCGAAGCACGGAAGTTATTTTCACTGCATTTCCAAGCAGAGGAAGTTATTTTCACAGTATTTCCAGGCAGAGGCATGGCTGTGTGGTAGAACACCTGCTTGCCACGCAGATAACCCTCGGGTTCGGTCCTCACTCGGACCCGAAAATTTTTATTATTTATTTTATTTGCATCTTTCTCGATTTTTCGGTCACGGACAAGATGATGATTTTTCGGTCACGGACAAGATGATGATTTTTCGCTCACAACCAACGACGCCGACACCGACACCGACGCCGACGCCGGAATTTCTGCAAAACGAGCTCTTTAACGCTATCGCGTTAATACGGTTTCGCATTGTCTTTCGCGAGTATGCAAGGTTCCGTACGCGGAGTCGTGGTGGCACTGGAGTAGCTGCAGATCTCCTTGAACGTGAGCTGTGCTGCTGCCTGCACTGGGTGTGGGCAGCCACTTGCGTGTGCGACTCCGAAAAATGGCGCCGCTTACTCGAAACAAATTTCTCTAAAATCCGGCTTGCTTTTTACAGCGGATTCATCAAGCTTTTCGCTTGTACGCGTGGATCGTACAGAAAACTCGGGTGGGTATGCGCCACAGGAATCGGGTAAGCCCCACTACCGAGTAAAATCATTTATGAGAGCCATAGAAATGCGTCGGTGATGGGAAAAGGAAGTGAGAGTGAGAAGGACGGAAATGAGAAGGGGGAGATGGTGACGTATATCATAGCCATGTACAGCATAGTATATCAAGTATATCCATGCGCCAAAGCCCTGCAGATAAACAGGCCTTTTATCTGCACGGTTTTTTTTTTTTAAATGCGCATGGGCATTTCAGTTTTATCTCCGCAGTTTTTTGAGGCGCATGCCGACCGTTCTCACCTCTACGTTATCATGTACGGCGCATGTGCGTGTTGGTTTTCCTTTCAACCTATAGCTGTTATTTCAGTAAACTGTTGCTAGTCCTAGCATGCGTAGCAGGGGCGTAGCCAGAAATGTTTTTTTCGGGGGGGGGGGGGGGGGGGGCACCTCCTTGATTTCGGGGAGGGCACCTCCTAGAAATGGCCATTTTTCGCTCTGTATGCCATGGCGAAAAAAATTTTCGGGAGGGGGGGGGGGGCACGTGCCCGGTGTGCCAGCCCCTGGCTACGCCACTGATGTGTAGTCGTCAAAATTTCTCTTCTTGTGTACGTGTCGTCAAGGCTGGGTTCATCGATTTTCCAAGCTATGTACCAGCAGGCCCAACACCACACTATTCTCGCTACCTGCTGCGCATCTCCAATTAGAGCGAGCTGGCATGCAGTTTCACCCCGTTTGGCCACAGCTCGCGCGCTCCGTTTTACTTTCGGGGCACCTGTACATGAAACATGTAGCCAAGAATAGTTCTCACCTTTTTTTGCTAGCGTTTGCTTTACGTCGAGAGGAAAATCATTTTCGCGTGTTACGTGAGCCCGGCATCGACAACGTACGCGCGTCGAACTAAATGCGACGTACAGGTCCTGCCACTCTGTTCAACTTACGCAAAAAAAGCGACGTCTCTAAACTCCCTTTCTGGCTCAATATAAACGCTCGAAACAACAGCGCTAATAAACGCGCATACCCCGCCGCCCGCGCCTCATAGAGCGCTTAGAACTCCCGGTCTGTGCGCGGATTAAGTGAGGCCCTCTTTGCGTAAGCGTGGGCGGCGTTCGGAAGAGAAACGGTTTTCCCCGCGCCGCATGCACAAGCAACGTCGTCGACAGTGGCAGCTTGCAGATCAGGTTACGTAATCAGGTACTTACACAAGACGGTACAGACGGTCGACTATACGTGCGCTCCGTGAATGCCGCAGCGCTCTCACGGGTACCGCACTTTCCGCGATGTAACACCACGCCGCCGCCGCCGCCCCCCTCTACTCCCTTCTTTTTCCAAGTAAAGCTTGGTATGACTCACAGACATGAAGGGGGGAAAGATAGTAGGAGGGAGTGCCACGTGAAAAATTTTGACGATCTTGAAGCCCAGCCATGAAAAGTGAAACAGGAGCATGCTGGGAAATGAGCCCAGCGTATGGAGAACGAGGGGTGGGAGCGGCGTAAGGGGAGGTTGACTTGTGGAGGCTAGGCGCGCCCGCTCGTCAATTTTAGGGGCGAAGCTCCTATAGCCGCAGCTATGTCCCTGGCGCCGTGTACACTAGATGGCGATGACGATGACGCTGCCATCATGTCAGCGTCATCGGCTGTACGCTAGTTCGCATTGCTCCCGCTGTAGGCGCAGCTGTGCTGCCGCGCTAGTTCGATGACGATGACGCTGCCATCATGTCAGCGTCATCGGCTGTGCTATAATGGAAAGGACGCCCGCTAGATGGCGCGCCGCCATCTTCGCCGTGAGCTCAGTCAGCGAACATCTCCATGCAGCTACTCATCATGAACACCCCAGAGGCAAAAGCAGCGGCGCGGCTAGTCCCACACATGATGTCCCGTTACGATCTCTGGTGCAGCTCGTACGACTGTAAGCGTCCCACCACCGTCAGAGGGACCTGTATCGACGTTGCCACGTACTTCACTGACCACAAAGCTGTAATCTTCAAAGGGAAACGGGTCACGGAGCTCATTGGGAACAACCCTTCTTTGTGGTCCGTAAAGTAAAATATCATTATGTCTCATTATGTGTCACGTCTTTACATGATGTGTCGGCGAATGTTTCAAGGTTTTACCGATAAGCGTTGGAGCTTCGCCCCACTCATCAGCATTCACTTCGTGGAGATGGCCTGGAGTTTTTCTTTTTGTTCACGAGCACATAAAAAAACTTCCCCATCTCCCGCTAAAGGGAACCATGTGTGGATGCGAAGCAGCGGGGAGATGGTTAGCTTGAGCGAGAGAAACGTCGCCGCTCCCGTTTCGCGGCCCGGGCGCTCATCGCGGCGCTGCACAGGAGAGAGAATGAGGCGCGCGCGCTCCGTCATTTTCATACCGCGGAACTACCGTGGCGCTCCCAGCAGAGTATGCAGCTGTCGCACCACCTGTCGTGCGCGCCGCTCCGTAGAGTAGAGGATTCCTAGAGGAGAGGACGGGGGGGGGGACCGTAGGAGAGGAGAGAGGGAGAGGGGACGCGCATGCGCTGCTCCGTAGAGTAGAGGATTCCTAGAGGAGAGAAAGGTGGGGAGCGTAGGAGAGGAGAGAGAGGGGGGTGTGTGGGATGCGCGGGAAGGAGGGACGTACAAAGCCCCCCGCAAGCACATGCAAGCAAGATCAAGGAATGGAGTCAATGTGGGCGACAGACACCACCGGTAGAGCGCGTTATCCTTTGCTTGCACCCACCACCTGCCTAGCCATTGCTAAGCAGCCACTCTGTGCTCTCTGCCATGATTCTCATGACTGTGATGGTGGTTGACGGCCTTATTGTACTACAGTGTCTGGTTCGCATAGCGGCTGCTTCCCTACTTCATGAATGTGACCGGACGCGAGACGCGGGAAGGACGGACACAGCCCCGAGCATAAAATGCATCGCATCTAAAAAGGAAATGGAACAGGTGTATCATGGGAAGTGAGCACGAACGCGAGGAGCAAGCGGCTTTACAGCAGGTTGACTTGTGGACGCTACGCGTGCTCCCTCCTAGTTTTTCTTTCCTCTATGCTGACAGACTGCGGTGGTGGTGTCGTACGCGACAAAACCCGGCGCTGGCGAGCGTACAGAAATGCGGCCCTCGAAGGTGCGCAGAGCACATGCGTATTTGTATTCGCCATTTTCCAATAATCGATGCTCTCTCTGACGTGGAATTGTCGTCGATTAGCCGCCTCTGACACGTCAATCTGGTATTTTATCGAGATCACTCGTCATTTCACGCTGGCACATTTAATGGTTTGCCTGGAGGAGGTAAAACTTTATTCGACCAAGGGATTCGGTCACGTACGTCCCAGGGTCCCCGCACGACCCCACTGCGCTATGCGTTCATTAGTTCATGTAGTTCCATGACGTGGGCGGGTGTTTCAGCTTCACTAACGTCGTTTGTTGGGCTAACTGTTGCCTTCTTCATTTTAGATGCGAAGCAGCTATTTGACTCACGTGTGTAACGCCGTACGTTACGTAAGTCCGTACGAATGCCCCGCAACGCGTTCCCCTCGCCGTAGGTGTTGGAGCGTTGCCAAGTAGGTCACGCTCCCCCTCGCACGCTTCTCTCGCAGGTGCGCGCTGACCGTCACTCTCTCCCTCACCCGCAGCATGCTCGCGGCAGCGCCCGCAGCTGCCGGCTGCTCCGCCCGCTCGCAGCAACTCTGACCCGCCTCCCGTGTCTTTGCGTTTCAAACAAACGTTTACTCGAGTAAACGCTACACCGAGTTTCGCTTCAAACCGTTCTTCCAGCATCCGCGTCGACGCCCGTTTCAACCGGGTCAACGCCGTGCGCACCGCTGCTGCTTCGCATCCCATCAGGGTTGCCCTTCGGGGAGATGGTCCAAGTTTTTTAGTGGACCCGTGGCTAGTGGAATTTGCCCATTGTGGCGCATACCCGTTTTTATGATGGACCGTGACTACATGACACATCGTGACGACAGAAGACGCCGACAAGCCTAGGCATTAAGGTAGGGGTGTGCGAATATTCGAGTTTCGAATTCGAATCGAATAGTACCTAATCGAATAATTCGATTCGACTTTCGAATAGCTGGTATTCGAAGTTTCGAATAATTCGACCGGGCGAATATCTAAAATGCGACAAAGGCTAATGGTGCAACTTGGTTAGGGTGGGTGGCTAAAACAAACGCTAACATCGTTATGGTAGGCATTTTGTTAACACTTGCACAGATATCCGTGTTGAAAAGCAAGTGCATGTTTATGTTGAAGGGGATTATGCCATTTACGCGAGTAAAAAACGCAAGTAAAGAACTGTCAAGCCCTCCACATCACTTCCGAACCGAATGCACGGACTTGTAAGCGTAGTTGGGCCGCGTACTCGACCCAACTACCCAACACAGACATGCAGGTCGCGTAGTTGGGTCGCGTAAAAAGAAAACGTCCCGACTTTGGCCCGCGATACCCTCAGTGATCGGCTTCACTCGTGAAAATTTGTTCACGCTTTGCAGTCGCCACTGCCGCGCCGCACCACTCGTTCGTAAGCTCCCATCGTTCCTGCGCGCAGCTAAAAACCGAACAAGTACATAATAACGTTGTCAGCACGCCGTAGCGTCTTTATCTTTTCTTTGTTTTGCCATAACTGGTGGTACACGTGTCACGTAAAAATACTATTCGATATTAATAATTGATGGAGTTTAACGTCCTGAAACCACGATATCATTATGAGAGACGCTGTAGTGGAGGGCTGCAGAAACTTCTACCGCCTGGGGTTCCTTAACGTTCACCTAAATCTAAGCACACGGGCCTCGAGCACTTTCGCATCCACGAAAATGCTACTATTCGATTCGAATTCGATATTTTTGGCCACTATTCGGCACTATTCGATTCGAATTCGAGATCAATTTCGCTATTCGCACACCCCTACATTAAGGTGCTTCGTACCTAAAACTACCAATGACGTCCCCTATATTTCCCTGGCTTCATCATACGTTGGCTTTCACTATAGGTTGTGTCTCACAAAGTAACCAGCCCCTCGAACCATTTCGCTCTTTAGTTCTCACATTGGCAACGCTGTTTTTGGTACTTGCACGTTGACTTAGTCACAGTGACTTTGCATTGGTCTCGTATACTCTTCTTTTTCATTCTTTCTTGCTTTCGCTTCACAGGGTAGCCAGTCGTTCCTTTCTCTCTCTCTCTTGTGCAGGATTGGGCAGCCAACATTGGGCAATGGATAGTAAACCCGACAAGCAACAGTTAACCGAGGTTAGCGAATGTGCTCGCGTTGTGCGAGTACATAGGGTAGGCCTGACGAAATCGATAGACTCCTCGTCTGGTATACGTTACTGGTATACTATACATTACAGCGGTGCTGTAAATGGTATTTTCTGGTATTTTCTGGTATACGTTACAGCGGTGCTACAAATGGAACACTTCCTTAATTTGCGGCGTCCGTCCTAGAACAAGGAAAATAAAAACTTTGCGACCAGATCCGAGGAAGCGATGACGTCACAGATCGGCAAATTTTGAAATGGGTTGTTCTATAGAACGCTGCTCTGAGTGTTCAGGAAGGAGAAATTTTACTTCGCTTGTATTTGAAGGCGACAGCCGCACATCCCTCATCAAAGCGCGAAAACTTAACGTCGGCGGCGTCCTGCGGCGTCAGCACGAGTGATGCGGGAAAAAAAAATCATCGCATGATGGCGTCGTCACGTGACGCGAACGTGGCGCCACGGATCCCTAAAACTGGCGACGTCATCACTACGTCACTGACGTCGTCACATAACGTCGTCGCTTGGTCAAAAGGCCGATCACGGAGCCGATCACGGAGGCAATGTAAAACTAGGGAAAGGGAAGAAAGCTTGCAATGCCTTCCATCATGGAGGCAGTGCAAAGTCACATTATGTGCGCAAGGCTTTCGGGGGGGGGGGGGGGAGGAATGGGGGAGGACCAGTACATCGGCAGAGAAGAATAAGCAGGCTTTCGCCTTCGTATCGTCTAAGGCGAATGCTTAAAGGAGAACTGCCACGAATTTTAAATATTTTGGGGTTGTTGCTCTAAATAAAAACGCGGGTGTCGAGAACCCTAAAAAGAGTGTCGTGGTGCTTGGGAGTGCATTGAATATATTTTTAAAACAGCACTTTCGGTTTCGGTATCGAGAGAGTGGCTTCGCAGTGACGTGTCAAGAGAGGTCTGACGTCACGGGGAGACTGCAACTCGCGGCATACTAGCAACAGCTGCCTGTTTGCTGTCAGTCGCACGTGGTTCACGTAAACAACGACGAGCGAATTGTCGTCCCGAGACTCTGACAGTGATTTCTGCGATTTAGGCTGCATGTAGAGGCAAATTTCGCAAACCCAGTGAACTGTGTTGACTTGTCGTGATAATGTCCACTGCGGTGGGGCTGGCTCGCAGATACTGGGCGACGAACTTTAAAATAAAAGTAAAATATTTTGTACGTGTTGTCTGGCTCCGGTGTGTGGAGAGCGATGACAGTGCACACAATGGAAACGAAAGATGTCCCTTTTGGGGTGCCTCAAAATCGTGTCAGTACTCCCTTTAAGGGAGTTTCTCTCTGTGGAACTCAAGCTGAACGGTTGTGTCGACCGCGATCTCCTGGCGCGCTACGTGGCTCTCGTCGATCGGCCGCCGCCGTCCGCGATCCCCGGCTGCCTCGTAGCTCTCGCCGCATCGGTGCCCCGTCCTCGACCTCCATCGACCGTCTCCAAATCTTTTTCTCCTTATTTCTCTTCTTCCTTCCCTTCTTGTTGGGTGTGCTTGCGCCTTCGCCTTCCTTTCCGCCTTCTTTATCTTCTTTTACCTATCTTTATTCCCCCCACGTGCCCCTCCTCATAAGGCACTGCGCCGTGCTCCCTATAGGGCTGCAGAAATTAGGTGCCTTATTTCCTTTTCCTTCTAACCACTTACACACACTCCTTTAAGGGACCGAGTGAGTTTTTGAAGATACCTTTCCCCAATGCCAACAGCCATGCTCTTAGCCGACAAACATGAATATACACACCTGGCCTACGTACCTAAGCAGAACGCGGCGCCACTCGAGCGCTCGTCTCAAAAACTGCGGCGCCTCCATTCAGAAACCTAATTTTCTCGGTCTCGGCTCCTTCAGGCGCTGCAAATACGCGTGTTTGTCGCGTTGTCTTCGTCTTCTGTGCGTGTTTGGGCCCGTGATGATCGGCTAGCCGGCCACAGAAAAAAGGACGAGGAGAAGTAGGACCGGCGGCTGGCGCGCTTTTGTAGCGAATCCCTCGCGAAATGCGGGGACGGAGTGGCATGCGGTGTACCGTAAAGACTCGCGCTATAGACGCATGCGTCGTTTTCCTTCCTTTCTCCCATCCCTCCCTCATTTATTTATTTATTTATTTATTTATTTATTTATTTATTTATTTATTTATTTATTTATTTATTTATTCATTCATTCATTCATTCATTCATTCATTTATTTATTCATTCGTTTTTGTAAACTCTGTGTTTTATGAGTTCATTAGAAAATCACTGAAACATTTTACACGGTCTTTTACGTTTAGAACGCTGAATTGTTTTTTTTTTTAATATCAAATGTTCGCTTTTTTTTTCATTTTTCTAGTTTATTAACATGGTAGGTTCTGCCTGTTGTTTGTGACAATTGGGACCTCTTCCTGCATATTTACCTGTATTATATCGTCTTATTAATTTTCTAACAGAGATTAATTCCTTCATTTATTCATTCATTTCTAACCAAGCTTTTGTTCAATATTTATCAGAGGTGTTCTCACAGCGTTTATTGAAGTTGATTATCTCTTTGAGAAAAAGTGACGATAAAAGATGAAGTTTGGTTCTGCCCTGTATGCCATCGGGCTATGTTTGAGTCGTGAGTGGTCGTCATCATCGCAGTGTATATCTCGTTACTGTAACTATTGTCGTCGAAGCTATGCTGAGATACTTTCGCTCTGTAGAGGACTCGGAACAGACTGTTCGATGTAACACTTTTAGTTTCTTCTTCTTTTTGTCTCGAAATTGGAGCGACAAGCTCGAGCACGTTTCCTGACAGGCAAAAAAAAACAAACGGAATAAACCGGGTTTTCTTTTTCCTTTACCACCATACAGCTTAACATGAGCAAGTTTCTCGCCTCCTGACCCCTAGCATGCAAGGTTATATGTGAATCAGGCCAATAACACCGCTAGGTACAACGCGCACCGATTACAAAATTGACTAGTAACGAGTGCGCTTTCTGGATAGACTGATTGTCCGAAAGAAGGGGAATTCTTCGAGACACTTGTTTCCTTTTTGAGACATAACTGATAAAAACCAACATACAAGTCGGGCAAATAAAGCATAGAAACATTGTTTTATTATCCTTTCCATGACTTAATTGTCTGTTGGTTTCATTTGATTATATGATTGATTGATTGGTTGATCGATCGATTGATTGATTGATTGATTGATTGATTGATTGATTGATTGATTGATTGATTGATTGATTGATTGATTGATTGATTGATTGATTGATTACATCCAAAACCCCGATCTAAAATCAATACTCTGAGAGACGCCGCCTTGAAGTACTCCGCTACAATTTCGACTACACAACATTTCCTTCTCCTAAGTTTTGAAACATCATCTCGCGTTCAGTGTGAGCGCTTCTGGCATCCCAGAAATGTTTTCCTTTACACACGTCCGGCCTGCTTCGGTCCCACGTAAGAACGCGCCCGTATTATACGCGAGTGCGTGCGGTACACGGATCCGCCGTCTCTCACTCTCGTCTCCTTTCCTCTGCACTCGCGTCGCTTTGGCCGCGTGTTCGCAGCAGCCGCGCTCTGCTTGCCGTCTCCGCTGAGAATAAGCCGCCGCTGGTGACCGGTGGCCGGCCGGCCGGCGCGCCGGACAATGCGCCGTCATCCCCGTTTGTCGAGCTCAGGGGAGTGAAACCGAAGCCCGTTTTTATTTCTTGTTCTCGACGATTCCACCTTTTACATCGGCCACCACCCTTTCTTCCGTATCTTCTTCCGTTTTTTCGTTTCTACTTCCTTCCTTCCTTCAGAGCATGTGGTGCAACGGGACATTGGTTATATCTTCGTCGAGGGATGCAAGCGCATACGTAGCGTACAACTAGGGCGCAGTCAGTGCGATTGTATTCGGTGTGTGTGTGTTTTGTTGTAGACGATGCGGCAGCGTACGTATACCTCCACCGCAACCTCCTCCGGCCTCTCCCGTTCCCTGCGAGGCCCGTCTAAACCCGGCCCCAACAATGGCCTTCGCATCAGCGGTCTCCCGCTGTGCTCGGAAAGCCCGCGCGCTGGCTATACGGCGAGCAAACAATATGTTGCGCCCGGGTCCGGCTCACAGCAGCGCCACCGTCCGACATTGTGCGCGTCGAGAGGCGCCATTTTGTCTTTTGTGAGTTCCTTATACGCGCGTCAGTACACGGAATGTCCGCACGAAGCGCACGGCATTGGGATTACGATAATCACCGTGTATCGTATTTCCACGCGCGCCTATTTCTTTTATTTTGATGTTATCGGGCTTCACCCACAAAAACTTGTTACGACCGCTCGTCACATGTCCGCACCGCATTACTTATTAATAATATCTGGGGTTTTACGTGCCAAAACCGCGATATGATTACGAGGCACGCCGTCCACTCTTAATGAGGTCCTGGTTAAATGCTGGCTATATCCAGGAAACCAGACGAAAAACGTCCCGGTTTCCCGGCTATATCCGGCACTTTAAGCGGGACCTGATTGAGAGTGTAGTGGAAGGCTGCAGAAATCTCGACCTTGTGGTGCTCTTTAACATGCGCTGACATCGCACAGCACACGAGCCTCTACCATATCGCCTCCATCGAAATGTGACCGCCGCGCGGTCACAACACAAGTAACGGTTGTAGACTCGGCGGCAAAACACAGAGCCCGAAACAAAGACGACTAGTAGCGTCATCCCGACATCTTCTGTTTTTCGCTGCTGAATTTCTAACTGTTAGCATGTGCCAACTTGCCCAACTTCGCCACTTTGCTAGCACAGCGAAACGTGATGTGTCTACGTCCACATGTTCAGGAAAACTCGTTAAGAACAAGTAATCCCCATGTTTACTCGCTCACTGCCGAGCTTGTAGTACTATGATCAGCGTTGAAAACGATCAGCTGGGTGCGCTTTGAGTTGCCGTGTCCGCCTCGGTGGAACAGTGGCTACGCTGCTCGGCTGCTGACCCAAAGGTCGCGGGTTCGATCCCGGCCACGGCGGTCGCATTTCGATGGAGGCGAAATGGTGGAGGCCCGTGTACAGTGCGATGTCAGTGCACGGTAAAGAACACCAGATGGTCGAAATTTCCGGAGTCCTTCACTACGGCGTCTCTCATAATCATATCGTGGTTTTGGGACGTTAAACCCCAGATATTATATATTATGAGTTGCCGTGATCGGTAAACGGTCAGTTCGGGGATGATGCCGTTCCGTGCGCCAGCATCCTGTTTAAGGACTCGTTGCGATGCATTTAAGCTCAACCAAAGAAGAATGTCGATAAACTGAAGGAAACTGCATATATCGTTGAACGATATATGCAGTTTCCTTCAGTTTATCGGTACGATTGTCCTGCCTCAGGTTATGACTCGTTCAGATGACAACTTTCCCGGGTCATGATATGAGCTTTTAGCTAAAAAGCTGAATTTCTGCTTATCCTGAACCACCGCCTCAAAGTTTAGAGTTTCAAAACGTGGTAGTTTTCTTTTAACCCACACAGTTTTCAGTTATATCAGAAGGGTTGTCAATTAGAACTTGCTGTGTAGCCTTATGAAAAATAAACAGAGCAAATCTACACGCAGGCAGTAGCCAGGAAAGCAAACACTACGAATCTGATCAAGCTAATTTCACACAGCAGGGCTCACTGTACTGAAAATCGCATTTACAAGGGGAAACATTTGAGCGAGTTGGGATACGTGATAGAAAACACCCACAATGTCTGCCTCTAAAGCTGTGCCGTTTAGCCCGTGTCCCGGAACCTCGTTCCTCAGGAGTGCTTGGGATAAAATGAGGTTTAATAACATTCGCCTGTCGACGTCCCTGCTTTAATGCGCGGCTTAAAGAAGGCGGTTTCACATGGTGGCAACTGTCACGAGGAAAATCGCTCCAGTCGCTCATGGCGGCTTCATTGGCGACTTTGAGCGTATCTATCTATCTATCTATCTATCTATCTATCTATCTATCTATCTATCTATCTATCTATCTATCTATCTATCTATCTATCTATCTATCTATCTATCTATCTATCTATCTATCTATCTATCTATCTATCTATCTATCTATCTATCTATCTATATAGCCGCCTACGACTTTGTGCTCTCCTGGCCGTATCGTTAATGGGATTTATACCCAAATTGGTATGGCATAACATGATTGTATGGCGAACGCGAATGACTGGTCATATCATGAAAATCATGAATAACTTATCATGAAAAGTATGATTTACACGCCATGGCCGTAGTGCGCCTGAGGCCGTTTTCTTAACTTGATATATTCAAAAATTGGTACGATGAGACATTTCTGCATGACCAACATAAATGACAGGTGGTAATATGAAAATCATGACGTGCATGTCATGTCCGACATGACTTGCATGCCACACTCATGGCGCGCTCGCGGCCGTTTCGATAGCTTGATATACGCCAAATTTCCTATTGAGTGACGTGACTGTATGACGACCATAAATGACAAGTGGTAATATGGAAATCATGACATGTCATGTGCAACAGGACTTACATGCCACGCTCATGGTGCGCTTGCGTCCAGTTCGCTAGCTTGATATGCATAAAAATTGGTATTGCGCGACGTGACTGTATGACGACCATAAATGACAGGTCCTAACATGTAAATCATGACATGCATATTATGTACAGCACGATTTGCTCCTTGCCGGCTGCTTTGCATTACATCGATTCCCACAGCGCGTGGGATATGCCGGTTTTTTTTTTTTTTTCGTCGATGCGGCTGGAGCTTAATGAGAGAAGGAGCGCTGTAGGCGTCGTTCCCATAACGAACGCACAGAGGCCCGGATGCCCACAGCGAGCAGCTGCCGGACACGTACAGTCATAGTGACCGCGGAATCGAACCCGCCTCGCCACCCGAGGTCCGAGCTTCTTCCCCAGCATGGGCCCGCAAACCAGCTTCTTTTCAGCGCCGACAATCGTCTGCAGCAACGACAAAAGCGAGTTTGAACGGCGGGCACGCCAGGTGGTTGAAAGAGAGCCACAGAAGGCACAGCGGCCATCCCTGTAGATTCTCCAGAGTCGTACACTCGATGAATGCGGCGACACCTCACCCCCCCCCCCCTCCCCCCCTTACCCCCTACTCCTCGCTCGTTCGCTAAAGGAATTCGCAGCCGCCTTTCAACGGCCCAGGCCCTCCTCCTAGCTCTGTGGCTGGTCTCACGCGCCCCCCGCCCGATACAGCCGCACCCGGGTTCAGTCGTAGTTCGGGCAGCGGTGCGACTGGAATGCCCCTCCGGGGAGCCATTTGCCCGGCGTGAGTGAGTGCGGCTGTGTGTGTGCGTCGAATTCGGCTGCCGGTCGGTGGTTCTTGGCGAGCGACTGCGCGGCAGACAAGCCGTACTGTGATCGGTGCTTAAGGCTGAGCGATCGGCAGACCGCGCGCTCAAGACGCATTCAACGCCGTATATTCGGCCCTGAGATAAAACATGGTTGGTGACGTTGCGGGTGAATGTGGCGTGACGTAGTTTTTCGCTCGGGATGAGATTCGCCGTTTGAGCGACACTGACGGTGCGCGGAAAGACGGATGGTACGTTCTCGTCATTTTTTTTTTTCTTGGTGCAGCCACGTTTTTTTTTTTTTTTCTTTCGCGCGTGATTGTGCGTGTCCTGTCGTCCCAGGCTTCGTTACTTCGTCACCCTTCAGTTCCGCTTTGACGAACGGGGTTTCAGTAACAGCCTGTGCGCTGCTTATAATTCGCGCTTTGCAAGACTTGAACACGATGGACGTGAAGCGCTAGCGTCCCTTCGTTGCGCGCGAACGGGCAGGAACGTGGGAAGATGCGATAGTCAAAATCGGATGATGGCTCACGAAAGCGCCGAAGGGATCGTCTGTCTCGGAGGGCATGTGTTTCGTATGCCGAACTGGCATCATTGACTCGAACTCCGAGTAAAGTCTAACTACAGCGTATCTGATAGTCGTATCTGAAGACTGGGATCGTCGAAGGACTAACCGCAAAAACGGCTCTTGTGTGTGTGTGTGTGTGTGTGTGTGTTTCGCCGCCAACCGCGAATGCTACGTGGCAAAGCGTTCGATGGTGGCGTCAGGAGTCGACCTCGCTTGACGAGCTGGATAACACGGATTTGTTACCCGCATTCCGGATACCCCAGCGGTAGTTCAGGTAAGACAACGTACGTCACGTTAATGCTTACGCTGATTATCCCAGAAACGGTTCATTCTGAATTTATTCCTCGATCAGCTGGACCGAAGATGATCCTTCACTTCTAACTATTGTTTGACGTGGCTTCGTTTCCATCTAATGTGAACGCTCGTAAACAAGCGAAACGAGGCCTTTCTTCTTACGACAGCTGCGACAACTTTTGATTCGAGAACCGTGACTGCTCTGTTAAAAGAGGGTAACGGCAGGGATTTACACAACTTCGTAAGTATATAACTGCACAAACACGAAGACCAGGAAGAACGCGGGACTGAGCGATGACTTCAAGTAACTGTTTATTTTGGTTTGCCTTGCATAATTAATATATTTATTTAGATATAAGCGCTTCCCCCCGGTCCCTCCAGGAGGGTTTCAACACCCCCCCTCACCCCTCCCAAAACAAATGCTGCCCCCCCCTGCCCCACGTTCTGTTAACACCCGCCCACCCCTTCCAAAGTGCAAATGCTGCCCTGTTAGACGGAGGTCTGAACCAGAAATGTTAATTGCTTCTGGAGCACATCGACGTACGGCATCGCACTTCCAACACAATCGTGACTTCTGTCCTGTTCGGGCAGCGTAGAATGAGCGCAAGGATGCTAGGACCTTCTCGCTTTCAGCTGAGGCCAGTGCTGCCGACTGCAACACCGCTACAACGTCCCGTGCCAATTTGCTCAGCACTAATTGCTGACGTCACTCTTTCGAGACGGAATCGACTTCAACAGCGGCTACGTATGTGTGCGTATGAGCTTGAAATAAGCCGTCTCTTTTACAAATTTCAACGTCCTTCAACGCACCCTACCTATAATCTCATACGATTCTATGTGCTATGCTTTGCGAACATGCGAGCCGTGTACAAAACCATGTCATGATAAACAATTGTGGTACGAAGAATATCCTTTTCAAGTGAAACTTCTCATGACTCACAAATTTCGGCTGGGGTGTTGGACGCGAGCAATCCGGCGAGCGTACAGAAAGGCGGACCCTCGAAGGCGCTCCGGTGACATGCGCGTTTGTATGTGCCTGTTGAAGGTCTCGCGGCATATCGAAGTCACTCGATGGATCGATCTTGATGCAGTAGAGCACAATATGTGCAAATGCAGTACAATCGAACAGCACATGAGGGATAAATAGTCATTCTCGAGTACAGCATTTAGACGAGACTTCCTACGCAGAACAAACCGTGCGTCTAGTCCACAGTGCTCTTGTTGCCAGCCAAACGAAGATGTGCACCATCTGGTCCTTGAGTGCACGAGATACAATTCAGAAAGAAAAGTATCACGAGCAAGCTTGCTGCTTTTAGACAGCCTTCTTCTTTTGACATTATGACTGTCGTTAACTTATAACCTGCATGAACCTGTGACAACATCGTATCAGCGAGAAAGCGTCTGTACCCGCGTTTGACGTTCACATCTAGGACACTCACCGGCTCGACTGCACAGAACTACGAATGCGGCGCTCGCTCGTACAAGGAGACACGGTAAAGAAACAGGGATAGACGATGAAAAAAAAAAAAGAGCAGCAGAGGGAAGAGTGGCGGCCCACTGATTTATTGTCGGCTAGAGGTCGCCAGTATGGAGTGGTGCGGCAAGCCGTGTGTGGTGGGAAGGGCAGAATCCGGGAGGGAGTAGAAAAATAATGTTACAAGAGGCATCGCCGGGGGCAAAGTTCCCGCCGCCGCCGCGGGAACAAAGTAGGGAAAGGGAAGGTCATAGGGAGTTTTTGGGAAGGAGGAGCGGAATTTTTTGGGGGAAAGAAGCGGTCGCTCGAGGAACCTGCGGGGTGAGAGTGGGGAGTAAATTGAGGATGCCAAAATAGAAATAAAGACGCGAGAGGTCCGTCGGGGGGGGTGGAGATATTGTGGCGCGAAAGACGGAGGGTCGCTTGCATTTGGGGAGCGAGGGAAAAGGGGAGGAGGAGGAGAAACGATGCAGAAAAATGAAGAGACGCTGTTTGCCTCGGTGGCAAAACTGCTTGCTTCCTTTTCATGCCGCGGAGGCGGGAAGGAATGCGACCTGGCCTCAAGGATGGTTTCGACAAAAATAATATTAAAAAAAAGAGGAAGAGAGGAATAAAAGGAAAGGGCGACGCTGCGCAATGCGGCTGCTCACCCGTTGCGGAGCGAATTGGTGTGATTTTTTTTTTTTTTTAGGGTTGTTCAACCCGTCGACCCGACAGCGGCAAGAACGACAAAAGCGCGCGAGGGCGAGAGATCCCGCGTGTAGGGGACGCCGGAGGTGAATAAGGGAGAGAAGGGGAAGAGGAATTGCTATTCCGAAGGCGTCAGCGTTTCCTGCCCCTCTACGCTGTGCGCCCCCTCTTTCTTGTTTTTTTTTTTTTGCTTACGCAGTCTGTGTAGGCGTACATACAAGGCAGTTCGCTTTCTTCATCCCGTTTCCCGCCATTTTTTTTTTTGTCATGTCCTTGTTTTCGTCTAATCTCCAGCGCTCGCGGCGTCTCTCGCAAGCACCGCTGTTTTCTGCCTACTCCGCAATGTCCCACACTGGGCAGTGCGCTACGGTTGCTGAATGCGTTACACTGAATGTCGTTCGCAAGGTTTCGGCATCGGCTAGTCGACTGCAACGATATCGGTGCGCGCTACGCGTTTTCGCGTATCTTATCGCTCGAGCTGGAAGACACTCAGAAAGGCTGGACAATCTTGGCTACCGCTGGGGCCGTTTACCGGTCTCTTGCTATGGTCGATTACGAACTACCGAATAAACACAAGCTGGGCCTCCAGGGGCGCGATTCTCGCGGTGTCCACTTAGTGGACATGTCCACTTCGGCGGAGCGCGTTCAGTTACGCAAAAAAACGGCGAGTCATGACGTCATGGCGCTCTTGAACACGTCGACGCACCGAACCCACCAACTCATTCCCAGCGTAAAGAGAAAGAAAGTGGACAAAATGTACCGTAACAGGACTCTTAAACAAACTTGTCAAGTCTGAACTTGCGTATGAACGTGTTGAGATGTTTGAAGAACGATGCAGGGAATGCGTATCGACCTTTCAGGTGCGTCAGGCGGGCGGCCGCGTTAAACCTAATACAAGGGCAACGTGATTAGAGTTCATGCACGGCCTCCGAAATGTGCGTCCAAATGCGGATCTCTGGGGGACAGCATTCGTTGCGGCGAAACGCATTCCGTCTTTCTCATTTGTGTCGAGAGTTGCGAAAGCTGCGTGGCGTCAAAATGACGTTGCGGAAGAAAGACCGGAAACAGGCGGCGCGCTCCAGCCAATCAGTGGAGGCCGAAGTGGACATGTCCACTAAGTGGACACCGCGAGAATAGCTCCCCAGAACTGCGGCGCTCCTGTCCATCCGTCTGTGCTAGAAAATAGTGCTCGGTGGTGTCCATTGTAACCGTCCGCACTTTTTTTTCGCTGCTAATATAAATACTATGCGTATTAAAAATGTAAGCAGCTGCGCCTAGCGGACACTGATGAAACAGTGCAGCAGTTGGCTTACAAAGAAGTCTTCGCTTCGTCAATTATTTTTAGCTGGTTGAATGAAGTGGGAGGAGTGGCGGGAGTAGCAGTGGACGCAGTGGTGAGTGGTGGGAGTCGTGAGTACACTCTTAATCATGTTCCTGCGTAATGTGCCACTTACAGCCAGGACACTAGACCGATTTCGTGTTGTTTCCTGGCTATAGCTAGCACTTTAAGCGGGACCTGATTAAGAGTGTAGCGACACCGACCCGTTTCCGATCTACGATGGCCCCTGGACATGAAAGGCTGGACCAAGCACAGCTTCGCTGTTAAAACTCCGAGTCCGACATGCACTGACCTAGGACGGATAGAAGCCCAAAGCCATCTTCTTTTTTCTTTCCGTTGCAAAAGCCTCAGGCATAATTCTTCATCGTCGTCAGCCACAGCATCAACAAAGTGCGCATAATGCGTTACAAGTGTGTAGCGGGTACCGCGCTTTTCCGAAGAATGACGAATAATGGCATAGTGGACGGTTCCCCGCTACACGAAAAATTGTGATGATTTATGGCGTAGTGGGTACCATACAAGTTTGCTTGTAGTAGTTGCCCCAGGAGTGTTTAAAACAGGCTCGAGAAAGGCCGCTCTTCCAGCTTTCGCTGTGACTGTGCTGCGCGTTCCGCGCCGGCCTGGCGTTTTTTTTTTTTTTCTTCCCAGTCGATCGCATTGATCGTGCCCCGCCCCCCCTCCGAAAGCTCTCTGCATCTAACGTGATTTTCCACAGCCTCCGAGATCAGAAGCACCTCACCTGGTCTTGCGCTGCCTCCGTGATCGGCCTACCGTTGCGGAAAGTACGATGTAATGTGATGAGGTTATCATGTGACGTTACGTCACGTGACGTCGCAAACTATGGCGATCTGTGACGTCGTAAGGTGACGTCATTGCTTGATGATGATTTTTCGCATCAGTCGTGTTGACGACGGGCGACGCCGACGCCGGGACGCCGGTCGATTTTCGCGCTTGACGAGGCACTTAAGGCTTTTAGCCTTGATAATAAAGTTCTTCACCCCCCTGCTTAAAATATTATACGTTTTCCCGAGCAGTGGTGTGGGAATATTTGCCGAAATTCGCCAGGAAGTTCATGTTTTTTCGACCGAAAGCCAGCATCACGAACTGCGTCTGTATGGAAACATCACCTACCTGAAATACGCTATAGATGTTGACGTCACGGAAATGAACGAATGTGATTGGATGGCTCATCTAGGCAAATTTTCTCTGGCTGGGACAGCAATGGCTTCGGGTGGAGCTTACATTTATTCTTACGCTTGTAATGGACTCTAAGTTCATCAGTGAATTAGATAATGCAGCGATAATGCGGTCGATAATACAGCGGACGATACGGACGATAAAGTAGCCTTGTCTTCATGCTCCTAGATGCATTTCTACTGCCTACATGCTTCGTCTCTGCTTCTGAGTGTCAAATGCCGCGCTACACATCGGCTAAACCACACTGCGCGTTGCATCATCGTTCCCCGCGGTTAGCGACGCTCAGTTATGTTGCTAAGTGATTTCAGTATCGATCGGAATGTACACTACTTCGAAGTGATGCTCATGAAACGACTGATCATATCTGTAATTGCCGGGAAACCTCGTGAAACGGTCTTGTACCGACTCCGATAGATCGTTCGACACACCTCAGCGTGGGCTGCAGCAACGAAGGAGCAGGGCAGGCGAATGCCTCTATTAAGGCGAAAGCCTTCAGTGCCTCATTGAAGCGCGAACATTCCCCGTCCGCGTCCAATGGCGTCGGGGACGATTGATGCAAAAATTCATCATGTCATGACGTCACAGTGACGTCATGGGTCACCGGAATGTATGACGTCATGATCACGTCATATATTTTGGTGACCTGTGACGTCATGAGAAAGCAGTAATCTCTGCTTTCTCCCTTTGTTTCCTTCATTCCGCACCTAATCTCAAAGGGAAGGAATATATTTTGTAGGTTGCCATCATACAAATATCAGAGGTGTATCTGTTGCTATAAAACAGCGTTCTGACTAAGACGTCTCCCAACCGCCATTTCTTTCCCGTTTTCTACTGGAAGCTCAGGTATCATTCGTTGAATGTACTGCGTTTTTTTTTTTGAAAACATAGTAAATGGTTTTCTCGTACATTTGAACTTAGGAGCGTGTCCAATTCTCCGAACTGGTCAAATAATAATAATAATAATATATTGGATTTTACGTCCTAAAACAACGATGTGATTATGAGGGACGCCGTCGGGGATTGCTCCGGAAATTTCGACCAGCTGGTGTTCTTCAACGTGCACTGACATGGCACAGTACACCGGCCTGTAGCATTTCGCCTCCGTCGAAATGTGACCGACGCGGCAGGGATAGAACCCGCGACCTTCGGGTCAGCAGCCGAGCACCATAACCACTGCTCCGCCGCGGCGGACAACTGGTAAAATGAGTCCGGTGCATCCACGAATACGTCTTCCATCGCTGCGATGCTGTGACGTGGTGTTAAAATCACTCACTCACTCACTCACTCACTCACTCACTCACTCACTCACTCACTCACTCACTCACTCACTCACTCACTCACTCACTCACTCACTCACTCACTCACTCACTCAATCAATCAATCAATCAATCAATCAATCAATCAATCCGCCGTACTCACTTTCTCTCTTCTTCTCATGCTTCATTTATACTGAATATATCCACCAGAGTGCCACTTGTATAGTTGGCGTTTGGTAATCAATAATTTCATTGGATAAAACTTCGATAGGGGCGTAGCCAGTGGGGGAGGGGTTGTCGGAGAGTTTCAAGCACACCCCCGCCCCTCCCGAAAATTTTGAATTTTCCACGAATATGTACACACCAAAACATACAAACGCATGCATGATCGCACATAAAGTATCGCTGAACCCTTCCCTCTCCCCCCGCCCCGAAAAAAAATTTTGACTACGTCCCTGAACTTCAAGGTTTACCAGGCTTGAGTATACATTGACACACACAATCATTTCTTTCTATGTTACTGGCCCATTGAACGTGTAGATACTGCCTTGCGCAAACCGCGCGAAAATGTCTGGGAGCATTCCAGGTTATTTTAGGATCATATGTTATGCTTAAGCGCGCAAACGCAAACAGCTCAGTTTATTATCGAACAAACGCGGCCACCAGCGATAACGCTCGAATGTTCGAGAGTTATGTTCGAACGAATGTTCGAACGAATGCTCGAATGTTCGAGCGCGTCGGCATTTATACATGCTCGAACATTCGAGCATGTATAAATGCCGACGCGCCTTGCCGCGGATCAGATTATCGACGGCCGACGCTCTGTTCGCCGATATCAGTCTACAGCGTGCATTGCTTACTGTAGTCTGAGTTTCCGTTTCCCGGCCTCAAGTTCGGCCGAATAAAGAGTTTCACCTTGGACACGCCGACTACTCTTCCTCAACGTCACGACCCCGTGACAATATGGTAATCAAGTGCGCATTTTACCAATCTCACCTATACTGAAACGCTTCTGTTTTAAATATATTGCGTAACAACACGTAACATTCTTAAGAACCCGGAGAAAAGATATTGGAAGCTGCAGGCGCATTGCTATGACATTAAATCGACGGTACCTTGTAAGGGAATCGATGAAACAATCAAATCAGGAACGTGATCTGAAGCTGAAAATTCTGGGACTTGTGCAAGATCGTGGCTTTATATATAAGTTTGAGGATCCAGAAGAGCTGGGAATTCGTTGTCGAGATTGCAACAGCACGCTTTTATAAACAGCACCGAACTGGAATGAGGGGCGCGTGAACGTCGCTGAAAATTTATTTCTGTGTGTGTGTGTTTTTTTTTTCTTTTTCTTTTTTTTTTTGTGGCATCTATTTCATGTTCTCAGTGCTGCTGTGAAATTGAAAGCCGAGGCTCCAAGATATGGCTGCCGTAACAGATTGCAATTTGATATTCGTTTTTCATAAGCGGAACGAAATTTGCATGGTAGACGATAGGAAAAGAGATATTCCCGCATTTAGATATGCGGTGATTGACGGTGGAAGCGCCGGTGACATTTACCTGGTGAACATCGTCTTGAATTACATTGTCGTTGCGTTTGTAATTCATCTTAGTAACTTGCTTCAGAGCAAAGAAAATCTTATTGTCACTTATGCAAGCGACTGTGACGACTCGAATATGAAAACAATGTTCTTCTGATTCCTCTTTGTCAATTCTATCGATTTTCGCCCGATAACGCTCTCGCGTTCCGCTCCTGAAGGCGAAGTTCAAGTGTCCTCCAAGCTTTTTTTTTCTTTTTTTTTTTTATTAAGGGAATTTTATTGTAGACTCGTATGAGGGTAATGATGTACAGACGGGTCCAGTGCTGAAGGGAACACTTACGAGCAGTGCCTATCTAGATTTTGCTCTTTTGGCAAAGCATAGTGGCTTAGATTTGCATAAATCTAGTCGTGGTTGAAAGTTCTGACTTTTTTTTTCGCAGAATATAGCCGTGCAAAAACCATGTTTCCACGTCCACATACAGTTAGGGAGCCAGCAATATGAAGCGGGCTCATTCGAGTGTTCCCTTTAACAGTGGACCGTACTGCACATCTCGTCTCTATATTCAATTCAATTCCAATTCCAGTTTTATTTACCAGAAAAACAATCTGGAGGGACACCTGGGCAAAGAGCTGTCGCAGCAGCTTGACGAAGGCCCAGGGTCCCCGTACATGGTCATCGATACTTCCAAAAAAGAATACACCGCTAGTAGTGACGTCGTAGACGTCATAGTTGCAGAGTTGGCTGGCGAATTCCTTGGAAAAGATTACTTTTCTTGGAAGAGAGTTCCCACTGGTCTTGCTATTCATGTGGTGTTTCAAAGACTACAAGAAAAGAAGCATGCCAGTAAGGCGCAACCAAAAGCGACACTTTATACTATATATCAGCACACGAGAGAGGCGCGATCATTAAAATGTCGATCCGGATCTGAAGAACTTTGTCGCCCCCCCTTCCTACCTCTCTTCGATTGACACCACAACCGGCCCATAATACCACAGGGCCCTGGTTCAAGTTCCGAGGAATCGAATTATCCCAGAAGACGACCCATCCTTTCCGAGCGCGTAGTCAAAGGACCGCTGCGGCGCGGTCAACCCGCGGCCGCTGTTGAATAATGTAATCCTCATGAATATTCCACCGCGGTTGTCACGCCTTTCAGTGAAAAAAAGCTCGTCGTTATTTCGTTCCCCCCCTCCCTCCTCCTTGGTTCACCCATCCCGCTCGTTTTAGTGGTTTACGCTGTGCTATTGGATGTTCTTGTATTCGTTTGGCCGTACAACTTTACGGACCTGCTGTGCGAGACCACAGGGCATGGGACTGCACCCGGAGTGCGAAGATTCGAACGTTACATCAGCCTAGATTCGCTTGTTTATCTCTTTCGGTGGCTAGACTTGGATTCGTGCCACTGTTTATATCCATTATGCCGAAGAGTAGTGACGCAGCACGAGTGAACAAGCCCCGGATACACGTTCTGAGTCTGGCAACGGGAATTGAGAATTAATTCTTTAAGGCTCGATCTTAATCTTCCAAGTGCCTGACAATATATCGACACTAGAAAGTTCTTTTTTTTTTTTCAGCAATACATCAATCTTGTACCCTTACCAAACGCATCTTTTTTTTTTTTATTATTCAGCCATGAAAATTGGTGGCTCCTTTCAAAATCAAGTCGTTTCCACTTTAACTGTACAGCGTGTATGTTACCGAAGACTACACTTTTGACTGAAGCTTTCAATACTGGTCCATGCATCCAAGCTTCAGAGAAATTCCGCTTTATCTCTTAAATCTCGTGTCCCGTAAGATTCTGCTTCCCACTGCGCTCTTCCAAGTGTTTCTTATGCCTCTGGTCTATAGTATCTGCGAAAACGCCTGGTACTTTGCTTCGGGTTTACGCTAATAAACTCTAGGTGATCGAAATTAGACCGCAGTCTCCCAAAATGTACATCGCCAGGACACCCAAGAAAACTTGTCGCCAACCAAGGCTCACAATGACATCGTAGTTTTGCCCATGAAACATTCCATAATTTGTATGCTAATCTTTTCCTCCAACACGCATGTCGCCTCGCTGCAGACGCAAACCGTGCTTCAGTCGTAAATATAACCTGAACAAAGGTGTCAATGCACGCTTGTCGGTACTTCATCGCAAGGTCTGGTTGTAGTGCCAATAAAAAAGTTATGAAAGTTAGACGACAGGAATGAGGCAACAGGAACGATATGGCAACAAACAAGAACGAGAGGTTTTCGGAGCTCATGACATCAGCAAGACGGGCCGCAACTGCATCAGCAAACTTTCTTTTGACTAATTCTCGAGTGAGATAGACTATCCGGATAATCAGTGTGAAACGGCAACGCCGGACAACAAGCTGCTACCCCGGTGTTGAGGACGCGGGAAGCGGCGGCTCAACGGCAAGAACACATTGTATATACTGTACACACGCGTTGTCACTCATTTACATGCGCGAGTGGGCAATGTCACGGGTGTGATTTACGGTAAGGAACGATCCCCAGTTCTTCGCCCACTCGTCATGATTCACTTCGTGGAATTGCGAATTTTTTAGATGTGAAGCATCTTATGGCGGAGCTTAATCCGGTGTGCGGCGTGACATCCCTTACTGCGCATGCGCAAACCCTTTAAAAAAAATAAATAAAAAAAACCTCCTTTCCCCCCTTTCTCTCCTCTAGGCATCCCTCCCCGCGGTAACCACACCCTCACTGCGCAAGCGCCTCCCCCTCCTCTCCCCTCCTACGCTCTCCCCTCTCTCCTCTAGGCATCCCTGCCCGCGGCGTCCGCACTCCCACTGCGTCCCCCCTATCTCTCCTCTCCTACGCTTCCCCCTCTCTCCTCTAGGCATCCCTGCCTGCGGCGTCCACATACACTGTACGCATGCGTCCCCTCCTCTCTCTCCTCTCCTACGCTCCCCCCTCTCTCGCCTCGCGACGCCGACGCAGGCAGCGTCTGCTAGCGAGTTTCTGTGTGTTTAGAGAAATTTATTAACAGAGACTATGGACATCAATAACATTTTAACAGAACATCCACAGAAACGCGAAAATTTTTTACAAAAACATAGGTACACATATATGCATTACATGGTGGTGCCGGTGGGAGATTTCTCCTGCGCGTTGTTGAACAATAAAAAGTTCGCAGCGTGCGCGTTAACTAAAAGCGGATTGCGGGTCTCAGTGTCCAGTCGGAGTCATCTGTCTCTCATTGCCCATTAGCAGCGATTGACATGTTCCAGTAGGAAACACCGCTCCATCACTGCGTGCTTTGCGCCTCCCCAGTTTTCTCTCCTGCGCAACGCTGCGATGAGTGCCAGCGTCAACGCCCCGCCAGTGTAAGCGTTAGCGCCCGCTGCTTCACATCTACACATGGTTCCCTTTAGTGGGAGATAGTGTAATTTTTTTTTACTTGGCACTACAACCAGACCCTGTGTTCTGTCGTCGTTTGCTGGCTTACGTTTCTTTGGGGATATTCATAGGCGTGCACACGAGGGGGGGGCAGAGGGGGCGGCCGCCCCCCCCTAGTCACCTAAGAAGGGGGGCGCAAAGTCTGCCCCTTACATCACATAATAGGAAAGGGGGGCGCTGCGATGAGCCTTCGCCCCCCCCCCCCCCCTGAAGGGGAACCCTGCGCACGCCTATGGGGATATTACTATGTGTCCGATAGTTTCATGATTTCGACGGCTTAGCGTTGGCTCAAGACCCCCTTTCTTCCCTTGCAAGGCGGGAAAGCTAGCATCGACAGGGGGCTTACGCAGTGTGTAGCATGCAGGACTGAAAAACAACGCAGCACCTCCACCAGTTAAAACAAGGCGTTTCGGCGCAGCACTTCTTTGATAAATCGTATGGGCAGTCAAGGCAGGTCGGGGAGGAACAGTCGAGCAGGCGCAAGCGTCGCGATGTACTAACACCGAAAGTCGTCGTCTTTCTGCCTGACAGTGCTACCCTCTGCCTTTCAGAACGGCGCTGATCTTCTTCATTACAGGACAAGTGGGCTGAAAAACACAAAATAAGTCATGTGTTCGTCTTTGTTAAGGCCTGACCACACGTGCGCGTTGCAGCGTGTCAGCGGTTGGCTTTCTGACGCGGTGCTGCGCCCTCTCCCCATAGAGAGAGGGGGTGCGCAGCTTCGTGTAGCCGCACGCCCCCTCTCTCCATAGGGAGGGGGCGCGACGCCGCGTCAGAAAGCCACGCGCTGAGACGCTGCAACGCGTACGTGTGGGCAGGGCTTTAGCGCTAAAATCAAGATGCTAAGGACAAGGTGGCTGTCTCGGTCGGTCTTTTAACCACAGGTTAGCGAAACTCCATGCACTTTACCTCGCGGGATAAGTGCCCGAGCTTTCTCAAACACGTAGTCCTTGACGCGATCCATCGGGCACATTTGAAAGGGACGACGGGCTCCGACTCGCGAAGGCCTCTTTCTGGGACATTGCCGCAGTGTGCGTGGGACGCGTCGCAAGTGAGGCGCGACAGTGACAAGGCCCCCCTTCGATCGCAAATTGCTTTCGCTTGTCTGCGGCCGCCTGTGCAGCTGGCGAACTCTCGGCGAAGTTAGTCGCGCGCGAGGAGGAACGCTAGTGACACTATAGCGTTGAATAAGTGACACGGAAGAAGTGCCGAGAACAATATATATATATATATATATATATATATATATATATATATATATATATATATATATATATATTGTAGTGAAGAGGAATGCCCAGCGCTGCAGCCGCATCGACAGCTTTGCGCGAGGCACGAGCCGGAGCTGCCTGGCCTGTTATATACACACACACACACACACACACACGCACACACACACACACATATATATATATATATATATATATATATATATATATATATATATATATATATATATATATATATATATATATATATATATATATATATATATATATATATATATATTGATGCTTGTCGAAAGGAGTGTTCACTCGTCTATGCCAATCAATGCACTCGTTCCTTTTCTTTACTCTCTGGGTTGCAATATAGCGCTCCGTTTTGCGCAATGTGCCTCGTTTCTTTCTTTGTCTCTGCTTTTTCTTCCTCTTCTTCTTCGTCTTTGCGCGCACATGTGTTTGCGTTTGTGTGCGTATGTGGTATGTGTGTGTGTATGCGTGCATGTGTGTGTACATGTACTGACTTCTCTGGAGAACTGCGCAAGATACAATCGTTATATATCGGTAATAAAACGTTAAAAGCACCGAACGAAAGACTGTTGAGAGAACGGAGCACCCCGGATCACCAAGAGACAAAGAAAAAAAAGAGAGAGAGAGAGAGAGATACCTAAGTCAGCCCGTTGTACATAAGACCATGCCACTGGGAACGCCCCGACTTTTACGACTCGCGAAAGGGTGGCGGGAAAGCGGCCATAGGCGACATCTACGGGAAACTCGAGAAGTGGGGTCGGTGACGGGGGACAGATACACTTGGATTTCGGAGCGCGGCATCCGCATACTCCCGAAGTCATGTCGGTTCATTTTTTCTTTATTCAATGTCGGTCGTGGGGCTCAACGTATTTTGTTTTGTATACTGTCCGTGCTCTTCGCAATCCTTCACACCAGCGGTGCAGCGGCCGCTAGCAGTCTATTTTTGTACCCGGATGTTTATGTCGCTGGTAGTCGACGACTATCTTCTGGCTCAGAACCGAGAGTGTTAAAGGAACGGTCGCACTACTGCAAGAAGCTCAAGCAGTTCGGGCTGAGATTTTAGTATCTTCTCTACAGGCAGAGTTTACTGAAAGGAGGGCTGAAACGATTTTGAGACGTCGCAAAAAGAGAAATTTTACGTTTCCTTGGTATGCAACGCTCACGTTCTCCACACACTGGAGTCAGACAACACGTGTAAAATATTTTACTTTGATTTCAATTTTTTTTGTCGCTGAGTATCTGCAAGCCAGCCCCACCGCAATGCACATCATCCCGGCGAGTCAACACAGTACCTCTGAGTTTCCGAATTCTGCGTCCTGCATGCAGCCTAAATCTCACCAACCACTGTCGGGGTCGCTGGGCGAAAATTCACTCATCTTTGTTTACGTGCACCACGAGCAGATGACAGATCTGCCGATAGTACGTCGAGTGTTGCTGTCTCCCCGTGACGTCGCATTGCGATGACACGTGGCTGTGAAGCCACCCTCGGGATATCAAAACCGAGTTTTTATTTTTAGGTAGTAGTACTAAAAGATATTCCACGCATTCCGAGGCATAACAATACTCTTTTTGTGGTTCTCGACACAAGCGTTTTCTGTTATGGAATCTCAACAAATCTAGTGAGCGTGTTTGGCCAAGATTGTGATTTTTGAAAGTTAATCAGCACGAAGAAGAAGGCACGAAAATCACGAACCCTCAGGACCTGTGTTGAACTACCAACTGCGTTTTATTCAGTAAATGTGTTTTTTACTGTGTCAATCGTCACCAATGACACGACGCCACTCGCCTAAACATGGCATATAGCAAGAAACATAATTGCTGTCTCTTGAGAAAAATCATGGAATCACTGACACGACACGCGCTTCCGTGTATTTGGCTTTTTAGGGGCGAAGCTCCTAAGGGTGTGGGTCTGTCCCTCCTCTGTAGTTGTATTAGTAGTAGTAGTAGGTAGGTAGGTAGGTAGATAGCCACGTATAGTGGGATGTACCCACTCCACGTGATAAAGATGACGATGACGCAGTATAGTGGAATGTACCCACTACACGTGATAACGATGAAGTATAAGCGCGTTCCAGTATAGTGGAATGTACCCACTACACATGATAACGATGACGCTGATGACCATGAATTATCAGCGCGTTCCAGACCACACATTCTCTTTCTGCCATGGATGAAAACGATCGAGCTTCGCCCACTCATCATCATTTCACTTCGTGGATATGGCGTGATTTTTTTTGTTGTCACCATGATTTCGGTTAAGATGGCAGTGACGTTTGTTGTTACTCTTGATATTTATAAATGAAGGAAGAGAATTCGTTTCCCTGAAGGTTGCAGGTTCGGTCCCTGCTGGCGGCAAGTTGTTTTCTCGTCCATTTTACTTTCTACACATCTATATCACAATTACTACCATACGCTGAAAACAGTACAGTTATCGTCCGCTATACTGTCCTTGGCTTCATTATCTGCTTTTTTTTCATTAATATTGATATACTTATGCTTATGAGAGTAATATCGTGTCATCGGTGACGGGTGCACAATGTATATATATATATATATATATATATATATATATATATATATATATATATATATATATATATATATATAATAGGAAAAATATACGCTTAAAAAACTGTTTATTATGACGTTTCGATCGGAGACCGATCTTCATCAAGATCATCAAGGTCTTGATGAAGATCGGTCTCCGATCGAAACGTCACCAATAAACAGTTTTTTAGAAGCGTACATATATTTTTCCTATTTTGTTCTACGGCAACCGAAGCCAGACTCTTCATAATCTACGTATATATATATATATATATATATATATATATATATATATATATATATATATATATATATATATAAACACGTTTGCCGAATAAACCCCTGTTGATAGTTCAACACTCGTCCTGTGCGTTCGTGCTTCTAGTGTCTTAGTCTTTTGTGCTGATTAACTTTGCAAATAAGTTTTTACGGTAATAATCTGTGGTTTTACGCGTCAGAACCACGATATGATTATGAGGCACGCTGTAGTGGAGGGCTTCGGAAATGTCGACCACCTGGTGTTCTTTAACGTGCACTGACATGATGGCACAGTACACGGGCCTCTAGCATTTCGCCTCCATCGAAATGCGACCGCCGCGGCCGGGATCGAACCCGCGACCTTTGTTTTCAGCAGCCGAGCACCGCAACCACTGCTCTACCGCGGGGGGACTTTGCGAAACCTTTTATATTAGGAATTCGGTATGAGCCGAAATCCTCAGATGAGATTAAGATGTTTGCAGGTATAACGTGGCAGCAGAAAGCACAGGACCGGGTCGATTGGCGGAACATGGGAGAGGCCTTTGCCGTGCAGTGGGCGTAGTCAGGCTGATGATGATGAAATCTTCAACACCTCGTTCGGCTTACAACTATGCGATTCTTATTTTCTGTTAGGTAAGTTTGGTACTGCATTTGTTTGGTGCTAACGGCCAGGCTGCGATGACCTAGAGCTTTTGTGCGTGGGTTCATACGGACGGAGCATAGGCATGCGCAAGGTTCCCCATAAGGAGGGGCGAAGGCTCACCACAGCGCCCCCTCCCCTTACTAAGTCAATGTATGAGACAGACTTGCCCCCCCCCCTTCCCCCCTTCCTAGGTGACTAGGGGGAGTGCCCCCCCCCCCCCCCCCCCCACATGCGCCCACCTATGCGGAGGAGGTAGCCATCTCCCTGCCGTTGTCATCTGTTCACTCCCGCCGCCACACCGTGCTTTCTTATCAATAGCAGAAATAAGTATATTTCCGAACCTCAAACCCACTATCTCCGAGAGCAGACCTACTTAGGACCGAATTCACTTTAAGCTCAACGTAAGGAAACAAAAAAAAAAAAACAACCGCAGAAACAATCGCGCGTTCGCTTGAAATATGGCGCATAGCACGCATACAAAACTGCACCCGAAGAATTTTTTTGTATGTATTTTATGTCGCATCTTCTGGCGAAACAAGCAGCTCAACGACTCGGCACTGCTGAGTGCTGCTCGATACACCGCGCGCCATCGCGCCAACAAACCCGCAGGAACTGCGGATCCATACTTACCGACAGACAGAAGCGGGGCTTTACAGCAATAGCGCAGGGAATGCGAACCGCAGACGGGGAAAAAAAAAACGTTAGACATAGAAGAACTATAGAAATACAGGAAGAACTATAGAAATAGACAAAATCGTCCATGCGGCGAGGGGAAACTAGAGGGATGCGAGAGAACGAACGACAGGAGCCTTACGCCTCCCGACAAACACGGCAACAAAAGCTGTATAGACGGCTGGACATACCGATATACGCCGATATTCTGTGTACTTTCTTTTTCTCTTTATATATTTTTTTTCTTCGCAATCCGTATGAAATTCCCCGTGTACGGATGGCAGCTGCAGAGAAGGGAACGACAATTGTGGTTATGAAGAGAAAACGGAAAAGTAGGAGATGGTGAAGCGGGGGGAGCACGATAGGGGAGGGGGGAGACAGGGAGATATTTAGGATAAAGAGTGACTCGAACTGCTTCGAACGGCTGTTTCCAGTCGATCCGGCTAAAAGGGAGAAAAAAAAGGGAAAAGAGGGAACAAACGGACAAGCGAAGAATGGGGAAGACAAGCAGCTCGTTTTGAAACCGAAAACAGGGAACGGGCAAAAGGACGATGCGACGGTACGAAAATGACGACAAACAAAAAAAAATCCCGGAAATGGCCGGGGATGTGTGGGCGAAAGATTAGGGAGTAAAAGGAAAAAAGTACATGATGTAGGGAAGAATCTAGACGGGACCGTTCGGTCTCCCCCTGCGGCTTTGTCGTGTAGTACACACACGCACTCGAAATGTCGTCCGTACGCGGAAGCTGAAAGTGCATCGAAACCGCACAAAACCTTCGGCGCTGTTTTGCCGTGGACGGCATCGATATCGCTGACGGTTATTGGAAACGCAGAGGCTGGTCGCCTCCGTGTTTGCAGCGCCGCGACCGCTGGGACGGCGTTGTCAGTGAGCAATGCCTCTTCGACTGCCGAAAGGGTGTCGTCCGCCGACGGGCGAAAGGAGCGGCTGGAGTAGATGATATAAGACGAAGGCGACCAGTGCGCTATTTAATGAGACGACATTCTTGAAAGCCTTGTAAACGGCATGGTAAAGTGGAATGTGGGTATGACCGCCACTGTAGCTCAGTTGGTGGCGCATCGGACGCGTTATTCGAAGGTCGCAGGTTCGGTCCCCGCCAACGGCGAGTTATCTTTTCGTTCACTTTACTTTCCTCACATTTACGTCATGATTACTACAAAGAATATCCCCTATTCTTTCCTTCTCTTTGTTGTCTGTTCTAATTCATATCGTGGAGTTGAGAAAGATAAAGAAAAGACAGGCAGGTCAACCAGACGAAGTCTCTGGTTGGCCATTCTGCCCTTGGGAAGGGGAAAGGGGCATAAAAATGAAAGAGAAGAGGAAGATGCTGAGACGGCGCTGCAGTGTCGTGAGTATAGCACCGTTCAAGTGTGAAACACCAACATCGTCTATCAACATTCGGAATCTGTCGTCCAGTCCGGTTTTTCGAAGAAGCCACAACGCCCTTATGAGAGGCTCGCTTTGAAGACCGGGCAGGATAATGTCCCTGTGACGTTTTCTGTGGAATCTATGTGCTGAGGAAGGAAGGAAAGAAACAGAATGTCCGGATGCAGATGATTCGCGCTATAGCAGTCATCTGCATTCTCATTTTCTGTTTCATGTAGTACAAACTGAGGACTAGGACAAGGAGATGCGCGAGGACGAGCGCTGTCCTAGTCCTCAATTCGCGCTATAGCGGTCATAAGGACATACCAACAAGCCCAAGCCGCCACCCTTCAGAATGCAAGGAGGTTAACCAGAAGAGCCTCCGGTAGGCTACCCTACACTGTGGGAAGAATCGAAAGTTGGGCCAGTTGGCGATTTTTCGGGCCAGTTGGTCAGTTTTTCGAATATGTACAGTTGCCCAAATCTTTAACTGTCGTGCACGAGCGGCAGTTTTTTTCTGTCTATCTTCGCGGTATGACTGAATTAAGTTCCAAAAAGGGTGAGGACAAGTGCATGACCACAAACACACGCCCAGAAAGCAACTTTTTTTTTTAGGGGCGAAGCTCCTAAGGGTGTAGGGTCTGTCCCTCCTCTGTTGTTGTTGTTGTTGTTGTTGTAGTTGTAGTAGTAGTAGTAGTAGTAGTAGTAGTAGTAGTAGTAGTAGGTAGGTAGGTAGGTAGATAGCCACGTATAGTGGAATGTACCCACTCCACGTGATAAAGATGACGATGACGCAGTATAGTGGAATGTACCCACTACACGTGATAACGATGAAGTATAAGCGCGTTCCAGTATAGTGGAATGTACCCACTCCACGTGATAAAGATGACGATGACGCAGTATAGTGGAATGTACCCACTACACGTGATAACGATGAAGTATAAGCGCGTTCCAGTATAGTGGAATGTACCCACGAAACTTGATAACGATGACGCTGATGACCATGAAGCATAAGCGCGCTCCAGACCACACATTCTCTTTCTGCCATGGATGAAAACGATCGAGCTTCGCCCACTCATCATCATTCACTTCGTGGATATGGCGTGCTTTTTTGAACTTCGTTCCATCATAGGGCGCTGACAAAGAGAAAAGTCGCCGCGGCGCACTGTAGTTAAAGGGCTGTACAAGTGCACTGGGAGTTTGGAAAAAAGGAACAAAAAGATCAGACAGAGAGGAGGCGACAAGAAGAAAAGGAGCAATGAATTCGCTGACGCGTGTGGAATTGCACACATCGTCCAAGGCATACTCCCAAGCCCGCGGTCCTTAAAAAGCACAAAATTGCTCTCCCTGCCTTGTGGGCCGTCGAGCGCAACGGGCGATGTTCCAGCAGCAACTACACGGCAAGTGGCCGGTCGTCCAGTCGTAGCAGCGCGTTCTGCCGAGGTAAGTCGAGGACAGTGGCATAACAGGTGGACGATGATTTTCTTCGGTGCCGCAAACAATTGCCTACCGCACTGTCGGTCATTCCAAATAATGTAGCTTATGCCTTCGTGAAAGCGGCTCCCAACCAAAGCGAGTGCACATGAAACCGACCCGCAGTGTGAGCGAGGCAAACACAGTGGAACGACACTTGAAGGAACGTCAGCTCAACAAACCGTTCAGTTGAACGAACTTTCCTTAAAATCCCCCGCCAAAGTGTCATTGGACCCAACGCCTAACGCATTTGAGTATAACGAAATTAGTTCAGAGCGCATTTCAATTCTACGAACATATTTTTTGCGACACCATCCAATGCCTCTCACGTCATATTGATCGGAAATAGTCCGACAGACTGGATACAAATAGCGCTCTGCGTTTCAAGGATTAAGTCACCTGTGACTCTCGCGTTGATACATGTGCCACTCGGTCAACAGAAGAAAATGCAGCGAGCGTCCTACCCCAGAAAGAATAATAGGAGGAGACAGAAGTAACCCTTGTAAAGAAAGCACCAAAAATTTCAGCTAAAGAAGCACTGATGTACTTCGGGAAAGTGAAGTACTTCGCCACCCAGCAAAGTGTCGTGCCTGAGAAAGTTTATGAGAGCTTGGACACAGTGGGTCAATTCATGACCACTGCATTTCTAAGTGCACAAGTGTAGCAAAAGATTACTAAGCTGTCAAAACGTGCTAAATAAGCAGAAATTCACGTCCAAATAAGCGGCATTGCAAATAAAAGGTTTCAGTTTTCATTTCAGCAACTGATGTTTTCTTTAGCCCCTTATAAAAACTTGCAGCATCGCTGTTCCAGTTCAGTGAACTCATTTCACTTTAAAGAACTTTTTCCTGGGGTCAATTGGAGATTGTTCACTTGAAGTTTCACTGTATAGAAATAAAAATCAGCTCTTTGAAAGTAGTAAACCTCAACTATTTCGACCGCAGCAAACATGTCTATACTACGCTCCGTTGTTCAATTGTAGGAATGTCGCGCTCACATTTGCATAAGGTATACTATAACAAAGTACGCCATTAGTTATAGTATAATAAAGTGTAGCAGTAATGTAATAAAGTAAAGGTATAACCTGTAGGACGGGAAATGGAATGCACGCAGACAAGGCAGTACCCTATAATGGCGACATTTCCTTCGCATGTTATTATTAAAATATATGCGTCTCCACACTCATTTCTTGGCTGGTGAACTAGAAAGAAAAAAAATTAGCAAGACAAACTGCTACCACGCCTAGCGTATTTTTTCGATGGTGTTTTTGTAATTCAGTATGCCTTACAGTAAAACCCAGTATTCCATGCACATCCGGAACTACGTTTGAAATCTTGATTCATATATAATAATTGTTACTTTTAGTGTATTTCTGGTTATGTCCGTTCTTCATATCTATAAGTTCGCTACAGCCGACGCTATTGTTGTGCCGGCGTCCACCCACAGAATTATTTTTTTTCACATTTCATAATAATAATAATAATAATAATAATAATAATAATAATAATAATAATAAAACGATGTGTATCTGAACACACGCGCACGATTTTTTTCCCGTTCTCTCGATGTCCCTCGGACAGTTTCTATTGTAAATGGTTCACATTAAACGAATGTCGAAGACAGTGAAGACACCCCTACCCTCATAGGCGTGCGCAGGGTTCCCCTTCAGGGGGGGCAAGGGGGGGCGAAGGTTCATCGCAGCGCCCCCCCCTCCCTATTAAGTCAATGTATGGGGCAGACATTGCGCCCCCCCTCTCTCTTAGGTGACTAGGGGGGGCGGCCGCCCCCTCTGCCCCCCCTCGTGCGCACGCCTATGCCTACCCTCGTCTTACAGTGTCATTAATAATGTCTTCGGTGGACAAATTCTTGTGCGCGTAGACTGCGGCAGCAGTCTGGAAGTAGAAGGGAAAAAAATGGGAGAAAGGGGCTACATGTACGATCGTGCAGGCCACCTTGGAAACAGGGGGGAAAAGAAAAAAATGCCCCCCACCTCCCCGAAAGGAATCGGGAGGAAATGCGAATGCATTTCGCGCGCGCTTCTCCATTTATATATACGCGCGAGCGAGCGGACGGGAAAGTGGGGCAGGGAGGAGAGAGAGCGAACGGCGAGAGAAGGAGCGGCGAAGCACTGCACCTACCCTCTCCTACACTCTCCACACGGGAGCTCCGCCGAGCTCCCGCGATGCGAGCGCCCTCACACACCAGAGCGCGTTCCTCCTCTCCACTCACTGTCCGCTACTCCGCCCACCACCTGCTCCGGTTGCTAGGGGCGAGGATAAGCGCGCGCGCCCGCAGCTGTTGCTATGGGAGAGGGAGTGAGAGCGGAGAGATAACACCTGCCGGCGCGCGGACACCTCCTCAACCTATCCTCCTCCTCCGCGGACAGCAACGCCGGACAACGCCGGTGCCTGACATAGCCCGACTAAGAAATGCATTCGCATTTTTAAGATGAGGGAGAATACGGGGCATTGACGTTACCCTTTAGACCATAAGGCGCGCAAGCGAAATAGCCAATGAAAAAAATCAAAGTTAATGCGGAAGAAACAACGAAATCCAGTTCAAGTAACGTGGCGAGAGTGAGTAGTTGAAAAAAAACAAAACCAAAAAAAGACAATTAAGCGAGAGAAACCAACACGAGGGATGCGATATGGTTCAGTTCATTCAGCCGAGCTTATTGAAGTAAAAGATTAAAAAAACAAAACACCAGAAAAATAGTAACACGTCAAAAAGAAAAAGAAAAACACGACAGAGAGCGGTATTAAACCCACTGTCGTTGCCAACTCGCAGCACTCCAGCAAACAATGCGACCCAATACCTCAAACACATATTAAAACAAAAATTGAACGGAGGAGCTTTTTTCTTTTTTTTACCCTCACGCCTACTTAGTGCTACGCCGCAGCCGCCTGCACAGTTTCTCTGGTACAAAAGTACAGCACCTAGAAGATTCGGACCAAGGATACGTGTGTAGAAAAAGACGATGAAAGACGTCCAAGAAAAGTTTATCCCACTATAGAGACACTCGAACGAACCAAGGAGGTTAAAAAAAATTGACGGCAGATCCACGAGGTGAATGATGATGAGATTGGGCGAAGCTCCTGGAAGTAATCATCGGTTAAACCGTGAAATTTCTTCCGTTAATTCGCCCGATAAAAATGACGTGAAACGATTGATTAAATGTTTTATCAAACTTTTATTGCTGGTTTCCGTTGTCCTTTCATTATGACCGCTTTGTGGTCGGTGAAATGTAAGCTAAGTGGTTCTTGCACTGGTTGCAGCGGCATCCTTATCCATACGAGCACACACCGACGGCAACGAGCATCGTCAACTACAAACCTGTATCGCGATATGGTTTTGATTATAAAACCATTGCTTTAGAAAACACCTGGCGTCTTTCGTTAAGCAGCTGGCGTCTTTTTCGTTTTGCTTTAGAAACATCTGGCGTCTTTTCGTTTTGCTTTTAGAAAAACATCTGGCGCCTTTCGTTGGTTTATTTCATCAATCAACGGCGTTTTGAACAAAATTTTTATTGTTTAATCACGCACAGGAGAAATCTCACCAGGCACTACCTTGGAGGTAAACAATGGCTGCTACTGGGAATGAGAGACAGCAGAAGTCGGCTTTTTTTTTTAACGTTTCCTACTGGAACATGCCAATGGCTGCTAATGGGGAATGAGAGACAGAAGAATTCGGCTTTTAGTTAACGCGCACGCTGCGAATTTTTTATTGTTCAACAACGCACAGGAGAAATCTCCCACCGGCACCACCTTGGAGGTCAAAGCGTAAGACTGGTTACGCACTACGACTACGACTACGACAACGACAACGACGAGGGACGAACGGGTGCCGCTTTAAGGAGCTTCGCCCCTAAAAAAATCCTGGGAGCGAACAATGTCCACAATGCATTCCCTCCATCCCATCTTGTGGTGTACATCAGCGTTGCCTGGCACGTCGTCTCACTGCGCCGTGGCCGCTCGCGGCGCTCGCGATTTTCATGCGCCCTAGTTTTGACTTGTCTGATGTAAGCAGGTCGCGGGTTCGATCCCGGCTGCGGCGGTCGCATTTCGATGGAAGTGATATGGTAGAGGCCCCTGTACTGTGCGATGTCAGCGCACGTTAAAGCACACCAGATGGTCGAAATGTCCGGAGCCCTCCACTATGGCGTGCCTCATAAACGTATCGAGGTTTTGGAACGAAAAACTCCAGATATTATTATTATAATGCCTGATGCATAGCTCGGCACACTCACTCATGAGTGCACTCAACTCACACTCACTCACACTCATTTGAACGTGGTGAGTTGGAGTATGAGTGAGCACTCATGCGTGTGAGTGGACGTGAGTGTGAACGTGAGTGAGAACTCATGAGTGTGAGTGGTCGTGAGTGTGAACGTGAGTGAGTACTCATGAACGTGAGTGGACGTGAGTGTGAACGAGAGTGCGAAGGCTGAAAAAATATTGTGGTGAGTGAGTTTGAGTGAGTACTCCCTTGAAGGGCCGACCTCCTATGGCCTGATGTGAAGCGACGAACTAGGAAATTACAAAAGGTACGCATAAAATGGTAAAGATGACGTAAGTTACGTGCTCTAAGAAAAAAAAATTAAGGCAGCTTCGCACTAGTGGTGCCAAGCCTGAAGGAAGCGCGGAGCAGAAGATGAAGAGGATGAAGAGCGCGTGCCGGTTCTTGATGATGATAATTTTCTGTTCGGTGGCGGTGCGTGACGCGACATCAGCTGCGCCCGCGCGCATGCGTGTTCCGGGAGTGACGTCATGGCTCGGCGAGGTTTTTCCAGTCCACGGATAACATCTTACGCCTGGCTTAAACAGCTCCGCCGTTAAAAAAAAAAAAAAAGTCATTTGACTCTTCTTTGGGAGTTCTGAGTTGCCACTTATATTACTCCCTTTAAGGTAACGTTTAACTCTCTTTGGAGATAATTATACACTCGAAGAGGAAATGGAGTATTTGGGGGAGTATTTCTGCCCCGCAACTATAATCGTCGATCATCTGGCTTGCTAGTGTTTTTTTTTTTTTTTATTGAAAACCTGGTTCCCGCCACTTTCATATACCACGAATGCTATGTCACGCTGATAGCGCACGCGCCGTTCGTGAATGGGAAGTGTCGGGACTGCTTGAATAACACGAAGAAAGTACGTGAGGTACACGACGATTATAGTTGCGTGGTAGAAATAATCTCCAAAATCTCGATTTGTTCTAATATAATATATACTCGTTTTTTTTTCTGATAGGATAACACAAACGCTATTTCTTTTTCTATCATTTTCTCTCTCTATTTCGCTCTCTCTCTCTCTTCTGTAGATTTTTTTTTTTGTAAAGTACTCTCCAATTTGCAAGACCGTTACCGACAGGAACAAATGACCTAAACCGCAGAAGCGGTGCGTCCACGTTTCGACAACAGCGCTCGCATTGTTCGAGTCGTCGAAACAGTCTCCCTGACTGAACAGTGCGGAACTCTATTCAACTTCTATGTTATTGTTTACGTTCATTCCCTCTCAGTCGCACGATCCCACAGTGTCACTAGGGCTTTCACATTTCAGGCGTAGTTATGTTGAACCTTATACGCTGTTGCTTGATGTGACCATTGTGCAGCGAACAGCCGGAATCGACGCGACGTCGACAAACCAGTAGAGATATAACATAGAAACTTTTAGACAAAAAAGCTGGCTTCCTGTCTTCTAAACTCTTGTCATGTTGTGAACAGCTGTTGCTTCTCCACTAAGAAATCGACGTGGCTGGGTCAGGTTTACTTTTTCACGAACTTCCAGGGGACTCGGTAGGCTTTCAGGCTGCATTTAAGACTAAACGCTTACATGGCGCAGTTAGCTGAGTTATAGAGGAGTTCCTTTGCTGGACTTGACGGGTGCTTGTTTTTGCGAGCAAAGAGATCGGCACGCACGGAAGCCCATCGTCATCGGCTGGCTTGTAGCGGTAGTTCACTCTGCGACTACGAACGGCCTGCTGCTGCTACCATCGGCACTGTCGCTGTATACGACCTCAATGAACACCCGCAACGATTGGCGGAGGCGTTGGGTATCGATCTCAGTACCTCTTATTTGAAACAAACAAACAAACAAACAAACAAACAAACAAACAAACAAACAAACAATAATAAAATCTGGGGTTTAACGTCCGAAAACCAGGATATGATTATGAGAGACGCCGTAGCGGAGGACTCCGTAAATTTCGACCATCTGGTGTTCTTTAACGTGCACTGACATCGCACAGTACACGGGCCTCTACCATTTCGCCTCCATCGAAATGCGACCGCCGCGGCCGGGATCGAACCCGCGACCTTCGGGTCAGCAGCCGAGCACCCTAACCGCTATACCACCGCGGCGGACAACAAACAAACAAACAAACAAACAAACAAACAAACAAGCAAGCAAGCAAGCAAGCAAGCAAGCAAGCAAACAAAACAAGCAAATGAACAAATGAACAGTTTGAATTCGTTTGTTTATTTGTTTGTTTGTTTTACGACAATGTTGCACACACGGGGACACACTGGTTTAAATCTGATGTAGACGCGCATGATTTGGCGTAATATATTTTGGGAAGACGGCGCTGCTGATATATTTGCCATTACTCCATAACAGATATTAACTCATTGGCCTTCTCGCATACATGCTCCGGCGCTTATCTCAGTTGTATGCCCGAATCAATAACTCTGGGGTCCGCATGCTCATACCTCTCTGTTCGTAACATTAAAATGGCCTAATTTGCCGGCAGTATTTTCAAGCTATCACACAACGCCAGCGCGTTTACCGTATTCTATCGCAAAATAAAAGATATCGACAGTCAAGATGAACGTCCACCATCGCCTTTCAAGTGACGTGCCGTGACGAGCGCGATCTAAAACAAGGCAGAGGAATCAGGAGAAGACAGAGGCTTGAAGAGATAAAAAAAACTAGGCTTGTGCGAATAGTGATTTCTAGGTTCGAAGCGAATTCGAAGTGAATAGTGATTTTGGTCGAATAATTTCGAACCGAATTCAAATAGTATATATCACATATTATAAAGAAAAATGGGCATATTTGTCGTGGCCTAACTAACCAGCACAATATTTTTTTAAAAATTGAAAACAAGGCCTGTGCAAATGCCTTTTTTTTTTTTGCTGCAAAGGAAGTGGAAACAGCTTTGAATAGTGGCAGGATTTGACTTTCGGTAGAATGCAAGTGATAATCTGTAAAATATGTTAACGTTTTAAAATTTACTATACTTAGAGCGTATAGGCCGGTATAACAAGCTTTTAAACTCAAAAAATGAATCGATGTGAGGGTATTCTCTTCCACGGCCGCTGGATCAAAGCGCACGAGGTGTGTGCGCTGTGATCCAGCGGCCGTGTCTCTTCATTTAACAGTGAAGCGGGGCTTTGCGGCAGCTCAGATTTCCCCTAGATACGTGTTTTCACGGCTTAGCACCTTCTTTACTGCAGTGAAACCACCTTTACAGGGGGGTTACATGCGGACTATACACACTTGGATAGGTGCTTTCACGGCTTAGCACCCCTCCACTGCAGTAAAACCACCTTTACAGGGGCTTACATGCGAACTAATATGCATCTATTCGTTTGTTTCGAATACTTCGAAATTTTCAATAATTTAAATTCGAATCGAAGCGAATTCGAATACTGCAATATTCGTTCGAATATTCGAAGCATTCGAATATTCGCACAAGCCTAACAAAAAAGACCCTTGCATAGGGAGTGTCGCTAGTGTCGAAGTTTCGACAGGGGCACTTGTCGAAACTTCGGCTCGAAACATCGGCTGCAGTGACACCCCATTTGGAAGGATTTTAGAGCGGAACTGTCGTGCTTTTCGTTATGCCTGTTAAGCGTTCACAAAAAAACTATCATCACGAATGCCCTCTACCCTTTCTAGCGCGTGTGACGCAATAACTCGGCCAGCGCGCGCTCTCTTCGTCCTCTTCCTCACCTTCTGCTTCGCTTCCCCGAACATGCGCGCCCGGTGCGGGCTCTCTCGTTGCGCCGATTTGTCCGGCGTAGGATACAATAACGGGGATGGGCCGAGAGAACGAGTACAGAGAGAGAGAAAGGCTGAAGTAAGAGAGAAACAAAAAAGGATAAAGAGGAGGAGAAAGAGAGATAGAGAGAAAGAAAGAGAAAAGCGAAAGAAATACACACAGATAGATAGGGATAGAAAGAAACAGGCACAGAAAAAGAGATAGAAAAGGCAGAGCAAGACAGAAAGAAAAAGAGACCAACAAAGAGTAGAAATAAATAGACAAAAAGAGAAGGTAAGAAATAGAGAAAAACAGTGAAAATAAAGAGATAAAAGAAATAGAAGGAAGGAGAGAAAGAGAAAAAAGACAGGAAGAGAGAAAGAGAAACGAGGAAGGCCGCCGAGCTCAGTTGTTCCTGCAGGCTCGGCACCACTAGTGCGAAGCTGCCTTATGAATATCTCTCTGCCTTATGAATATCTCTTTGAATACCTCATCAACTCTGCTGACCTTTTTTGACCTTTTTTATTCCTAAAGGTCGCGGGTTCGATCCCGGCCACGGCGGTCGCATTTCGGTGGAGGCGAAATGGTAGAGGCCCGTGTACTGTGCGATGTCAGTGCACGTTAAAGAACACCAGATGGTCAAAATTTCCGGAGCCCTCCACTACGACGTCTCTCATAATCATATGGTGGTTTTGGGACGTAAAACCCCAGATATTATTATTATTATTATTATTATTATTATTATTATTATTATTATTATTATTATTATTATTATTATTATTATTACTATTTTGTTTTCTTTTTTTCATGTACAGAGCGTGAGTGCGATAAGATTCTATCGCTTCTCTCGCTATCGAGCGAGGGGTAACGTGTCGCATTTGCCCCATCTCTGCGCATGAATGTGATAGTAACATATTCGTTGTGACAGTCAATATTTTCGCTCGTTGATTGATACCCTTGTTACGCAGGCAGCCTAATCCGCGGTTAACGTAACCGCGGTTACGTTAACCGCGGTTCGCTCATGTTACACGGTACGCGAAACCACGGTTATGGCGCTAACCGCGGTTGCAGGAAACCGAGCTTGGCAACCTCGGTTAGGCAGTTAACCGAGGAAATGGCGGCGCCAATGAGCGATGAGTACATGCCGGCGAGCGTGCGGGAAAAGCGGACGAACTGGACGGCATGAACCACGGAAAGCCTGATAAGGTTATGGGAAAATCATTCGCGTGATCTGCGGAGCACGTCACGCAATGCAAAGGTGTATACGCGGCAATAACAGCCGAGTTGAACGCCGAACTGCCGCCTGACGTAGAGCAGTTCACACCAAAGCAAGTCCCAAGCAATGAGGTTTCACCGTAAAAGATACATATATTTGCATAATTGTACGTTTGAAGAACATTATGCAAGAAATAACTCGCATGTTTGTGTACAAAACGGCGATCTGCTGATTAGTGCGTCACTTAGTTTGTTGTACGCCAGGTGGTGTTAGCCGCCTTAACCGAGGACGCGTCCGCGCTGTGTAGCATCGGCGAACCGTGGTTGGCGCTAACCGCGGTTCCACGCGGTTAACCGTGGTTGGTCGTAACCGCGGTTAACTTGCCTGTGTGTACAACATGGGTATGAGATAGCTTCACGTTTGTCGGTACGCGGGTG